>OY101445.1:2079985-2424622 GCA_956483585.1 Gymnocheta viridis
CTTGTCATGTATTTCCAGTAATAATGTCTGCGAATTTTATTGATCATTCGAGTGATCCCTGGATGTCCTCCATAAAGTGGATCTTCATGGAATTTTTTCATTATTTTATTTTTCAATGCATCTTCTTCTATAATTTCAATTTTAGGGGTGATTGCAATCTTCAAAAATTTCAAATATTTATTGCCCTTTTCTTTTATTTCATGTATCGATACTTTCTTAAATATTTCATCATTTAAAGATAATTGTAATTCTACAATGTTATTACTACTGGCTTGTTTTTCAAGCTCTTGAAATAATTTATCTAAATAAATTTTTTCATTAGTAGTATATTGTTGTTTATTTATAGCTAATAGAGATTTTCTTCCCTTTAGTACTAAACAACCTAGATTGTTAGTTACTATTGTAGGTAATCTCCTAGCTTTGCGCGCTGAAATTTCTTCATATACTTGTATTTTATTAATGGGGCATTCGTTTTGCAATAAGTTTTTGTCACTTTTGGGTCGGGTTTTTGATCTAGTACTTACTGTGCGTATAACACAAGTTTTGATTTCATCGAATGTAATGCGAGACAATGCGTCGGCCGTTACATTATCTTTGCCTTTAACGTATTCGACTTCGAAATCATATTCTTCTAGGTCTAACCGTACTCTAGTAAGTTTTGAAGAAGGATTCTTCATTGAAAATAAATATGTTAGCGGTCTATGATCCGTCTGAATAATAAATTTTCGACCATATACATATGGTCTAAAATAGTTGATTGCCCAATGTATGGCAAGTAGTTCTTGTTCTATAGTAGCTTTATTTGATTCTCCCTTAGTGAATGATCGTGAAGCATATGCTATTGGTAACAATGTATTGTCATATTTTTGACTAAGTACAGCGCCACATGCTATTTTACTGGCGTCAGTAGTTATATAGAATAGTTTTGAAAAGTCTGGGTATTGGAGTAACGGTGGATTTATTAGTGCATTTTTTAGTTGTTTGAATGCGTTATTGCAGTCATCTGTCCAATTGAAAATTTCTTTCTTTTTGCTTAGATTATTTAAAGGTTTGCTAATAGTTGCAAAATTTTTAATGAATTTTCTGTAGTAGTTGCAAAACGCTACGAAACGTTTAGTTTCATCTTTATTTGTTGGTTTCGGATAGTTTTTAATGGCATTGTATTTATTACTGTCCGGTAGAATTCCGTTGCTGGTGCATTTGTGACCCAAAAATGTCACATCATGACAGAAAAATTTGCATTTCTCGGGATGCAATTTTAAATTGAATTTTTGGCAAGTTTCAAAAACATCTTGTAAATTTTTTATCATGTGTGCAATTGAACAACCGACCACTATTATGTCGTCCATATACAGAAATACACTTGATGGTTTTAAGCCTGAAAATGCCATTGTCATCATTCTTTGGAATGAATTTGGGGAAACTTTTAGGCCAAATGGTAGTCTTTTGAAGCGAAATGCTCCTTTGTCCGTTGAGAATGATGTAATGTCTCTGGAGCTTTCATCCAGTTCTATTTGATGGAAACCTGACATAAGGTCTAGTGTCGAAAAATACTTTGCTTTGCCTAATTGGTCTAAAATATCATCAATGCGTGGTAGTGGAAATTTGTCTGACAGTAATTTTTTATTGACTTGGCGATAGTCGATTACTAAACGCCATCTTTTGTCTGCCGATCCTGGCAATGGTTTTTTAGGGACTAATAAAATGGGACTATTGTATGGTGAACATGATGGTTCTACTAGATCATTTGTTATTAGTTTTTCAACCTGCTTTTCTATTTCAGTCCTTTGTGTTTCCGGTATCCTATAATTTTTTATGTACACTGGTGTTTCATCACACATTCTCAACTTTTGTTTATAAAAATTATTTTTAGAAATTGGTTCCGATTCTAATCCAAAAACATCAGTATATTTTGAACATAATTTAGTTAATTCGTTTTTCGCTATGTCCGGAAAATTTGCTTTTAATTTGTCAAGTATTTCTTTTGATCTAGGTTGAATTCCATTTTTATTACCTAATTTGACAACTTTGTACTGATCTACGGATTCATAATTTAAATTTGGCATGTTGATTACCTTAGTGTTATTGGAAGTATTTACAAAACAAACTACTGGATTATTTAAGTTTGTGAGAGTATTTGCTACAAAGACCTCATCATCAATTTGTTGATGTGGAATTAATACTGACTTATTGCCTTTGGGTAGTTTAATTTCTTTAGCTACTTCTGATCTTGCTGGTAAAACAATTGTTCCACTTTTTGGTCCTCCTAGCATCGGTAATTCAATTGAACAATTGGAATTGGAAATCATTTGGTACTACGTGTAAGTTATGCAAAATTGGATTGGTGTACTCTTTGAAATTAAAAGAAATTAGTGTTGTTCCTAACGCTGTTATGCTACCTTGTCCAATACCTCTAATTTTTGTTTTATGTGTTTCATCTATTTCACCATGAATAAATTTACATTTGAGGAGTGAAATATCCGCTCCAGTATCTATTAGAAATGTGATACTAGTGTTGTTAGATGTAATATTAAGTTCAATAAAGCTACATAAATTTAAGTTTAGAGTGCAAATGCTTGAGTAAATATTATTATAAATATTTTTATCACTTTTACCACTTGTGGGCTCAATGCCCCCAGTTCTTACTGGGGGACCTCGGAGTTTTCCGAAGTCTCCAATGTATGTACATTACGGTGTCCTTGTTCATTTCTATTGTTGCCATATCTGAAGTTATTATTTCTATTTATATAATTATTAGAAGTATTTCTTACCCTATTATTATTATAATTGTTATTGTTGCTATAAGTCCTATTGCTAACAAATCGCTGATCATTCCTGCTTCTGTTTCTAGTGTTAGAAAATCTACTATTGTACCTATTGCGGTTTGAGAATTGTTGTAGATACCCTTGGTTTGGTTTACTCCTACAGTGTAGTATATTTGTTGCTGATGGTCCAGGCTGTGAGTTTAGTATCTTTGTAACTACTTGCTCAATGCTTGTGAAATTTCCTGCTTCTATAATTAATTTAGTACGATCCGAATTGACATTTCTTACTACAGCCTTAACCGTGGCTTGTACAGCATACTTGCTTGCGGTTTCTTCAGGCAGTCCGTCTGATATATATGCAGAGGCAAGTGATTTAGATAACGTTTCAATTTCTTGAGCGAATGCTGTAGTCGTTTTGTCAGCCTGGCGTGTAGCCATTAATTTGGACATCAATATTTCCGCCGATTCGCCTCTTATGCTTGTTTTTAGTTTTGATATTATTTCAGTGATGGTATTTAATCCATTAATCGTGGCTCGTGTGTTGCCACTAATTTTGGTGTGTATTAGCTGAACTGCTAAAAGTTCATGTGTTGCCTTTACCGTATCCAACAAGGCTAGAGCATCTAAAAATTTTTGTAGGTTTTCAAATCTTCCGTCGAATTCCGGCAAGATTTTTGAGGCCAGATCAATGAACTTCGATGAGTCCATTTTAGTGAAATTTTCTTTGGTACAAAATAATGTATTATTCAAATCAGAGGACTCTAAAATATCCTCGGCTTCTAAAGCTTTCTTATAAAATTGAAAATAACCTTTCTTGTCGAATTGAATGTCAAAGGTTGTAGATAACTTCGGTACTAATGCTTTTAATTTTTCATTTAGGAATTCAATAATTTCATATGCTTCTCGCCTATGTTGTTTAGTTAGGGTAAAGTCTATGTTATAATATGTTTGCAAAATGTTGTTGTAATGGATATGTATCAATTCTAAATGTCCTTGTATTGTGTTAGCACTTGGAATTTTGCGTTTATTAATACATTTGTATGATTTCAGAAACAAAGCTTTAGCATTTTCAAATTGAGTTTGTAAAATTTGCCAAGTGGGTGGTTCGGGTTGAGACATTAAATGAAATAGTATTTATGAAAAATATAGTTCTGTATTGTAAGTTCTGTCAAATGTTAAATTTATTAATCTTTTCCTCAAAAATTTTATTTTTGCATACCTATCACTGCTATTCTTTTGCCCATCATTTAATATATTTAATTTCTCTTATTAGTCATTACCTATATATATTTTTTTTTTTTTTAAATTTTACAAGTTAGTATTTTTTTTAATTTAATTGGGTCATTTTCAGTTTAATGCCCTTTTCAAAGTTGTCATTAATTGTGTTTTTAAATTTTGTATGTTTGTGTGTCGTACCATTCTTAAATTACATAAGTTCTTTTTTTTTTCAAAATATTGTGCAATATGAAGTTCTTTTTTTTTTTTGTTTGTGTTTTAAATTAAATTACTTGCACTTTTTTACTTGGATTTTTATTTTAACATTTTTTTTTTTTTTTTTTTTTTTTATTATATATTTTTTTTTTTAATACAGAGTATTACGTAAGTTTGTGCAAATGTGGCTTATCATTTTTATTGTTTTTAGTACAAAATTTATTTTGTATAAAAATTGTTAAGCATGTATTAAAATAATTTTGTATTCTATATTCTTTGGTTGTTTCTTGATGAAACCTTTTTTATATACTTTAAAATAATTATTAGTATGATTAATACTACGGTGATTAATAATATAATATCGATTTTATCAATTTCATTAATTGGGTGTTCAATGCGCGGGTTTTCTGTCTTGTCATCTTTTTCCGTAGCTTTTCCGACTTCGTATCCTGCAATTATTAAAGGTATTGAAGATAAAATTTTCTTCCACCACGTCATACTGTAGATTATTGTTTGTTCTTTGATAATTTTAGTTTTCGCTTGATCGCCAATCGTTCCTTCTTGTCGCCGCATAGATTTAACTTGTTGTAGAGTATGGCTACCTCTCGCCTTTTTTGAAACCGCTTGCCAGCGCGTTTCTTTTTCTTTACGGTTTTTTGCAGGGGTTGGCTTTCTGTTTGTATTTTCTTTTGCTGTCTTCGTCTGTACTCCTCTATAGTTATTGGCTTTGGGCCGGCGTTGATAGGTAGAGGTTTGTAGACTGGTGCTGTTGTATTTGTAGGAGTTGGTATGTATTCTTCCCTAAGGTATTGTTCCCATCGGTTGAATATTTCCTCAATTTCTTCTTCCATAAAAAAAAATGTTTATTGGAATTTTGGTGAAAATGGGGAAGAGAAAAAAAATTTTTCCACGGGGGTTAAAAGATGGTCCTTTTAGGACTTCGGATGAAATGATGTTTTTTTTTTCAGTTTGAAATTTTAAAACTCAACACGTCCTGTCACGGTCGCCATGTAATGAGATAGTAAGTTTCTTTCCCTGTAGCCCTTTCTACTTTTAAACAGCTGTAAAGGGTGTCAGCTAGTAAATCGGCGTTTCAAAAAGAAACTGCCCAAATTGGAGACTATAATTAATAAGGCAGGCAAGGTTATTGCCGGTTTTGCTTTATAATTTCAAATCCGACTTTATTCATAAATGTTCTAGCTTATATACTCTAAAATCTTATCTATAATTGAGTGATTTCTAAATCACTCAATGTGTTTCAAATTACTATTGTTTTACTATTTTAGAATAAAGTATTTAAATGTACAACGTAGTCATATTTCAAAAATGTGTCGCCAATTGACAATCACAAAGCAATCCAAAACGTATCGTAATTTTTGATCATGATACTTTTGTTCTAGTTTGCTTTGGTGGTCTTTAGCCAACTTCAACACATTTAAATGAGTGTCACCCTACTTGGTTGAAGTTGATATGCACACACTATGAATGCTATATGACTACATGTGGTATTATGATTTATTGGGAGGTGTACTTAAAAGATGTATGTTATTTATACAACACCATTCATATTCATTCAATAACAGACCAAGCCTGCCGGAGATCGCGGCAATGAGGCAAAATATGAATGATTCGATAAATAATGATCTTTTAGCAATCCATGAATGGGGACGTGCGAATAGGGTCGAATTTAATGCTCGCAAGACCCAGTGTTGTATGCTTACACACAAATGTACGTACAATCATGCTGCTTCATCTGTAATAATGGGTGGTGTAGATATTGAGGAATCAGAAACTCTTGATGTTCTTGGCATGAAAATTAAATGTGATGTTCGATGGACTGATCATATTTTTCAGGTTTCAAAAGAAGCATTCAAGTGCCTCGGCTTTCTAAGACGGTGTAAGAGATACTTCACTCCATCTGATCTCCTTAATATTTACACCACCTATATCCGACCGAAAATGGAATACAACTCTCATGTATGGGCCGGTGCTTCAAAGTCTATTTTGAAGTTACTCGACCGGGTACAGGAGAGGGCGAAGAAGCTCATCGGTGACAGTAGGGTAGCCAACTCTATTGACTCACTGGAGCATCGACGCAATGTGGGATGTATTTCACTGTTTTATCGCTACTACAATGGAATGTGCTCTAATGAAATCAGGGAACTTATTCCCGAAACCCGCTCATTTGTACGAACAACACGTTCTTCGTTAAGAGCGCATCCATTTGTGGTTGATATGCCAGTGGATCGCACTACGCATTACAGAGAAAATTCGTTCTTTAGCCGAACAGTTCGCATGTGGAATAAACTTCCTGCAGAGGTCTTTCCTGTTACTTTCAGTGTGGGAAAGTTCAAATCGAACGTCCACAAACACTACTCCCTTTATCCTCCTTCCTATAACCAATTTTCCTAGTTCCGGCACAATGCATTGCATATGTAGGGGTCATCCCCTGAGTGCTGGTCCAAGTTAAAAAAAAAAAAAAAAAAAAAAAAAAAAAAATAAATGTTTCTTCATCGGTTTTTGCCTACTAATCATAAGTGTGTTTTGTTTTCGTTATTGCTGTTGGGAACAAAACAAACTTATGTTGGAAATTGTTTAATTAACAAAAATTCTTAAAAAATGAAATTATTTCGTAAGTAAAATAGGTTGAATTGCATTTTCGTTATGAGAACGGAAATGCAATTGATTTGAAAACAGTTCCTAAGAAAAATGTCTGGAATTAAATTTGGCAATACATATTTAAAATAAATTTGCATTTTGCAATATGAATCAAAAGTTGCAATTAAACAAGTTAAAGTATGTATGTTTGAATGCATGTACAACGTATGTACATGTGTTTATTAGATTACGTTGGCTCGTGTCAAGGGAATAACGGGAGACATTATAACAAATAATCACGGAGGATTTCTTGTGGATAAATAAATGGCGTTACAGAATGCGCAAGACTGATTCTAATGGATCAATTAAGGGCAGGAGGAGTTACCTGGATCTTCACGGGGGTTGAAAATAAAAAAAAATCACCTTTTTCACTTCAATATATTACTTACATACATAAGTATATATGTATGAATATTTATTACAAAATATAGTTTCCAAGTACAAATTAGAGATGAAAGAGTGAAGGAGCCGTATAACGTTCTGCAGATGTCGATGTTGACTCGCTGAAGGTTGTTGAGATATAGAGCGAAAATAAGCAAAAATTAAACACGTTACGTGCAATTTGGTCTGACAAATTGCGGCGAAAAAAAAGCAAATTTAGTTCTGAACCACGGTTGTTAAATGCAGGCTTGGCAGCCCCATAAATTACAAGAGTAATTTACTTTAAAAAATAGAATTCAGTGCTATAGTTCATGGCATATAAATAAATGTAAATAGTCTTTGGTTCAAATAAATCTTACATTCGCGAAGTTGTTTGAACAATTTCCTTAGCCAACACCAAAATTCGAAAAACATTGCTAATATTGATGGCTTTAATTATGATTAAAAAAATTCTTGTTGTTTATTTTTGGCATAAACTTCCACATCCTTTAAGTATATTTTCAAGAAATATTTGAATAACCACAAAATTACAAGGCAGCTTTTTTTTTTGAAAATTTTTATTGTGGGGTTAATTATGGCCAGCTAAAATCACAGCAAATTCGTTTACTCAACGGCCACTTTATTTTTTTATTGAACAGTATACCTTTAATTCCTTATATCCTCTTCAAAATGTCTCGCAAGAAAGTGCTTCTGCAATTGGAAATAGTATGCCGGCATACGTGCAATAGAGAAATGAAATCTGTTAGATTCAATATCAAATTTCTTAACCCATTAGATCCCAAGCATTTTTAAAACAAACTAAAAATTTCATTTATTTTTGTAAAATTCATCTTAGTAGGACTCAAATAATGATAAAATTAAAAACAAATAAAGAATTTTTTTTGGAAAAGTGTTTTATAACCTGTATTCATACGAGTACAATGGGACAATATGGATCAAAACTTCCTATTAAGCTAACTTTAAAAACATATTGATTTTAATTAAAATTAACTTTTATTCATATTTTGAGATATTTTGGGACACAAGTAAAACAATATTAAATTATTATGAATGTGTGTTGTTGTAGACCTTTTATAATTTATGAGTTAAGGAATTGATTGTTCGGCTTGAGGTCTGTTTCTTTAATTTAATAAATAAATTAAAAATAAGAACACTTCTTTAAGATTTTTATTTTTTATTATTTATTAATTTATTTTTCCAATATTTCGACCAACTTTGTTGGTCATCTTCAGGGAATTAATATTTTCTAAGAAAAAAACGACAAATGATGACTTAGAATAAGGTAACTTAATTTTTAATTAAGGATAAATAAATAATAATTACATTTTAATATGTCGTAGTGTTGTCAGGTCTTTATACTTGTAAACTTTGTCAACTACTGTTTACAGGTTTTTTGTTTATCCCACTTGTCTGTTTGTCTATTGTGTAACGATATATGTGTGCGCAATTGTCTGTGTCTGATTTGTAATTAATTCTCTTTTCAGTTGGGATATTTATTATGTGGAGCATCTCTTGCATGTATCTCTTCATATAGTTCTTTTCCCTCTCTAGTATCCTCACTTTACTAAAATCTGGTTTGTGCCCAGTTATTGCACAGTGGGCCGCAAGTGCAGTTTTTTGGGTCAACGATTTGTCATTCGTTTTCAAATCAGATTTATGTGCAGATATTCTAGTCTTTAACTTTGTTCTTGTCGTACCAACATATACTTTTTTGCATAAATCAGTGTCGTCGCCATTGCAAGTTATTTCGTAAACTAAATTTGATTCCTCCATTGTATTTAGTTTTGATTTAATATTTGTAAATAGTTTTTGTGTTGTATTGTTTGTTTTCATTGCCAAAATATATTTGTCTTTATCATATATATCAGAATGTTTCAGTCTTTCTGATAAGCCAGGTATATAATTTATTGATTTATATATTTTGATTGGTTTTTCAATTTCTTAACTCATATTAAATTATTATTATGCATATTTATGAAATTTTTTAAAACAGTCCTTTTCTACGCAAAGTGTTACGTTGCAGAGGTCGCAAACCCATTGAGCTCTATTGTGGCATACTTTGCATCTTAGTTGATTTTGCAAAGTGGTTTCCTGCCGATGTTGCGATGGAGGATGTAGTAGAACGTCTTGGTTCTTTTGTACGTATGGCATAGTTTCGTAGGTAGTACCGAACAGTTTCTCGTTGGAAATTTAAGAGATCCATGTTGCTATTGTTACTACTCTTATAAAGCTTCCAGGCATTTACGACACACGAATTAATAATTGCCGTAAAAAGAGGCCACCACCATTTCTTTTTCGTGAAGGTCTACTCCACCCATTCCAGCATTGTGTTTTGCAATTAGCTTTGACTGTTGTACATTAACTTTACTCTTATTATCCCGCAAGATGTATGTAACTTTTAATTCCTTGAAAACGATTACGTGACATATTGTTGGAAATAAAAGCTAAGTGCGTATCTTCGTCTAATTGCCAGTACATACATTGCCTTGGCATGGTGTGATAACCGCTGCACAGATGAATTCCAATGAACACTTTGAGCTCTTCTTGGATGAAATGAAAGGTATGCATATTTCACAGTTTGCGTGACAATTAACTGGACAACATCACCATCAAAAATTTTTTCATATATTTCAACAGGTGTTTTACCTTGCAGTGATATTTCCATTTCATACTTCAAAGTTTCAAAGAAGTTGGTACTTGGCATATCCATATTTATTGACCTTTTTCTCCATTTTATTCCTCTTGGGTGGTAATAGATGTTTTCTTAAATCTGCTAATGGGATGTCATATTCGCTGTCGCTACTGCAAAGTAATTCCAATCCACCTGCAATATCATTCGGCAGATCATCACGTAATAAATTGCCTTCGTCAATTTCCTCCTCATCTGTTTCGCGGTCAGTATTTGGAGGAATGATAGTAAAATCAAAATTTGAAGGACTTTGACTTGTAGCATAATCAGTGGCAGCCAAAAAGTTTTTAAATTTTTTGCCATAAAACGTTCTAACATCCATCGCCGAAAGCTAAAATCTACACGAAAAATATCACATACATTATCCCGTTGTACTCGAGCGAGTACACCAATATTTATGCTTACCAAAAACCACTTTTCACAATTTTTTATATATTTGTTTTTTTTTTAAATATTTAAACATAAATATGTTTAATTTAATTTCCACTTAAATTTGTCACTAATTAATTTCAAACAAATGTGATAGACATCAAGTTACAACGAAAAGTTCAAAAAATTACAAAAACGAAAAACACTGTTGACAAAAAAGAATTTGCAAATTTAACGTTATATTTCTGTTTTTTATCATTTATATATTTTAATTATCTACACTCTTAGCTAATATGTCAAAAAAAAAATCTCTTTAAAAAAAATTAGTAACATGAGATATAGCATAATAAAGTTAAAGTTTTTTTTTTTTGTATTCAAGCGAGTACAGTGGGATGGAATGGGTTAATATTTGAACCAGTGTTCTGAATAAAAAGTGTATTTCTGCTTTTAGTACTTAACTTTCTATCATCGTTAATCATTCTTATTTGTTCTTCGTAAAAAAGGTAAATTTCTTGCGGTACCTATTGAAATTTTTTGTGATAAAAATTTTCCATTTTTTGTCATCTCTCTGCATTAGAAGCAAATCAGTTGCCATAATCTCTATGTGTATTCCCAACAAACTCGTAGGCTTAATTTCGAACGGGTAGACAAGCCCCAATTTTTTTTGTGGTATTGTGTTGACGTGACGTCGATGTCGCCAACTGGAATAAGGGTGAATATCTCATAGCCAATTATTTCTGACTACGAAAAATAACTTCTTAATATCTTCCTCATAATGGCTACAAGTCAAGGCTTCCGCAATTGGAATTAGAATACTAGTTTCCTCTCTTATATTTTGATACAATTCCACCCGTGGAGTCTATAAATAGGGTGCGTTTGCTGGATTTCAGAAGTTTTCTTTAATTTCTTTAATTTAGCTGCTCCAGTGGGTTAGAGATTCTTTGTATGTATCCTTATATATTTGCATTAGGATATTATCAATTAATGGATCTGTATCCCTGTCAAATCTCTGTATGGGTTCTGATTTAATTTTACGGGCTACATTGCGGGTAACTACATTTTGCATGTTTGCCACGTCACACGCAACGGTTTTGACAATTTAATTATAATTGTTTGTTGCGATAGTGGGAGGAGAAGGTGTGTTTAAGTTCGTTTTTGGCTATTGAAAGCCGGAACAGCTCTCACCTGTTGGTTTTTGCGGACGTTTTTAGGGTGGACTTATTTATCCCTTTGAGAACCAATAATGTTTTTCTTTCCCATTTCTACAAAAAACATTTTTTTTGTAAAAAATCTTTATATTCCTGGCTTTTTAAAAGTTTTCTGTATATTTTTTTAAGGAAAAGGACCTCGCACAATCGTGTATGTTGGTTGAAAACGCCTGAAATAAGCACCAATTCTTTAATTTTGTTTCCAAATTGTATAGTTTTATTGGAACAAAAAAAAAAATATTTTTTCAACATAAAATTTAATTTGTACTTCAGGAAAAAGAAAATGAGATCAAATCATACGAATGTTTACTTAATTTGAACACAAAGGTTATATTGTATGATATTCTTTAAAGCATAATTTGTCTTTTGCCAAACATAAATGAATCTTGCATTTTCGGCATCTTCCCCTTGAGCGGCTTTCGCAACCAGCATTTCGGCATCGCTTGGCTGTACCATCTATAAATTCCGGCCAATGATCAAACCGATCATACCTTATGTCGTCTGGCGTGTTATGGGGGCGATATTTACTTCCATAATATCCTTCAGAACTGGAACTGGAAAGTTTCAATTTCTGGTTGAACATTTTTGTACCTTGCCAAAACTTCTTCCATTTTGAAGCTTGTTTTTTTGAATATGAAGTATTTCTGCATCTCTCCTGCATTCTTTCCAACTTTTATAAACGGCTAGATCGAGAAAATGAAAAAATACCTTAACTGGCCACTTTCTGGTTTTCATTTTTATCCGATAATACTCCATCATTTGGTCTGCTATATCAACCCCTACCATTTTATCATTATATAATTTGTAAAAGAAACATCTTTGGATTTCTTATTATTTATATATATATCGGGTGTTTTTTTTAGAGGTATAGAACTTCGAATTGAAATAAAACACAAGAAAATCGTTTTAATGTCCATCAGTTTGGCTTTATTGGAAGGATAATTTTATGCCATTAATGTTTAAATATGATTTCGGGCATGTGGCCGCCGCGGCTGGCTCGAATAAAGCCAATTCTACAGGTCCAATTTTCAACCACTTTTTCGAGCATATGGGGCCGTATGTTGGCAATAACGCCACGAATGTTGGCTTCCAAGTCCCCTAACGTTTCTGGTTTGTTGGCGTAGACGAGCGACTTCACATATCCCCAAAGAAAATAATCCAATGGTGTCAAATCACACGATCTTGGTGGCCAATTGACAGGTCCATTCCGCGAAATTATGCGCTCATCGAATGTTTCCTTCAATAAATCGATTGTGACGTGCGCTGTGTGGCATGTAGCGCCGTCTTGTTGGAACCACAACTCATCCACATTCATGCCATCCAATTCGGGAACAAAATAGTCGGTTATCATGGCTCTATACCGGTCTCCATTAACGGTAACTGACTCTCCAGCATTATTTCGGAAGAAGTATGGCCCAATGACTCCACCAGCCCATAGAGCACACCAAACAGTCAGTTTTTGTGGATGTAATGGCGTCTCAAGGGTCTCATGTGGATTCTCTTCACTCCAAATGCGGCAATTTTGCTTGTTGACGTAGCCATTCAACCAAAAATGAGCCTCATCACTGAACAAAATTTTGCGATGAAAATCAGCATCGAGATCAATCTCATTTTCGGCCCATACACCAAAATCACGACGCATTGCATGGTCTCGCGGCTTTAATTCTTGCACAAGCTGGATCTTGTAAGGTCGCAAGCCAAGATCTTTGCGCAAAATCTTCCATAAAGTTGATGGACAAAGCTCCAATTGCTGTGCACGGTGGCGAATCGATTCATTCGGGTCCTCTTCAACACTTTGCTCTACAGCGGCAATTGTTTCTTCGGTGCGCACTGTTCGACGTCTCTGCGGATGCGTATTATCACATAGAGTAAACGTGGTGCGAAAACGATCCATGGTTAACCGAATTAATTGCTCTGATTGACGATTATGTCGACCATAAAATGGACGGAGCTTGCGGTAAACTTCGCGAACTGAACCATTATTTTCGAAATAAATTTGCACGATTTGCAAGCGTTGTTCTTTTGTCAACCTGTTCATGATGAAATGGCAAACCAAACTAAATATTAATCACTTGACAGCTGACAAAATGGCCGCCAGTTAAAAAAGTGATGCCAACTTAAAGTTCTATACCTCAATAAAAAACACCCGTTATATAGATATATACAGTATGTCAAGAAAATGTTTTTACATTAAAAGAAAATGAGAATTTTTCAATAGTTTACTTAAAAAAAATTTATGTCATCTATTTAATTCATGATTTTTTAGAACAGATGAATTAAAGAATTTATTTACTACTATATAACAAAAAGAAAAATAGCACATTAAGATTTTAACAACTTAAAAAAGAACAAAAATTAAAAACACTTCAATATTTTCCTGTCAAGAAATTCTTTTTACATTTTTAGGTGAACTGTATAAAATAACGAAACTTTGCAATTTAATACTTTGTATGGCCTCCGTTGGCGTTTGCAACGGCTTGTAGTCTCTTTTTCATTGAACTGATTAATTTCAAAAGGTCATATTCACTCGGGATTTTATTCCATTCCTCCAATATTGCACTTTTCAATTCATTACGTTTTTTAGGATGCCTTTTTGCTACTTTTTTCTTCAGATATGCCCATAAATTTTCTATCGGGTTCAAGTCTGGACTCTGAGCTGGCGTATCCAATACTTTTTTGCAATTGTACAGCAGCCACGTTCGCACTGTATGCTCTTTGTGCTTCGGATCGTTGTCTTGATAAAATTTGAATATTGGCTGGATGCCGTTCATTAACCCAAATTTATTTGCACTTTGTATTAAGTGCGCCCTCAATATATTCAAATATTGTTGCGCATCCATGGTGCTTTCGATGAAAACCAAATCTCCAACTCCTTTGCTGGAAATACAGCCCCATACCATAACCGAAATTTTTCCAAATTTTACTGTGGGAATAATGTTTTGATTTTCTAAGGCTTTAAGAGGTTGACGCCATACTCTGCTTGGACCATCATTATAATATAGCATGATTTTAGTCTCGTCACAAAATATGACGTCGTTCCAATAATCATCAGGCTTATCTGCATACATGATAGCGAAAGACAATCGTTTTTCAACATTTTGAACAGAAAGAAGTGGTTTTTTTCTCGCAGCTCTTGATGTATACTTGTTTTTGTTTAGTGTTTTCCTTATTGTTTCGTGTGATACAGTAACATGGCATTCTTCCTGAAGTTCTTTTGCAAGGGTTCTGGTAGATGTTGATGGATTTTCTTTAACTTTTCGTAATATTAAGCGTTCTCCTCTGCCGGATATTTTACGCGGACGACCACTTCCAGATTTTAGCTCCAACCTTTTTTCAATTTTAGCCCGATTTAATATATTATAAACAGTTTGCCTTTGTAAAGAAAACATGTCTGCAATTTCTCGCACACTTTTGCCGATGTGGTGGTTATAATAAACCAATTGGATTACATCCATTGAAGTTCTTTTGCCTGGCATGTTTAAAATATAGGAAGTCAATCAAAATTGACAGACATTTACAGACTAAAACGTATAATTTTGAGTTATGTGCTTGTAAGCATGATAATGAAGACGATTAACTGTAAATAAAACCCAAAAATTCCAATTGTGCAAAGAAATTGCAACAAAAATGATTATGTAAAAACAATTTCTTGACACTTAAATAAATGAGTATTTGTTGTTTTTGTTCTATATTATTCTTAATTACAACCGTTATCGCATTGTTTTTGCAAATCTCTTTAGAAAAGAATGCAAGCAATAAAATTAAATGGAAAACATTTTTGGAAATTTTGAAACATTTCGCAATTTTTGCACAATTTTTAAAAAAATATATTTTATTTTCATTGTAAAAACAATATATTGACATACTGTATATATATATTTAATAACTTAGAGCTCACTCTTGGAGCTCCTAAGTATAAGTTAATAATTGAATCTGAAATACTAAATACATTAGCTTATATATTAATAATGAGAAGTTCTACACAGAGGGAAAAAACCGGTCGAAAAACACCGAAATTGACACCATCCGTTGACAAAAGTGAGTTAAGCACGTTTGTTCTCACTTTGACAACGAATGTTGTCAATGTTTTAAGAACAACTCGTTCACAATTTGTCAACAAATGTTCTTGGTTTGACAACGCTTCGTTCTCATTTTGTCAACGTATCGTTATTTTGACAACGAAGCGTTCTCATTTTGACAACGACCCGTTGTCGTTTTGACAACGCTTCGTTCTCAATTTGACAACGAACCATTCTTGTTTTGATAACGTTCCGTTCTCGTTTTGACAACGCTTCGTTCTCATTTTGACAACGTATCGTTCTCATTTTGACAACGTTTGTTGTCATTTCGACAACGCTTCGTTCTCACTTTGACAACGCTTCGTTCTCACTTTGACAACGAACCATTCTTGTTTTGATAACGTTCCGTTCTCGTTTTGACAACGCTTCGTTCTCAATTTGACAACGTTCCGTTCTCGTTTTAACAACGCTTCGTTCTCATTTTGACAACGCTTCGTTCTAACATTGATAACCCATTGTGAACCCGTATATAAATAAAAACACAGATGTAATATAAACACTTTTATTAATATATATATGATTTATTTAATGAATTAAAAAACTATACATACTTAATTCTAAAATATGACTTAGCATTATTTGTTGCATACAGATGGAAAGGGAAACTTAAAAAATCATGATTGGTTTTAAATAAATGCTTTAATTTGCAGAACCAACTTCATACGACTGAAAATGAGAGTCAAAGCCCCTTATATTAATCGAATAACATAAAACATAAATTAAATGATTTTGAATCAGACAACTTTTAATCTTAAACAATTCAATAGAGTTCACGTTCGTAGCCAAATAATAGTTTTGTTTGTAACGACTACCCTTAAAAGTAATTTCATCGCAAATTTCACAACTTTCAAAATTAATAGTATTTAATGTAATAATATTGTGGAAATATTCCTCTTTAGTTAAATCAAGAATTCTGGATGAAGTAAAACTAAAAATAGGTTCCAAAAAATTTTCATGTTTTAACAAATAGTATGAAAATTTGATTCCAAACTTTAACGATAAAGAGAAGCAAGGATTTACTCTTGATGTGATACTATTAAAACACATTTTAGCTTCCTTATGTTTAGCTTCAAATCTCATACTCCAAAGATATCTAAGTGGTCCGCACCTTCTAATTGCAGTAGGATAGTGAACTAAAAAGTGGTGTTTGGGTTTTAAAGATCCATATATGTTTGTGTAAAGTAAATGATGTTTTTTAATTAACTCTCCTAATCTTACTATATCCTCATTTTCAAAACTGGATTTTAATATTAAATCTATCATTTCCAACAAAGCTTTAAAAACTTCCCAATGTTTGTTATGGGACGGAATTAAATCTCCTACCATTAAAGGTAAAAAGTGTATAAAACAAATGATTTCACTTGCAGTCATTTTTAAATTGAATGTTTTTAACCTAGCGTAAGTTAAAGGTATAAAACTATTCGCTATCTCAATTTCTCCGTAAGGAAATAATGATTTTCTGCTATTAATGTTACTTAAAGTTACAACGTTATCGTTTATTAAACCAAGAAGCACATTACACACATCATATACACAAACGCCCTCATATATGTCATGCATAACATCGAAGCAAAAATTGTCCGAGATGTGGAAACTTGGAATGCTTTCAAAAACACATATATTTTTTATTCCTGTTTCTTGAAAATTATCTACTAGTATATCTTGTTGGTAGTTTAATTTGTTTCTTAAATAATCTAACCATTCGGATGTATCGGACTGCATCTGCGTCTTTGTTCTTTTGCAAGCTCGACAATACCTTTTAGAATTAAAAGATTGTACGAAGCCTAATACACTATTTACCGCTAAATTATCGCCAATAACTAAACCTAAAATGAAATGCACCTTACGTACTTTATTTCTAGTTACTATTTCTACTCCGTCTTTCAATTTTTTCAATTCATTTACTAAATGAAATAGTGTTGTTTCATTTCCATTTATTTTTAATTCAGTAGACGATATGAAAGCAACAGGAAAAATATATTCTAATTTTGACAGAAGATATTGGGGCATTGATGGGAAATTTAAGTAACATCCACATATCGAATACGTATGACTACCTAGTGGATTGTTTATTTGAAAATCGTCAAAGTAAAGGATATAAGGAATAATTAAATTATACTTTAATTCTTGCACTTTTCTTTTGAGTAATTCTCCGCTTACAAAATTATTTAAAATGGTTCCATCCAAAAATTTTTTTTTGTATTTTCCAAAGTGTAATCTAAAAGATTTGTAATTGTAAAAATTTTCTGAAGCATAAATTGCAAAGGCATTATATAAATATTTGCAGATTTTGGTCCCAAAGTAGGATTGCCATTGACAACTATCTCAGATATTTCATTACGAATTAAAAATATTTTTGGATCTTTGTATAAATTTAGTTCTTTTAAAACTTTAAATAGCCTATATTCTGTTTTTATTTCTTCAAATGGATTTTGACAAAAATTTAGTAAGCATTTTAAATTTTCTTTCACTTGGTTTTTATCTAAAACCCCTTCTATTGCAATTGATATAGACGATAATAGAGATGAAACCATACTTTGAATACCAACAGCTTGATTTCTAGGCAAGTTATTTTGTTGATATAAGCTTAAAGACAACGTTAAGGCCTCTTTTTTAAAATTATCTATGGTGTGTAAAATATTTTCCATTTTTTGTGCGGATGTACTACAAATACTAGGCTCATTTTGAATCAAATGATGTTCGTCATGCATTTTTTTAGGTAAACTTTCTACGGCATAACTAAAATTGTTAGTATTTTTACTAATTGCATGTAGCTTTTTTGAATGCTGCCGGAATGAATTAAATGTTGTGAATGTTTGGTTGCAGTTATTTTGAAAGCACTGAATCTTTAACAATTTTGTCGACATAACATGGTCGATTTTAAAATGAGATATTAGGTTATTAGGGGTTTCAAACTCCTTTTGGCATCGAAAGCATAAATAAAACGTTTTGGGTAACTCATTGATTATTATTAAAAAAATTTATAAGAGAAGTAATGTTTGCCGACTTAAAATCAAACTTAGTGTTAATATCATAAAAAAACTTCTGTATAAATACCCACGGCTGTTCACAAGTTTCCGGATATTTTAAAGAAAGTGTATGAAAAATTTTGAAGCAAGTGTCTAGACACTCAATAAACGAATTTAGCTTAAGCAAATTATTATTAAAATATACATAAAAACCTTTAATATCTACATCGGTTAATCCTTCCACGATTATGAATGGCTGAATGGTTAATCTAGCTGAATAGTATTTGCATATGACTGCACTGATTTGTCTCTCGTAATCATTTATACTCGTCAAACGCAAAACTAGGCTTTCTTGGGAGTCAACTATTGTGACTCTCTTATTACGCTTTCCCGTTTGATTTTTAAATCTTGCCGGTGATGGTAGAACCGCGTTTAGAAGTATTGTGTATATAAAATCTTGCGAATCTGTGAGATGGATTAAAAAAGAGAGGGAAAATTGTATGTAAGTATATAGTACAATAGTATATAAATAAGTTATTTTACTACTTACCTATACTAGTAGACGATGTGATTTTGGACAGCAATTGTTTACAAAAGTCATTGTGTAGATTATTGTCGTAAAATTTACGAATTGTTGTCTTAAATTTGTCCCATTTTGAAAGTAGCAAATGTCCTTTGTTTGGGTGCATGATGTCGAAATCAATATTTATCTGAAATAAGTGAAAAATTAAACACAACTCGCATATATAACTAACTCAGTAAATTTTTACCAATTCAGGTGCTCGACAATCGGATAATTTTGTCCAAGCTTGAAGAAACTCGAGACCTCAAGTTTTTTATATCCTTTTGGCGTATAAGATAAGTTTTCTTCCACTTTTCACATACTTCTTTCCAATCTGAGCTATCTCTGCTTAGGGATGTTTTTAATGCAATAGCAATTGCCTCATCAAACTTTACATGTTCACTGTCAGATAATTGGCTTGTTGTAGGACTGAAGCTTTCAATGGAAGCCATAAGTTTTCTTTTTTTTAAATATTTATTTTTATATTTAGAATATAACTACCACTAGCGTTATTTTTAGCTTTTCTTGGAATATAGTAGAAATCCTTAAATAATAAATGTGTCAAAATATTTGCGTAAAGGTTTCTATTTTTACTTGTATAAAAAAGTAATTTTAATTCCATACCCTCATATTGTTTTCGCACGGAAACACAGCAAATTTCATCTGTCAAACGTACAAAATCGTGCGTACGCAGAACCGTGTTATTCTTGATGACGTCTTCAATGATAATGTTGATAATCTCATCCCTTTGTTCACAATCTAATTTTTCATTTTCATTTGCATATTTAAGAATGGCGCTTCCTTTTGCTGACTGGCTTATCAAAGATTTTAAGTCCTGTAAAAAATATATGTTAGTTGTACTTCATACAAGCTTTTAAAACTATGTACCTTACCTTATATTGTGCTTTGCCACTAATTGAGCAACTTGGAGACATTGTAGTACTGTCATCATTTTTATTGAGCCATAGCTCCACTTTGGATGGTACTGAAATTGTTTCATCATCGATTCCCAACTATGTACAGTGGTGGCCATATAATTAAAACATTCGTAACGATAGTAAATTATTCGTTTTATTTTCAAAATTAAAAAAGATAACAAAATTTATTTTTCAGTTCTTAAATCTAAAACTTAAACAGTTTCCAGTGCACTTGTTAAATAGATAATTTTAAATTCTGTAAAGAAAAAATATTAAATAAATGTTTTATTGGGTTGGCCATATAATTAAAACATTTACTATTTTATTTTAACTCCAATATTTTTTTTGTACTCACCATCAATATTTCGTGGGGTAACCTTTGTTTTTAATAACATTTACACATCTGTGTGGCAAACTCTCAACTAAGTGCCTGCAGAGAGGTTGAGGAATAGCCTTCCAACACATTTCGATGTTTTGCCACATTTCATCAGCATTTTTGGGATTTTTGCCTTCCATCCTCTTTTCAACTTCACTCCACAAGTTCTCAATTGGATTGAGATCAGGGGATTGAGCTGGCCATTTTAATGTTTTTGTAAACATGTTGATCCATTCTTGAACTGATCCTCAAAATTGGTCCAATACCATGCCAAGAAAATGCACCCACACCATAATGTTGCCGCCACCGTGCTTAATTGTCTTGATGGTATATCTAGCATTGTGTTGTTGGTTAACTGGACGCCATACATAGCGTTTTCCATCTGATCCCCATCGACAAAATTTGGATTCGTCGCTCCATAAAATATTTTTCCGAAAATTCATTGGTTTCTTAATATTTTCTTTGGCAAAATCCAATCTGGATTTTAAATTTTTTTTGGAGACGAAAGGTTTTCGTTGTGCGATGCATCCTCGTAAGGAAGCTTCATTAAGCCGCCGTCTAATAGTTCTAGATGATACATCAATACCATATGATGATTCTAATTCAACTTTTAGTTTTTTAGAACTTTTAAATGGGTCAGCTTTAGAGGCTCTTACGACTATTTCATCTTCCTTGGCTGTGGTTTTACGGGGCTTGGGGGCTCTGGGTACATTATTTGAGGTTTCAAATGTGTCAAAATGTTTCATTGCATTATAAATTTTTCCTCTAGAACAACCAAGTAACTGAGAAATTTCATTTACTGTATTCCCGGATCTTCTGAGATTAAGTATTACCTTCCTTTCGTCTTCGGAACAACTTGGTCCTTTTCCCATACCTGATGGTTAATTTTTGTATACATTTTTGTTGATATCATTTAAAATATACTTACCAATAAATTTTCAAAAACCAAACATAATTAAATATAACTAATACGTTATTAAAATAGCAAAACTAAAAATGTTTTAATTATGTGTCCACTTTAAAAACAACACTTTCACTAAATAATGACTACTTTTGAAAGAAAACTAAATAGAAAAGGAAAATAAAGAAGGAATCAAGTGTAAAAGTAATCAAATTTATTTTTCCAGTAGAAAAGTCCCGTTAAAATATTAAGAGATAATATATAAACACCGAACAAATGATTGATCATACATATGTTTTAATTACATGTCCACCACTGTATATAGAAAAATTTAAATTAGAAAATGTTAGTAATACGATAATCGCAAGAATTGTTACCTCTGTTTTTTTCCAAGTAAACAATTTTTCCCTGAACTCAATCCGGAGGCCTAAGGGCGGCACTGCTTCTTTTAGATCTTCCTTTTTGATATACGGCAAACTTCTAAACGTGATATGGACAGCTTGAATAAAAGTAATAAAATTTAGATACGTACGTACAAACATCTGCATATATATTTTAGGATTTTATTATTGTTAATAGCTTACGTTTTAAGAAATCATAAATGCATTCCATATCTATTGATTTTAAGAAACTTTTCAGTTTCTCATCGTCACTACTAACAAACTCCGGAGTTGTATTTACTTCCGTGTTAATGTTAGAGTTTTCTAATATAAAACTCTCGTCCACATTTAAATAAAACAAATTAGTTTCATCATTAAAAATATTTTTTTTACTTTGTTCTTTTTCCATTTGTATTTTATCTTTATAAACGACCGCACTTAGAAAACACTGAAAACACAATGAGAAAATTTACAAACCAAATAACGGAACTGGCATTAAATGTTTTCTTTTTGACAACGCATTGTTCTCAAGTTGACAACGAATCGTTCTTGATTTTGGAGGTGACAACATTTGTTCTTGTTTTGACAACGAATCGTTCTCAATTTGACAACATATCGTTCATAATTGGACAACGGATTGTTCTCAATTTGACAACGAATCGTTCTTCATTTTGGAGATGACAACATTTGTTCCTATTTTGACAACGGATCGTTCTCAATTTGACAACGAATCGTTCTTGATTTTGGAGATGACAACATTTGTTCTTATTTTGACAACGGGTCGTTCATAATTTGACAACATGTTCATAATTTGACAACGAGTGTTCTTGATTTGACACCATCTGTTATTTTTGTACTTTCGTTCTCGATTTGACAACGGAACGTTCTAGAATTGTCAATGCTGGTTGTCAAAATACTGTCCACATTTCGTTGTTAAACTGACAACGGCCGTGGACAATTTTAGAACGTTATTTTTCCCTCTGTGTAGTCTTAAATTTGTTTATATAGTTTTGCACGATTTTTTGTTGGTTATTTATGTGGTTTGTAATATTTGAAATTTTGTCTGACATTGAAGAGC
Source organism: Gymnocheta viridis (assembly GCA_956483585.1). Classification (NCBI taxonomy): domain Eukaryota; kingdom Metazoa; phylum Arthropoda; class Insecta; order Diptera; family Tachinidae; genus Gymnocheta; species Gymnocheta viridis. Next base: position 2,102,749 of record OY101445.1, read on the forward strand.
TTAGAAATGAAATTTCGTCTAAGGCTGTCATTTTGTCTCCGTTACTTTTCTCGAGTTTTTGAATTTTATCAAAAATTGTTTTCTCGTCGTCACTGTCCATTGTTCCTGTAACATATTTCAGTCCTTTACCTATTGCGTTTATTAGTCCTCGTTTTTGTCTGAGCTTAGGTGTCAAGTTTTTGATTTTTGTTTTACATATGTTCATGCTTCTATTTACGCTGTCCAATAGTGGACTAATGTTCGTGTAAGTGTTTGCTAGTTTATGGATATTTTCTTGTAATATATTTGCTGTTTCTAAATATTCTGTTGTATTAATAACGTGTATTATTTTTATGTAATTTTCAATAATCTTTACGTCTTTTATTTTGATTTGTAGGTATCCTTGGTTGTTCGTTAGGTCCTGTATGTCGGAGAACTGTGCATTGGTAGTCGTAGAAAGAGTGATTAGAAGGATCAAAAATGTCATCTGGAAAATATATTACATATAAAAGAAATTTATTGTTTAGCTTTTATTTTGGGATTATTTTTGTCTTGAAATTTTTTGTTTTGTTTGATATGTGTTTTGTAATATTTGTGCCCTGTCTTAGTATTCTCAACGTGTTCTTCATCAATTTTCTTTGTATCGATTTTTCTGAATTTTCGATGATTCTTACCTCCTCTGATTTCTTTAATGTAATTAATACCTTCTTCTATTTTAACATCATTTCTATTTTTATTTAATCCATTTATATATATTTCTTTTTTCCTAGATATTAAATCGTGAATTTCGCTATATTTTTCTTCCTTCACTTTTCCATTTAAGAAGTCCATTGGTTTGATTTTAGTTGTACTATGAATTGTATTATTATAGAATCCTATTATTCTCAAAATTTTTTCTTCAGTGGTTTCGTCTTTATTTCTCTCGTCGTGTCTAAAAAGTCTTATGTGTTCATTTATGGTATTGTGTAGTCTTTCTATATCGGAATTTGAAGTGTGATTGCTATTTGAAGTGAAATGTACGTTAATATTTTCTTCCTTGAAAAATTCTTGCATTGGGATGGCTTTAAAGCCTAGCGCATTGTCTACAATTATTTTTCCTAGTTTACCGTGTGTGTTTATGTATTGCAAGAGTTTAGTTTTGAATTCCGTCCAACTTCTGCTATTGATTTTGTAAGCAACCGCGTGTTTTGTGAATTTGTCTATCATTGTCATAAAAATTTCCTTTTTCAATGTGTAGAATACGTCTATGTGTATAATTTCTCTTGGTTTATAAGGGGTTTCACTGATTTTTAGTTTTACCTTGGGAGGTTTCCTATCATATTTTTCGATTGTGCATACCTCACAATTGTTAATGAATTGTGTAATTCTTAGGTATAGTTGAGGATTATATATTTCTGTTTTTAATTCTTCGTAGACTGCTTATATACCCCGGTGGTTTTTACTTAAATGTTCCTTTTCTATTATTTGTGTTAATTCTTCTTCATCTTTGAAGACTGCGTTCAATTGGTTTGGATTGAAATGGTATTTTAATAAAGAAATTGAAGTTTTTCTACCAAGATCCTTGATTCCTATAATTTTCCTGTTGTTTTTGAATATTTTTTCGTTTTTTATTCTGGCTGCTCCTGAATGAATCCTTTTAATAATAATTTGGTTTTTAAAGATATTGAGGGGAGATTCTGTTTCTTTTATGCTGAGCACTTCTGTTTCTAGAGAATTAATATTAGCAGATTCAGATTCTATTCTTGATAGTCCATCCGCGTTGCTATTTTTTGTCCCTTTTTTATATTTTATTTCGTAATCAAATTCTGAGAGTTTTAACCTCCATCTTACCAATTTTGAATTGGGTTCTTTTATGGAAAATAGCCAAGTAAGTGGTTTGAGGTCAGTCTCGATTATGAACTTTCGTCCGAAAAGATACGGTCGGAAGTACTTAGTAGCCCAAACGATGGCTAGAAGTTCTTTCTCAATAGTGCTGTAGTTACACTCATGTTCGTTGAGAGTACGACTTGCGTAGAAAGTATTGCTCCTAAAGCAAAATTACTTGCATCTGTTGTAAGCGTGAATTTTTTTGAAAAGTTTGGGTATGCTAGAATTGGATCGTGTGTTAGTAATGTTCTCAGGGTGTTGAAACTTTCAACGTATTGTGGGTCAGCAATGTTCATTTTGATATCCTTTTTTAAATATCTGGTCATAGGTTTAGCAATCATAGAATAATCTTTTATGAATTTCCTATAGTATCCGGTTAGTCCAAGAAATTTTTTATTTGTTTAGGAGTTTTAGGAATTGGAAAATTTTTTGCACAATCAATTTTTTTGGATTTGCTTTTATTCCTAGGAGTGTTACTATATGTCCAAGGAATTCGGTTTCTTTTTTTAGGAATTCTGATTTATCTAGCTGTACCTTAAGATTTGCTTCTTGTAAGCGTTGAAAAATTGAATTAATGTGCTCCTGGAGGGAGGTGGAAAAGATGATTATATCATCTAAGTAAACCAAGCAAATTTTATTGATATAACCTTTAAGAATATTGTTCATTAGCCTTTGAAATGTCGCTGGGGCTGTCTTCAACCCAAACGGCATTCTTAGGAATTCATAATGTCCTCCTTCGACAGTGAAGGCAGTCTTATGAATGTCGTCTTCCTTAATTTCTATTTGGTGAAATCCTTTCGCTAAATCTAGCGTTGTGAAATACTGGCATCTCCCCAGTTTATCAAGGATCTCATCAATATTGGGAATTGGGTACCTGTTATCTATGGTTACTTCATTGAGTTTCCGGTAGTCGATGACAAGTCTCCATTTAGTTTTTCCACTTGCATCGGCCTTCTTCGCCACGATACAAATGGGTGCAGAATAAGGAGAATTACTATGCCTAATAATTTTGTTATCGAGCATTTCTTGAATTTGTTTTTGGACTTCGTTCTTGTGTATGTAAGGATAACCATACGATTTAGTGTGTATGGGTATGTTATCAGTGGTTCTGATTTCATGTTTTATGGCGAAGGTAAAGGTCAATCTAGTATTTTCTTTATAAAAGATGTCCGAGTACCTTCTTACTACTTTTAAAAGTTCGGTTTTTTCTTCGAAATTAAGATGATCCGTTCGGATTTGTTCCAATAGTGGCTTAGATTCCTTTTCTTTAATTATACTGAAATTCTCGTAATCTACCTTCTGCGTAGTCACAATACTATTTTCAGATAACAATTTAATATCTACTGTTCCGTTTTCTGTATTTAAGATACCTTCTCTTAAAATCTTCTTATCCTTTTCTTCTTTTAACTCAGAGTCATCTGGGGTTAGTATCCGTTTTTTATTTATCGTTTCGTTTTCGAAAAGCATCGGTAATGTGTTATTACCGATGGTTATTTCATTATTCCTATAGTGTATACATGCATTTAATGGTTTTAATATGTCATTACCTATCAGACCATCGTAGAAATCGTGAAATTTTGTTACGTAAAATTCGAGTGTTTCATTTAGTTTGTTAATATTAAACTCTTCGAAAATAGGTACTATTGCTTTTTCATTTATATAAATTTGGTGTTGAAGTGTTTTGATAAGGATTGGGTTTGTTGCGAAAACTCTTTTTGGATGACAAATTCCTGGGTTAATAATGGAATTTGTTGCCCCTGTATCCACTATTAATTTTATAAATCCTAATTTAGTTTTGATTTTTACAAATGGAAGTTTTGATCCGAGGCTGATTCCTGAAAATTTTCTGTAACTTCAACTTTGCCTATATCCATGGGTTCGGGTTGGCTCGTGAAGTTTGGTCTGTTCGACTCGAAAGGTACATTCTGGGGGGTTTGGTTTTGAAGGTTTAATTGTTGATACGAATTTGGGAATGATTGAAAAAAACGTCCCTGGGAATTTTGTGATGGAAAATTCCCTCTTTGATTTGGGTATGAATTATTTCTTCCCTGGTTTTGGTATGGAAGATTTCTTGGTTGGTTTTGGTATGAAGGATTTCTGCCTTGATCTTGGTATGAAGAGTTTCTGCCTTGATTTTGGTATGAAGGGTTTCTGCCTTGATTTTGGAAAGGCTGTGAAAGATGTCTTGGTTGACTTTGATAGTGTTGTTTAGAATTATATACTTTAGAACTTGTTTTTTTTGTCATCTCTATTGAAGAACTGCTGTTGTATATCTACCCGGAGGTGTGCATATCCTGCCTCAAAAAGGATGTTCATAGCTGTTTCCAGTGTTGTTGGGTTCCTGCATGCTAATATTGTCTTCATTGGTTCGGGTATTTTTGATTTAAATATGTTTAAAGCTGTACGGGAGTTATGTGAAGATATTGCGTTTAGTGCATCTTGACTTTGTCCCTGTCCCATTACAAATAATGTCTTGTTATTGAGTCGTCTAAGTTTACTTTTGATTTCTTCATAGAGTTCTAGTTGTTCTAAATGTTACTGCTCTGAGGGAATCGAAAAGCTCATCGCAACTTAGTCTATCGCCGAAATTATTCTGTAATACTTGTTTAATGTCTGTCCAGGAGATTGCTTGGAAATTTATTTCTATTACATCCCAAGCCTTGCCTTTCAATTTACCTTTAATAAGATCAGAAAATAGTCCTTGTGACAATTCGTCATAAGTTCGTAAATTAGGGTGGATCCTATCTATTAAATTAATAAAATTCTGTAATTCTCTACCATCTCCGTTGAATTCAGGGAGATTTCCCAAGTACTTAAGGGGATCAAAATTGATTTGTGCCATACTTAAATTGTTAACAAGTTAAGGGAGGAAAAATTGAACCACTTTCTTTCTTTGGGGAGAAAAAAAAAAATTTCGCGACTTTATTAACAATATTTCCTTTTCTTTCTCAAAACAAATTAAAAAAATTAACTTTTCTAATTCTTTTATGGAATGAACTTATTATTTTTTTTTATAACACACGTAAGAAAATTTTTTGAACACTTCTCTATTATTTTTTTTTATTTTATGATTGCCGTAAATTTTGAACACTTTTACTTAAATATATTATTTTTATTTTATGGTTGCCGTAAATTTTTGAAAACTTTAACTTAAATATTTCTTTTTTTTATTTTCTATCTTATGATTGCCGAAGGCGATAACAAAATATATTTATAGTCTTTAAATTTATTAGTTATTTTACCTTAAAATGTGATGTCTTCTAGTGGCTTTCTTGGTTTAAAATCGGATGAATAGTTGAAGTTATTTTCGAAGAAGAATCCTTTCCAAAAGTTGTTGCTATCCTTCGTAGTCAACGCACAATCATATAATTCGGCTACGATCTTCCTTAGTCAAGGGATCAAAAGTTAAAAGTTCGAAATCTCGCAGAGAACAAATTTACGAAGATATCGTTCACTCTTTATAAAAAGTTCGAAATTTGGCAAAGAACAAATTTACGAAAATTATCGTTCACTCTTTATAAAACAACGGTTTTAAAAATGACACCGCACAAGGAATTAAATTCGAGCACCACCGTTTAATAAAAACAATTTTTATGTTGGGTAGGACTTGCGGTATCCTACCGACTGCGCCAATTTTGAGTTTTCAAAATTAAAACTAAAAAAACAAACAACCGTTTACTTTTGAATCCTGAATATGACTGACTTTATTTTCTTTTTTGATCTTACTTTTAAACATTAAAATTAATAGTTGACAAAAAACTTATTGGTAATTCTTATTAATAAATTGTTTACAAAAAAACGTATTTCCTTGTTTTATTGATTGGGCAATTGTTCCTAAGAATTTCATATTTCGAAATCGATCAGTTGATCTTATAGTTTATTATTAATGCTTGACCACCCAAATTGGTTTGGAAATGAAATCGAGCGTTCTAGGAAATGTTTCAAGTGTTTTTTAAGTACATGCATGTTTGTACACAGTGTTGTGACAAATATGCATGTTATTGGTTTTTTTTTTCTCTTTTTATGAGGAACAATTAAATATGGGTTCATATGTAAGTATGTATGTATATTTATTTGTACGTATGCTTAGTTACGTACGTTTGTTTATATTACAAAGAATCTCGTTTCTTTTGTAAACGCTTAACTCTAAATGCATAGTGTAAGTATTTAAATGTTGTTAAATAATTATTTTATTAGGGGTTATTATAACTATTCACCTTGAGACAGCTTTTGCCAGCGGAGTCTCAACTTTATTGTTGCTTTTAACACACACGTTTATTAAAAACACAATTAATTTTCTTCAACACAATGTCGTCCGAGATGCCGATTTTTAATCCGCGATTTTCTCGGGCATCCGTCAACCGATTTTCAAAATTTTTAAACACAATTGAATTGAATATTCGCAATTTGACTTCAACTCAAAAATACCGCAAAAATCCGCTATAAAAACACGTCTTGATACAACGATATCCCAGCGAACAGTGAGTAGATAGGGACAATGTGTTCAAGATTTATGTGGGTGCCTACCAATATGGTCTTACTCCACAGTGCTCTTAACACCGGGTGAATACAATGCGTCTACCAGCGCCCCCATGTGCAACAGGCTGCTGCACATGGGCACCAATTCGAAGACACGCATTTGGACATGCCTTCCCCCTTGGTTAGGAGCGGAGCCTATCTAAAACTCCTACCGATCTTTGGGTCTCGGCACCCGGTTTTAATGCAACTCCACACCGAGCTTGCGCTCTACCCGCGATTTGGGTTTAAACCACAGCCACCACGATGCTCCCCGAGGGGCCGCAACCGTTGTCAGGCAAGAACCGAGGTTCTTGGGGCTCCTGACACCCGTGGTACCAGAAATTAAGCCTCCGGTCAGACCTCGTAGAGAAGCTACTACCAGTTGAGCCCCAAATTGCTAGGGACTGGTGACCCACAAAATGAAAAACAACAAATAAGTCAACAAAAAAATAAAAAAAAGAAACATTAACACAGTACAATTATGAACACAGACACCCTCACGAGTGCCTCCACACTATAACGTCACAGACGCCACTACAACAAAAAACATCAAGCAGCAGCCATCAATCAGCATCCCACTGTGAAGAAACTGCAACCAGCTACCAGCAACCTGCAGCCTGGAACAACAGCAAGCGACAAATCCTCCAAGTAATAGAGAGTGTTCAATTTTCATGCCTAGTGCGTCAATTTCAGATTCTTCCAGGAACCGGCCACAACGTGCCGATCTACTACAATGGAACACCCCTCCAGTTCCGAAAAACTGAAGGAGAGTACTGCCGCACAGCCAAAGCCGCAGGGACAACCCACGACACCAAACATGGCCAAAGGGCCCAGCGACGAAGAGACGCAAACGACGTCGAATAATCGCGCGGAAGGCAACCAGAGCTACACGCGGCCACGACCGAGCCTTCTCCGAATGGCTATTCTGGCAAATTCACTCAATGCGGCAAACGACGCCCATGCCGTGTAAGTCCCTGATGTCGCCGTATTCCGGACAGTAACACAGAACGTGACGCCAGTCCTCAACATCCGCACCGCAACGACAGGCAGCAGAATCCGCCAGACCCCTTTGGTGCAAAAATGCATTCAAAGAGGCGTGCCCCGTAAGCAAAAAGCCCAACTGCAGCCCAAAGTGAAAATCAGGTCGTTCTCACGAAAGTCGCGTCGCGTATGAATTGGTACGTCACTCTACCGTTCACGCTGTTTGCCCATCTATCCCGCCAAATGGATACCATATGGGCATCCAACAATGACCGAACCGCACCCGGAGCAACACCTACCAGATTACCAGCAGAACGCCAGTCACACTCAAGAAGTGGTAGACCCCGTTTGACCTTGAAGGTGACAGCTCTTCGTATCACCTCCAGGTCAATGGGGACCACACCCAGCAAGACCTGAAGAGCATCCGTTAAAACTGTCCTACAAACTGGCAGACAAGCGAGCATAGCTACTCGCTGACACGATAAGACCTTGTTCCTGCCCGAAACAGATATAACCACTTCGTACCACACCGGAGCACCATATGCTACACAGGCTACAAACAACCCACCGTAAATGGTACGAATAGCACGCCTGCTTAGGCCCCAGTCACTCCTAAGGATACGCCTAACCCTACCCGCAACGGCGATCAGCTTGTCCTTTATATAGGCAGGATGAACTAAAAAGTTCAACCTTTCTGCCACCATTATGCCCAGATACTTGACTTTGGCCACGTACCTGAGACTAATGCCGCCAGACCGAATGAGTGGCGGACGACCTCGCGATAATTTGCCCTTGAGCAACATCATCACGGTTTTATCCATGGCCACTCCAACACCAACATGGTCGCCCCACCCAGCCACATCACGCATGGCCTGCTCACCTTTTCTCTCCAGCTAAGCACGAGACTGACCTTCAATTAAGATGAGCAGGTCATCCACATATGCGCACAACTTGTAGGACCCAGCCAGCTGCCGCAACAGAGGATCCATCATGAGGTTCCATATAAATGGACCACAGATGGACCCCTGAGGACAGCCCCTGACTACATCCCTCCAAACAGTGTCGCTGGCGCCAACCACACAAGCTTTTCTGCCGCTGAAGTAGCTAGCCCATAAGGATACCTCTCGACAGCCAACACTGCGCAGCCTATCGAGAACCCCACCCCACGAGAGGTAGTCAAACGCACCTTTGAAGTCTACAAACACGCCCAGTACGTATTTATCAGCCGAGTCAGCTACACAACGCCTAACATGCAGCCACGCATCTTCAACAGACCTCCCCTCCCTGAAACCGAACTGGTACTCGGAGAGGCCAGCACCGCGGCACTCCTTCAGCCGTGACACCATTATGCCCTCAAGTACATTGCCAAGCACTGGAAGGAGACTGATGCCCCGATATGAGCGCGGATTACTCCTCACTCTGTCGGGAGACTTAAGAAGCACAACGACACGTGCCACCTTCCAAGCCCCAGGGAAAAAGCCCTCACTCAGACACTTCCTGTAGACCAATTCCAAATATTCCGGTATGGCCATCCAGATGCTCCTGCACATCTCACCAACCATACCATCAATACCTGGCGACTTTCTGCTCCTAACCCGAGAAATGCTAGCAGCTAACTCCGACCTATCCAGACTTTGGGAGCCGACCCCCTCCCTAATGAGAGGAGGATGATCGACCCTGTCCTCATCCGGAAAGAACGAACCCAGCAAGGCTTCAATACAATCCCGCCAGGTGGCGAGTGTAACGTCACCAACCTGGAGAGATTCTATCTTAAGCCGACGATCCCTGCCCCCACATATACGATACACAACGCCCCACGGGTCATCCCTACCGGCACTAACAAACGCCCTCCAATCGTCTTCCTTGACCCTCTCGATGGCCCCCTTATAAGACCTAAGGCTGGTCATATAGTCTGTTCTACGCGTAGCCAAATCCTCAGCGTTGGAGCGCCTGGCCCTCTGGAACAATATCCTGAGGCGGCTGACGCTCCTTCGCATTACATCAAGCTCGCTAGTCCACCACCTGACCCGACCCGGCCGAGCAGCCCGAGAGCGGTCCAGCAAGGTGTCGTTCACAGCGCACATCCACCTATCGATCTGCGCAACCTGCTCGTCAACGGCCAACGCCTCGAATGATGACAATGGAATTTCACCCGCGACTGCTGCAAAATAGCCAGCATATCCGAACCAGTCCACTTCGCGCAACCTCCACCTACGGGATGGAGGAGTAGGCACAGTACGCCTATGAAATCTCATAGAAATTTCTATGAGATTGTGATCGCTCAAATTAATAATCAACTTGATTTTGGTGAGTAAAAAAATGTTTTTCCGACGACTATGCGTCTCTTTTATTTTACTATATTTTTAAAACTAAAAACTATTTCATTATATCTGCTCTTATATATAGGTTACTAATTTCTATTATGACAAAGGTCACTTTCTTAATTATTAAATCTTATCTTATTTTTACAATATGTTCTTTTTTAAAATTAATATGTCTTATCTTAAGGTTCGTTGTAGTTGACCTTGAAGTGAAAGTGTATTTATCTTATGTTCACAATCTATACATTTTAAAGGTTTATGTATATTCCTTTATTTACTAACAATACATTCATTATCAAAGGTCACTTCTTTATTTATGAAAATACATTTGTTATCAAGAGTTTCTTCTTTTATTTATGAAAATACATTTGTTATCAAGAGTTTCTTCTTTTATTTATGAAAATACATTTGTTATCAAGAGTTTCTTCTTTTATTTGTGAAAATATACTTATTATCTTACTTTACTTATGGTGTGTATGAGGCTGACCTTAACTCCCTCCTATGTTAAACAAGATCGCCCCGATCTTTCCTAATTCGTTGTAATTCTATTTGATATGCCTTATTGAAATTATTGATTACTGATATACGTCTGTATTCTTTTATGCATGACATAATTTTTATTAAAAGGAAGATAATTAGTAATAGCGTCGTAAGAAAAAGTATAGTATAAAAAAATTGATCTGATGGGATGCTGTTCAAATGGAATGCTGAATTTTTTCATTTGGTCGATATTGCTAAATGCATTGTCTTTGTCTGATGTGAGTATATTCATGATTGCAAAGTCTTCGTCGTGGTTCATGTGTATTGCTTGTCTTATTCTATCGTGAAGGTTCCTATATGTCTTGTTGTCTATTTCAACAATATCTGTGAATGTGACTAAAGTTATACCTGTAGTAGTAACATTGTTGACTGTGTGGTTTCCGTCTAGTAATATAAAACCTTCGTCGATTACAAGTAGTGCATTATTATATTCCTGTATGACGTTACATGTGCTTTTCCTATTATTCAGTAGTGGAAGTATACATGTATCTGTTTCGTTATTTGTTTGGCAAATATTTCTACCTAAAAAATTCTTGCATTGGTTTACTCGAACGTATTTTGTGTCACATAAGGCGATTTGGTCATCTGTCTGTATCTTCCCATGCCTAAAACTTATGGGCGTTATTTTGAAAAGCTTACAGTCCTTTTTTAGTATAGGGTATTTGTAAATAGTTATGAATATTTCTCCTGTCCCTGCTGTGTATATGTCGGCGTATTCTAAAATGTTTATTATGGGGGCTGAAATTAGTTCATGTTGTATGCCTTCTTCTAAGTCTTTCAAGCTTAAGGATTCCGTTAAGTATTCGCCATTTTTAGCGGCATTAATTGTCCTGACGAGTAATAATAATTCATCGTGTATCTGTTCAATGATGAGGTGATTTTCTATTGTCTGGCCTCGCATTGTTTCAATTAGTCTTTCGAATCTTGAGTTGACATGTCGTTGTTTTTCATTGTTATCTATTAATTTATTTATAGCTTTTTCCATATTGATGAAGTCGTCATGGTCTGGTGTTCCTGTAATAAAATTGAGTGCGGATCCCAGAAAGTTCAAAGCTCTTGTATGACGTTTATGTGCGTTGAGTTGTTCTGTTATTAATTCAATTTTTCTTATCCAGATGGTTTCTTGAGTAGTGGGTTCGTAGTTTGTCGTGACAATTTGTCTATATGGAGTAAGTATTCTTGTTATGTTGGTGACATGGAAGAGGTATGTGTATTCATCAAATATATATACATCATCTGTCTTTGTTAGAATGTACTTCTTGCCTTGTAGGTTGTCTATTTTTATTTCTGCTTTGATTGCTTGTGCGACCACCGCGAGTAATATCAGGAAGAAATTCATCTTCGTTAATTGTGTAGTTCTTGATATTATCCTTGTGTACAGTTACACCCCTCGTAGTTAAGACAGTGTCCTCACGGTCTTCTTTCACGATGTATTTGATATATCTAGCGTCGTTCTTTTTTCTTACTCCTTTTATCTTCACTAAGATTTGTTCATTCGGTGAGAAGGTTCGGTGTTTGGTGCCTTGGTTCAATTTTTCCAATGTTTTTTCCGATGCTTTCTTTATTTTTTCGAATATATCACTCTTGTCGTACTTTATCCTGTTGAAAATGATATCTCTGGGTCTGAATCCTGTCACTGTATGGATTGTGTTATTTAATTCGCGTACTGTTTTATAGATTTCGTCTGCTATTGTTGTTGTGTTCTGTATTTTAAATATCCTGGCTAGTTCTGATATAGTGCTGTGGGCTCTCTCGACTTGTCCGTTCGATGTCGATCTATAAACTGGTGTTTCTATCTTTCTTATGCCGTATTTTGTACACATTGCTTTTATGGCTGGGGTCGACATACAGCGTTCGTTATCAGTCATTAGTCTTACAATCTGGGTAGTTGTTTGTGAGTATTTCTTCTATCTTGTCACTCATTCGTTCTTTTGAGTCAAGTTCTCTTAACGTTATGTATTTCGAAAATTAGTCAATAGCGACCAAGAAGGTTTTGTTTTCGTTGAAGTATATGTCCATATGTATATATTCACCTGGTTCTGTTGGTATGTCGGAGTCTTTTAATGGTTCTCTTGTAGGTTGTCTCTCGTATTTCCCGAAAAGACATGCCACACATTTTTTGTTGTACGCCTTGCATTCTCTTTTTAAATTCGGCCAGTAATATTTCTCATAAATTTCCTTTACATTATTCCTATATCCCCGATGTGCTCTGTCGTGAGTCTCTTTTATGATTTCTATTTGTTTTTCTGAATTTATTATATCTTGTAATTTTATAGGTGTATAAACAAATCTTATTCCATTAAATGTATTCTTTATTTTCTCACCATATGCATACAATGATTCAGCATTTGTGTGTATCGCGGTTACTTTTCCCGGTATGAGTATCTTTTTTAATTCTTCGATTAGGTTTTCTTCGTCAGCAAAATGTATCTTATGTCTTGTTTTGTTTGTGAATGTAGTGTATGTTATCGTATCATTGATGTTCGTATTAGGTATTAGTTCGATCTGAGTTGCATATGAATTGAATGGTTGTGACACTGTATCAAAGATTTCAGTGGGTGAGCTTTCGGCTGAGTGGACAGTACTAATTGTTGAAGAATTTATTTGCTGCCTTGAGAGGGCATCGGCTACAACATTTAAATGGCCGGGTTTGTACACTAGCTTTGCACCGAAGTCCTCGATTATATTCTTCCACCTCATTAATTTAGTGTTTGGGGTTTTCTCAGATGTTGCGAACGTTAGAGATTGATGATCAGTATAGATAGTTAAGTCGGCTACACCATAAATGTAGTTTCTTAATTTCTGTAATGACCATATTATTGCTAAGAGTTCTTTTTCGTTCGTGCTGTAGTTTTCCTCTGTCTTGCTTAGAGTTCGTGATAAAAAATGTATCGGTTTCTTATTTTGACTGAGAACTGCCCCCAGTGCTACGTTGGAAGCGTCAGTTGTCAGTTCGAAAGGTTTAGAATAATCTGGTTGAAAAAGTTCTGTCTGTTCCCTCAAACAAGTTTTCAAGGTGTCTATGGCTCTTAACGCCTGTTCGTCGAGGTTTACAGTTGTGTTTTTACTCTGATTTTTTCCTACTTGTCCATTGTCTCTTAAGTGTATAGTCAAAGGTTTGGCTATGCTTGCGTAGCCCTTGATGAATTTCCTGTAATATCCAGTCATTCCAAGAAATCCTCTCAGGTCTTTCAGTGTTTTCGGGGTTGGATACTTATTTATTGCCTCAACTTTTTCGGGGTTAGTTGCAATTCGGTTATGTCTGATGATATGTCCTAGGTACTCTACTTCTGTTTGAAAGAACTTAGACTTTTCATCAGAAATTTTTAATGTGGCTTTGTTCAGTGCCGCAAATATTATTTTGATGTGTTGTATATGTTCCTCCAGCGAAGAAGAATATATGAGAACGTCGTCAATATAGACGTATGCAAATTTTCCTACATAATCCCTTAGTATATCATCTACACGTCTTTGAAAGATTGAAGGTGCATTTTTCAAACCAAAGGGCATACGGATAAACTCATATTTGCCACCGTTAACACAAAAGGCTGTTTTTTCCCTATCTTTCTCAGAGATTCTTATCTGGTGAAAACCTGATTCTAAATCTAAGGTAGTAAAATACTTAGCTTTGCCTAGATTCTGTAGCGTCATGTTAACATCTGGGATAATGTATCTATCTGTGATTGTGTTACTATTTAATTTCTGGTAATCTATGACCATTCTTTTCTTTGGTTTCCCCTGTTCGTCCGTACCCTTTTTGGGGACTGTCCATATTGGAGAGTTGTATGGACTATTACTCTTTTTGTATTATTCCTTCGTATAAAAGTTTTTTTATTTCTTTATTGACAAATTCGTTGTCAGCTATTGGGTATGGGTATTGTTTTGTCCATATTGGATCTTCGTTTCTTGTCCTAATAGTAGCTTCTATGGTAGTTGTGAAAGGTAGTGGTCCTATGCCATTATTCTCTTTCATCATTCTGTCTATTTCTTGCTTATATTTTTCTTCTCCTATAATGTAGTTCAACTTAGGCTGACTGTCACTACTCATGGTTGTTAAAGTCATCTCCCTAACGTTTATTTCAGCATTTAGTGTTCTTAATCCTTCTAATCCTAAAATCATGTCAAATGATTCAATGTTTTCTAATTCAAAAAATGTTATTTCCCTATTCATTAGTTTAATGATTCTTTTAGTATTTATCATCGAGTAACCGTGTATAGTTTTAATTTTAATTTGTTCTATTTTTATTCTAGGTGAGGAATCACACTTTGCACTTATATAATTATGGGTTGCGCCTGTGTCAATTAAAATTTCATATTTTTTTTTGATAAGTCACTAGTTAACCCTTCGTTGCATGATTAAATTTCCTTGAGAATAAAAATTTTTTTGCCTATTGTATTTATTAGGAATAGAGTTAGGATGCCAAAACTAAAATTTTGATTGATTCGGATTTTTATAGAAAAAGTTAGGAAACATATCATATATGCAAATTCATGCAGCAAAATTGGCAAATTTAAATTTTTTCTGTCCAGTATTTTATTGGAATTTACATTTTTATTTATGAATAATAAAAAATGGAAACTAAGGAAACAATTGAAGCTTTATAAACTGAAATTATTTTATTCACATATGTATATGCAGATATACATATAAACTTGAGAAAAGGTGAATTAAGCTTACTGTATTCAACATATCATTCGGAATGAAATTTTTTGAAGCAGTTTCTTGATTTGTTGAAACACAAACTAGTCTCACATTTTTCACATTTTACATATGTATATCCACTACAACCCGGCAATTTACATGTTAAACGATTATCTAACCATGCTGGCCAATGGTCTATGCGATCAAGTCGAACCTCGTTTTGCGGAATAGGCAAACTTCTTTGGTGCTTTCTCTGTAATATTTAGGAAAGATCAGTTATATATGTGCGCAAAAACCATTATAATAAATACCTTTAAAGCAAGATTTCTTGTTACTTCCGACGGTCTTCCACGTGGTGTTGATACTTTCCCCATTTTGCAAAGGGTTTCACCCACTTTTAAACGAAAATCTGCCAAAGTTTCCTTGACAGCGTTACCTTTCTGCGCTTCAACGCGTTTATATAAAAGCCAAGCGTTGACCAAAGAGGTATCCAACAAGTGGTAAAAGAGACGCAAATACCATTTTTTGGAGCGAATTTTGATTTTGTAGCGTCCTATGAATGAATCTAATAAATCCACCCCACCCATGAATTTGTTGTATTCTAAAACTATATTTGGACAAGCAATCGCAGTTTTTTTCCCCAACTTCTTATCAAATCTTTCAACTGCTGACTCAGGATTCTTTCCACAATAGTTTCACATTAAGTTTACAATTTTGTTATCCCTCCAAGAAACAACAGATATATCAAAATTATCAATCATGGCAACGTATTCAATGGATTCCCCCCGTGCTCTTTTCATAAGAACTTTATCGTCTACAAATTTAAAGTTTGGTATACGATTCCGCCGTACAGTTCCAAGTGAATAAATTCCGCGGTTGGCTAAAGTCAGCATTAAGGGCATGGATGTGTAAAAGTTGTCAAAGAAGACTTTGTAATTGCTTTGGGAGGGAACATCTCGCAGTAGTCTTACGACAATATTCGCACTAGATCCTAAATCCGGTTCTTCTGGAAGTCTATGTATGGGGCTATTTTCTTGACCAGTATATATCTCAAAATTATAATTGTATCCGGACACTCCAGCTAACACATAAAGCTTAAATCCCCATTTATGTGGTTTCATTGGAAGATACTGCTTTAGATAGGATTTGCATTTCGTAGAACATAATTGTTCATCTACCGAAAGGCAGTTTTCATATGGGACCGACTTGAACTTTTCAATCAAATGATTTACAAGAGGCCTAATTTTAAAAAGGCGGTCAAAATTTGGATCATCTCTTTGCTTCATATCGTCATTATTATTGAAATGTAGCATTGACTTAATTTTTTCGAATCTATTTAGAGACATTGTCTCCTGTATTAGTTTATTTCCGATAATAGGTGCCCAATAACGTCGATTGTTTGGAATTTGCACAACTGACATGACAATGCATATACCAAGAAATTTTCGTAAATCTTGTTCATCCATTTGTTCACGGCTTTCTGGATTTTTTTGACAAGCATATAAGTTAGATTGATACACAACTGACTTTATAAGATCGTCGGAAAAGAAATGTGCAAAATAGCTATATGGCCCGTTTAAATTTAAAAATTGCTCTGGAAGACTTTCATTTCCCTTAAAGTTCGTATTTAGGTCAGTATCAAAATCTTTTTGCTTCCAAATTATTTTAGCATATCTCTCTTTAAAAGAGGCGACGTCAACAATTGACCGCTCCTCATTGACACACTCTTCTCAACCAGTTTCTTCTTCTGCACCGTTTTCGCCTTCTATATTTTCAGCTCTATTTAAGTTTACTTCAACATTTAAATCTCCGTCATCATCATCAAAATATTCATCTTCGCTTTCGTCCCAACCTTCTATTATTTTTTGGATTTCCTGATCCGTAAGTGCCCTGTTAATAATATTCATACCTTAAATGCATGATAATGCATATGTGCAATTATACAACATATACGCAATAGCGGCTCATATTGGATAAAACGCATGAGCTTGCATATATGATATAATACATACATTGTAGCACATTATCAAATATTATTTTTTTTGAACAGGTAGACAAAAAATAATGGCAAACCAGTTATTTCTTGTATATAGTACTTACATTTCATAAAACGTTAATAATATTTGTCAATATAATAATATAAAACAACAAACTTTTTCACGTGTTGAAAACACTGCATTAAATTTAATTTTTTTAAGTAAATTTATCACACCACTTGAAAGATCGCACGCTAAACTGAATTTATTGACTTCAAAGAGAGAGCCGAAAAACAAGTAACGGTAAAATAATAAACAGAACGGTTGCCAGATGAATGAAAAGTTAACATTGCATATCTGCCATACCATGCAACGAAGGGTTAATGTAAGGTAGGGCAACCCATCTCTTAGTTTAAATGGTCTAATCTTAAATTATTTACCGTTTGTTCCTGTTCTGGATACATGCTAGAGTTGTCTTCTTGTTGTAAGTGGTTGATCCGCTGTTGTTTGTTCGTGTAATAGTTGCCGCTGTGTTCTCTTTTCCAAGGCTGGTTATTTGCAAAGGGTTGATTTTGGGAGTTGTATGGTGAATTGGTTTTCCTATGCCCCTGTACGATTTGCCTTGAGTCCGTTTCCATAGGGACGGGTTTTGGTTGTTGATAATTAGTTTGTTGATAATTAGTTTGTTGATTCTGATTTCTTGGAAACAGTGGTTTTTGTTGAATAAAGTTGGGACGTCTATTATGTTGCGGATGGTGGTTGAGTTGTTGTTCCCTTTTTGTATCATGATGGTTTCTGTGGTTGTACCCCTAATCGTATGACAGCCGTAGGTTCTGGTGTTGGTTGTCATGTTCTATAGTCCTGGCTATAGCGTATGCATGTTCTAGGTCACCGAGGGTATTAGCATATAGGGTCGATCTTACGAACGCATTTGTGATGCCTGCGACAAATATACGTACCGCTTCATCTTTCGCATTCCTGGTCATAGCATCTATTGCGATTTGCTGTTCACCAGACATCGCAATTTTTGATGTGATGAGGTTGAGGGCTTGGTTTATCCTGTCGTGGTATTCTGACAGAGATGATCTATTCTGCGTAATTCTCCTCATTGCGTCCTGTAATACGTAGAGTGGGCGCATGTCCGCATACGTATAGTCCAATCTGTTGCGTATGGCTTCAAAATTAAATGGTGTGTTATTATTTATTAGTATGTCTGAAGCTTGACCTCTTATTTTCGATTTTATAATAGATAGAGCTTCTGAATATCGACTATGTGTCCTGAATTGATCGATGTCTTTCATTAATCTGGAAGCATCCTCTCTCCAAGCTCTATATTCAGATTGTTTCCCGTCAAATGTTGGTAATGCTTTAAAAACTTCTAGGGAAATATCATTCGCGGAATTATATCTTGTTGATATATCCTTTAGTCTTTCTATAGGGGCTTGATCCAGCAGTGGATTGATTCTGATGTTGCTTATTTTTTCTGTTAGTGTTTGATAATAGCGTTCCATCTCGCTAAGTCTTGCTGTCAAGTTAGCTAATTGTGTCTCATTAGTCGCCATTGCACGGTTTTCGTCGTATTTCAATTCTCTTTTTTGTTTTTTAAAATTAATCATTTATAATTCCTTTTTTATAAGGAATTTTCATACACGTTATATTCCTTTTATAAGGAATTTTTATACACTATATTCCTTTTATAAGGAATTTTTATACACTATGTGTTTTTTAAAATTAATATGTCTTATCTTAAGGTTCTTTGTAGTTGACCTTGAAGTGAAAGTGTATTTATCTTATGTTCACAATCTATACATTTTAAAGGTTTATGTATATTCCTTTATTTACTAACAATACATTCATTATCAAAGGTCACTTCTTTATTTATGAAAATACATTTGTTATCAAGAGTTTCTTCTTTTATTTATGAAAATACATTTGTTATCAAGAGTTTCTTCTTTTATTTGTGAAAATATACTTATTATCTTACTTTACTTATGGTGTGTATGAGGCTGACCTTAACTCTCACGCCCGCATTATCCCGTACCTGCCACCGGAAATCATACCGCAACGCAGCCAGCGAGTTAATTACCGTAACATCTATGTCACTATTGCCCATCGGACCGTCAAAAGTGTACAACTCACTAGCCTCATTTAACACAGAAGCAGCTTTGGTGAGCAGCCATTCACTAAGCACTTCCCCTCGCATATAGTTCGAATGCCGTGGGCACCCCCAGACATTTTACTGAACCACATACGAGAGCATGCATTCGCGTCTAGGCCTAAGATAACAGGAGTGCTACTCGCTAGTAGTAACACCGTATCCATAAATCCCAAGTACCGATCCAATGGAGCACTAGGCGGACAATAAATGCTCGTCAAGAACATGCGCCCGAACACCCCGTCTACCACAATACAAACTCCCCACTGTGTGCGACTCACAATTGTGCAGTCCACATCGACGCAGTCAACCACAACCGCCGAATTTCCGGGCAAATTCGAGAACACACGCATAGCTGTCGGTAGTCCCCTTACGCACGCAACCACTCGAGTAATATGGCTCCTGCAAAAGCGCAAAAGAAGCCCGTCTACGCCTCATCGCCTGTCCGAACTCACAGGTAGCCGGATACGCCCTCTGTAGATTCTGCTGAACTATTAGAATCTGATCCATGAATAATACCGTGAATTAGTGAAAAATACATTTATTGGCTATTTTAGCCAAGCCACACACAAAAAAATTAGCACGGACACAAACCGTAGCAAAGTCCCGAACCACTTAGCCAAGTCAAAAACCGGTCCGAATTCCCAAAAACGAGGGCAAAAATCTCCCGGGAATCCCCGATTTTCCCCGACACTTCCCCGGAATTCGCAGTGGCAACACCGAAATCCCTTATTTACCGCAGCGGCAACACCAATAAATTATTAAGGAATGTGTCACAATGTCGTCCCAGATGCCGATTTTTAATCCGCGATTTTCTCGGGCATCCGTAAACCGATTTTAAATTTTTTTTAACACAATTGATCCTTAGATACACCGCTATCCCGTGATATTAAAATCGAATTTTTATTTGCACTTCGACTTCAATTAAAAATAATGCAAACATCCGATATAAAAACACGTCTTGATACAACGATATCCCAGCGAACAGTGAGTAGATAGGGACATAACGTATTCAAGAAACCCCTGTATTCAAGAACCCCAACAAACAAAATTAAAAACGCAAATATCTCCTAAACCCTTATTCGGATCCGAAAGATACCTACACCAATGGAAAGGCCTCAACGAGACCTAAACTATAAAACAAAAAACTTACCCTTCCAATCAAAATAAAAATCACCCAAATACTAAAAAATTTCCACGTACTCACGAACCCCAAAATCCATAAATCTGCAATAACTGCCGAACCCCTATTTGTATCCGGAAAAACTAAACACCAATAGAAAGCCTACGAACAGGCCCGAACTACTTAGCCAAGTCAACAACTGGTCCGAGATTCCCAAAAACGAGGGCAAAAATCTCCCGGGAATCCCCGATTTCCCCCGACACATCCCCGGAATTCGCAGTGGCAACACCGAAATCTCTTATTTACCGCAGCGGCAACACCAATAAATTATTAAGGAATGTGTCACAATGTCGTCCCAGATGCCGATTTTTAATCCGCGATTTTCTCGGGCATCCGTCAACCGATTTTAAAAATTGTTTAACACAATTGATCCTTAGATACACCGCTATCCCGTGATATTAAAAATTAAATCACAAGTTTTTCGATTATAAAAAAAAATAAAACAATTCTTTGTTTTTCTTTTTTTTTATTAGAACTTATTTATTTGAATCAAAGAATATGACTGACTTTATTTTACAAAAATCTTAATATTAAATACAAAAAATGAAAGTACTTATTCCTAGTAAAATATTACAAAAGTAAAAGTGTTTACTTTTGTATTTTTTAAGAATAAACAAAAATTATGATTATTTATATTTCAAAAGAACTCAAATTGTAGTTTAATTATTTTCATCGGTTCATTGTTCCAATTATTAATTAATATACGCTTGGCCACCCACCAAATATTGGAAAGCCAAGCATTCTTGGAAAAGTCAATAAAAATAGTTCAAGTGGTTTTACATGCAAGTATGAATGTTTGTGTGCAATGTTATTGACACAAGCATTCTTATTGTAAGTTTGTAAATAGAGAAAATAATAAAATAATTTTAAGTACTCACATAAACATGTGGGTATGTATGTATATTATACAAAGCAATTTTCATATTTTATCAAAAATGTTTTTAAATTTTCGAATATTCGTGATTTTTCACAATTGGTAATAATTTTATCATGGTAATTCTTAAATATAAGTAAGCCTGGATAAATTTCTTTTTCTTCTTGATTTTTCATTGTAGTCATAATACAATTAGGTTCTAAGTTTTTCGCAATGTTTGTTAAGCAATTATCATTTATTTTTGTTAATTTCTTATATTCTAAAGTGTTTGACTCATATACTTCATTTTTATATATCAAGACAGTATTTTCATTTAATACTACAGTTTTATTTTGAATATTTGGTAGTGGCTCAAACAAAACTTCGGCAAATGTTTCATTTAAAAATTTTGGGATGCTCAATGTCAAAACCACCAAGTTTTCTTTATATGCAACGGATACTTTTGTGTGTAGGTAAGATTCTGTTTGGTTTATAAAATTGAATTCTTTAGTTGTCAATATGTCTGATGGAATTATTCCTAGTTTTGAATTAAAGATAACATGTCCTATTTCATTTACGTGGTCTATCAATAAGTTGATATCATTATTAATCTGAAAAATATTTTCGAGAAAATTTGTTTCGTCTTCTAAGTTGAGAATTTTGTTTTGGATTTCTGTTTTAAACTTATTTATATATTTTTGAATAGTTTTCTGTTGTTTGTTAATATGATTTGTGATGTTTAATATTTTGTTCTCTATAGAACTCCCTAGGTAATTCATTTCGTTTAGGGCAGTCATTGTTTCAGTCTTACTTTTTTCTAGAGTTCGAATTTTGTCCATAATTTCCTTTTCGTCATCACTATCCATTGTCCCTGCCACAAATTTAAGTCCTTTCCCTATTACGTTTATTAGTCCTCGTTTTCGTCTAAAATTAGGAATTAAGTTCTTAATTTTTGTCCTACATATGTCCATGCTTTTGTTAACACTTTCTAACAGAGGAGTAACATTCGTATATGTGTCCGAAAGTTTATGTATATTGTCTTGCAAAATATTTACTGTTTCAAAGTACTGAGTAGTGTTAATAATATGTATTACTCTTAAATAGTTTTCAATAATTTCCGTGTCCCTCAGCTTAATTGGTATATAACCGTGGTTATCTGTCAAGTCTTCAACTTCCAAGTACTGTGCTCCAGTGTCGAGTAGCATTGATGTACAAAGTAATATAAGAAAAATCATCTGGAAAAGTGGTATGTTAAGTATTTTAAAGTATTAAGTTATTTAAATTCTGAAATTTTTTATTTCTTTTAATGTGTGATTTGTAATATTTATGTCCTCGATCTGTTATTACGTGTTCATTGTCTAATGCGGTGACGGTTGTTTTTCGAAACTTAGAATGGTTTTTACCTCCTCTTTCGTCCTTTAAATAAACAGGGCCTGTCTGAATTTCTACATTTTCGAGTGTTTTGTTGAGTTTATTAATAGTTTTTTCTTTATTCCTTATTATAAGTTCTCTAATTATTCCATATTCGTTTGGGCCTATATTTCCATTTCTAAAACTAATTGGTTTCTTTCCTGTACTTGAATGGATTGTATTATTATAAAACATAATTGTTTTATATATTTTTTCTTCTGTACTTTCTGTATCTCGATTAGGATCATGTTTCAAAATTCTAATATGTTCGTTTATAGTGTTGTGTAACCTCTCTACATCTGAGTTAGATGTATGATTATTATTTGACGTATAATGTATTTCAATTTCTTGTTCTCTAAGAAAGTCTAATAGAGGTAGAGCTTTAAAGCCTAGTTCATTATCTACAACCAATTTCCTTATACCTCCCACTGTTGACAAATACTGGGCCGGAGCCAATTTAAATTCTATCCAAGATCTATTTCTAATTTTGATTGCTTGGGCAAATTTCGAGAATTTGTCGATAAACGTTAAAAATAATGTTTTCTGTAAACTATAAAAAACATCTACGTGAATAATTTCTCCAGGTTTCTCAGGAGTTTCAGTTATTTTATATTCTTGTTTGATTGGGTGTCTATCATATTTTTCCTTGTTACAAATATCGCAGTTATTTATATATTGGGTTATTCTTAGTTGGGGGTGATAGATTATTGTTTTCAATTCAGCAAAGTTTTCATTTATTCCTCTGTGATTATTTCGTTTGTGTTCTTTTCCAATTTTTTCTGTTAACTGATTTTCATCTGCAATATCCTCTAGTAGTTTTTTACATCTACTGATTTTGAATTGTTTGTTTTCGCTAAAATATTTCTTGACTGTTTCATTGAATACATTGAATAAGGATTCTTCTTTAATTAATATGGCATTAGTCTTATTAGGGTCAAAATGATTTTTTATTATAGTGATAAGTGTTTGTTCGTCGAATATTTTTGCAGTTATTGTTTTTCTTTTATTTTTAAAAATATTTTCGTTTTTTATTTTCAATGATCCCGATGCAGCCTTATTAAAAATTATTTGCCGCCGATAGAAATTTATTGGACAATCAGTTTCGAAAATGATATTTTCATTTTGAGTCATCTCATCAGTTTCATTTATTTCAGTATCTTGGGTTTCTTCGTTAATATTTATTTCAACTCTTGACAAAGCATCTGCGTTACCATTTAAAACTCCCTTTTTATATTTTATTTCATAATCGTACTCTTGCAAACGAAGTCTCCATCGGATCAATTTGGAATTCGGTTCTTTAACAGAAAATAGCCAAGTCAAGGGTCTATGATCCGTTTCTATCAAAAATCGTCTGCCGAATAAATATGGTCTCAGTTGTTGGGTAGCCCATACGATCGCCAGTAATTCTTTTTCTATAGTACTATAGTTCTGCTCATGATCATTAAGTGTTCTACTAGCAAAACAAATAGGATGTCCATCTTGGGACAGTACTGCTCCGACTGCAAAGTTGCTTGCATCCGTTTGCAAAACAAATCTTTTATTGAAATCTGGATATGCCAAGACAGGGGAATTAGTCAATAATTTTTTCAGTGTATCAAAACTTTCTTTATAATCAGGATCCTTAACATTGATTTTAGCGTCTTTCTTTAAATACTTTGTGATCGGTCGTGCAATTTTCGAGTAGTCTTTAATAAATTTACGATAATATCCTGCGAGACCTAAGAATTGCTTAATTTGTTTTTGGGTTGTTGGTAATGGAAATTTTTGTACGCATAAAATTTTATCTGGATTTGGTTTTATACCCGATTCGGGCACCACATGTCCCAAAAAACTAGTTTCTTTTTTCATAAATTCACTTTTATCCAACTGGATCTTTAAGTTTACTTCTTTCAAACGATTAAATATTTTTGTTATAGATTCCAAATGTTCTTGAAGTGAGGTTGAGAATATTATTATGTCATCGAGGTATACGAGACAAATTTTATTAATAAAATCACCCAGGACATTATTCATCAGCCTTTGAAAAGTCGCTGGTGCTGTTTTTAGTCCGAACGGCATACGAAGGAACTCATAATGGCCGCCTTCTACGCTAAATGCGGTTTTTGGAATATCTTTTTCACTTATTTCAATTTGATGAAAACCCTTAGCAAGGTCAAGGGTCGTAAAATATTGACACCTGCCCAATTTCTCCAAAATTTCGTCGATATTGGGAATCGGGTATTTATCATCAATGGTGACTTCGTTTAACTTACGATAATCAACCACCAATCTCCATTTTTTCTTTCCGCTCGCATCCAGTTTTTTCGGTACAATCCATACTGGAGCTGAATATGGCGAATGGCTGGGTCTGATTATCCCACCATTCAACATTTCTTTAATTTGTCTACCCACTTCTTCCTTATGAACGTATGGGTATCTATAAGTTTTTGTATTAATTGGAATATTATTCACAGTCCTTATTTCATGCTTTATTGCATTGGTGAAAGTTAAATCGCTATTCTCTGTATAAAATATTTTTTTAAATTTATTTATTAATTGTAGTATTTTTCCTTTTTCTTCCTTATTGAGGTGTTCAACTCTTATTTGTTCCGAAATTGGAAGTTGTTGAGTTTCCTCTCCTATATCATATATGCAAAAATTTTCTATATTAGCGTTTTCAATTTTAAAAGGGGGAAATTTTATTAGTTTTGGGGTGTCCCCGTTAAAGTTTATTGTAGCGTTAATTCTAAAGTTATCCGCTTCATATACGCCTTCCAATATCTCTAGACTCTTATCGTTTGAAAATTCTTGGTTTTTGTATACTAGTCCTTCCTTGCATTCTACTGGCAATTCGACTTGATATATTCCCGGTTTTTCAAAATGATATTCCACTTGTTGATCTTCATATCTTAGTGGTATTTTCTTTTCGCCTATAATGATTACGTCGTCATTTAAATTTATTATTGCTCCCAATGGCTTCAAAATATTATTTCCTATCAATCCATCGTAAAAATCATGGAAGTTACACACAAAAAATTCAATTGATTTGTCTTTACCACCTAGTTCTTCAAAAAGAGGGATACGAACCTTTTTATTTATTCTGATTACATGTTGTAAAGTTTTAATAGTTATTTCGTTCGTTGGTATATTCCATCTTAGATGGCATATGCCTGGATTAATAATTGAATGTGAAGCTCCTGTATCAATTAGAAGCTTCAAATAGCCTAATTTAGATTTTATTGTTATATGTGGTAATTTTCCTGTGAGGCTGGAAATTGAAAATTTTCATATGTTGGTTGTTTTTTTGACTTTTTGGAAATTATTTATGTCCATAGGTTCTGGTTGATTATTTTGCTGGTGATTCATATTCGGTGTATTGTAAGAGTTATTATAATTTCTTTGAAAATTTTGTCTAGGATAATTTTCCTGTGAATTATAATTAGGTCTGCATTGAGTATTTTGTTGGTTGTTTCTATACTGGTTTTGGTAAGAATTCGATCTATATTGTGAATTTGGAAGTGTCTTTTGTTGATTATTTCTATACTGGTTTTGGTTAGAATTAAAGTTCGATCTGTATTGTGGGTTGGCAAACATCCTTTGTTGTCCATTTTGGTAATAATTTTGTACAGGAGTTTTTATCCTACTGTTTCTATTGTTCTGTTTATTGTCGTTTTGATTACCGTAATGTCCATAACCTGATTGAAAAAGTATTTCCATAGCACTTTCGAGTGTCCGTGGATTTCTACAAGCCAGAATTGTTTTCATCGGTTCTGGTATTTTTTCCTTGAAAATATTCAAGGCAGACTTCATATTGTTACTAACTATTGTTTCGGAACCTGTATTTGTTCCCATTATAAGACTAGCTTTGTTATTAAGTCTCCGTAGCCTATCCTTTATTTCAGTGTAAAAGTCCAGTGTATTAGTCCTAAAATTTACTGATCTCATTCTATCGTATAACTCTTCTAAACTTAGCCTTTCACCAAAATTAGTCACTAGAACATTTTTTATATCTATCCATGATTGGACGTGGAAGTTTATTTCTATAACTTCTCTTGCTTTACCCTGTAGTCTACTTTTCATAATATCTGAAAAGACTAATTGTGACATTTCGTCATATTGTGTCAGTAAGGGATATATTCTGTCTATCAATGCAACAAAATTATGTAGATCCAAACTATTTCCGTTAAACTCTGGAAGAGTTTTTAGGTACTTCATTGGATCTATAGCAATGGTATGTACTACTGGTTGGGCCATGATTATTAAAGGGGTATTTTTATTTATGTGTACAAATTTGTTTTAATAAAACTAAACAATATATTAAGTTATGAATTTTCTTAAATAAAGTATTCTATATTAGGGCTTACAGTAAAAATTTTTCTGGATTTTGTCTTCTTTCGGTTGCCTTCTTCCTTCTTCAGTTGTTACAGGTTGCTTCTGCTTCTTCGCTGTCTTCTTCTTTTGGATTGCTGGATATTCAACTCCGCTTTTATCAAGGATAGTATAATTTTTCACTGTTACGTTTTGGATATTCAGGTTTTATAAGTTTTAAATGTTCGTACATATGTTTGATTCTTTTTATTTTGTTTTTGTTTAGAATTTATTTTTGTGTCTTTTAAAATAGTATTTATGTATTTAATTTTTTTTATTTAATTTATTTATTTATTTTTATTTGATTAAACTGTTTAATTGCTATATTCACAATCACTTTTGATTTCAGGGTTAGTCCTTGAATTATAGTTATGTTTGTTACTTAGGGAATATTTTACAATTGGTTATAATAATTTCCTTTTAGAGATTTTTTTTCACACAATCGCTAATGTCACTTATTTTCCATAAAAAGGAATTATTATTCTTTTGTTCTTAAAACGAAAATGTCTTAATATTTTAAGGACACTTGTAGAGCTTCGCGTTAGTTCGCGTTAATTATTGATATAAAAAAAAATATAGAGCCTTAATTATTCAAGGGTATTTTTCCGCTATATCCCATCCTCGTCGCCAATTAAATCACAAGTTTTTCGATTATAAAAAAAATAAAACAATTCTTTGTTTTTCTTTTTTTTTTATTAGAACTTATTTATTTGAATCAAAGAATATGACTGACTTTATTTTACAAAAATCTAAATATTAAATACAAAAAATGAAAGTACTTATTCCTAGTAAAATATTACAAAAGTAAAAGTGTTTACTTTTGTATTTTTTAAGAATAAACAAAAATTATGATTATTTATATTTCAAAAGAACTCAAATTGTAGTTTAATTATTTTCATCGGTTCATTGTTCCAATTATTAATTAATATACGCTTGGCCACCCACCAAATATTGGAAAGCCAAGCATTCTTGGAAAAGTCAATAAAAATAGTTCAAGTGGTTTTACATGCAAGTATGAATGTTTGTGTGCAATGTTATTGACACAAGCATTCTTATTGTAAGTTTGTAAATACAGAAAATAATAAAATAATTTTAAGTACTCACATAAACATGTGGGTATGTATGTACTTGCAAATGTTTGTTCATATTCTTGTGGACAAACATTTGATAAGTGGAAAACAGCAAAAGAACTTAGTTTGTTTCAGTTAATATATATTTATGTATTAATGAACGTATGTATGTAAAACAGACGTTCGCATTAGAAAAACAAATAAGAAGTGTTAAAAGCTAAAGTGTATATGAATGTATACATACATACATGTGTTTATATTAATATTTTATGTGATGGTGTAGTGGATATCATAACTATTAAAATCGAATTTTTATTTGCACTTTGACTTCAATTAAAAATAATGCAAACATCCGATATAAAAACAGCTTTGATACAACGATATCCCAGCGAACAGTGAGTAGATAGGGACATAACGTATTCAAGAAACCCCTGTATTCAAGAACCCCAACAAACAAAATTAAAAACGCAAATATCTTCTAAACCCTTATTCGGACCCGAAAGGTACCTACACCAATGGAAAGGCCTCAACGAGACCTAAAAAATAAACAAAAAACTTAACCTTCCAATCAAAATAAAAATCACCCAAATACCAATAAATTTCCACGTACTCACGAACCCCAAAATCCATAAATCTGCAATAACTGCCGAACCCCTATTTGTATCCGGAAAAACTAAATACCAATAGAAAGTCCACGAACAGGCCCGAACTACTTAGCCAAGTCAACAACTGGTCCGAGATTCCCAAAAACGAGGGCAAAAATCTCCCGGGAATCCCCGATTTTCCCCGACACATCCCCGGAATTCGCAGTGTCAACACCGAAATCTCTTATTTACCGCAGCGGCAACACCAATAAATTATTAAGGAATGTGTCACAATGTCGTCCCAGATGCCGATTTTTAATCCGCGATTTTCTCGGGCATCCGTAAACCGATTTTAAATTTTTTTTAACACAATTGATCCTTAGATACACCGCTATCCCGTGATATTAAAATCGAATTTTTATTTGCACTTCGACTTCAATTAAAAATAATGCAAACATCCGATATAAAAACACGTCTTGATACAACGATATCCCAGCGAACAGTGAGTAGATAGGGACATAACGTATTCAAGAAACCCCTGTATTCAAGAACCCCAACAAACAAAATTAAAAACGCAAATATCTCCTAAACCCTTATTCGGATCCGAAAGATACCTACACCAATGGAAAGGCCTCAACGAGACCTAAACTATAAAACAAAAAACTTACCCTTCCAATCAAAATAAAAATCACCCAAATACTAAAAAATTTCCACGTACTCACGAACCCCAAAATCCATAAATCTGCAATAACTGCCGAACCCCTATTTGTATCCGGAAAAACTAAATACCAATAGAAAGTCCACGAACAGGCCCGAACTACTTAGCCAAGTCAACAACTGGTCCGAGATTCCCAAAAACGAGGGCAAAAATCTCCCGGGAATCCCCGATTTTCCCCGACACATCCCCGGAATTCGCAGTGTCAACACCGAAATCTCTTATTTACCGCAGCGGCAACACCAATAAATTATTAAGGAATGTGTCACAATGTCGTCCCAGATGCCGATTTTTAATCCGCGATTTTCTCGGGCATCCGTAAACCGATTTAAAATTTTTTTTAACACAATTGATCCTTAGATACACCGCTATCCCGTGATATTAAAATCGAATTTTTATTTGCACTTTGACTTCAATTGAAAACAATTAAAAATCCGATATAAAAACACGTCTTGATACAACGATATCCCAACGAACAGTGAGTAGATAGGGACATAACGTATTCAAGAAACCCCTGTATTCAAGAACCCCAACAAACAAAATTAAAAACGCAAATATCTCCTAAACCCTTATTCGGACCCGAAAGGTACCTACACCAATGGAAAGGCCTCAACGAGACCTAAAAAATAAACAAAAAACTTAACCTTCCAATCAAAATAAAAATCACCCAAATACCAATAAATTTCCACGTACTCACGAACCCCTAAATACCAATAGAAAGTCCACGAACAGGCCCGAACTACTTAGCCAAGTCAACAACTGGTCCGAGATTCCCAAAAACGAGGGCAAAAATCTCCCGGGAATCCCCGATTTTCCCCGACACATCCCCGGAATTCGCAGTGTCAACACCGAAATCTCTTATTTACCGCAGCGGCAACACCAATAAATTATTAAGGAATGTGTCACAATGTCGTCCCAGATGCCGATTTTTAATCCGCGATTTTCTCGGGCATCCGTAAACCGATTTAAAATTTTTTTTAACACAATTGATCCTTAGATACACCGCTATCCCGTGATATTAAAATCGAATTTTAATCGAATCTGCAGCCTATCGAGAACCCCACCCCACGAGAGGTAGTCAAACGCACCTTTGAAGTCTACAAACACGCCCAGTACGTATTTATCAGCCGAGTCAGCTACACAACGCCTAACATGCAGCCACGCATCTTCAACAGACCTCCCCTCCCTGAAACCGAACTGGTACTCGGAGAGGCCAGCACCGCGGCACTCCTTCAGCCGTGACACCATTATGCCCTCAAGTACATTGCCAAGCACTGGAAGGAGACTGATGCCCCGATATGAGCGCGGATTACTCCTCACTCTGTCGGGAGACTTAAGAAGCACAACGACACGTGCCACCTTCCAAGCCCCAGGGAAAAAGCCCTCACTCAGACACTTCCTGTAGACCAATTCCAAATATTCCGGTATGGCCATCCAGATGCTCCTGCACATCTCACCAACCATACCATCAATACCTGGCGACTTTCTGCTCCTAACCCGAGAAATGCTAGCAGCTAACTCCGACCTATCCAGATTTTGGGAGCCGACCCCCTCCCTAATGAGAGGAGGATGATCGACCCTGTCCTCATCCGGAAAGAACGAACCCAGCAAGGCTTCAATACAATCCCGCCAGGTGGCGAGTGTAACGTCACCAACCTGGAGAGATTCTATCTCAAGCCGACGATCCCTGCCCCCACATATACGATACACAACGCCCCACGGGTCATCCCTACCGGCACTAACAAACGCCCTCCAATCGTCTTCCTTGACCCTCTCGATGGCCCCCTTATAAGACCTAAGGCTGGTCATATAGTCTGTTCTACGCGTAGCCAAATCCTCAGCGTTGGAGCGCCTGGCCCTCTGGAACAATATCCTGAGGCGGCTGACGCTCCTTCGCATTACATCAAGCTCGCTAGTCCACCACCTGACCCGACCCGGCCGAGCAGCCCGAGAGCGGTCCAGCAAGGTGTCGTTCACAGCGCACATCCACCTATCGATCTGCGCAACCTGCTCGTCAACGGCCAACGCCTCGAATGATGACAATGGAATTTCACCCGCGACTGCTGCAAAATAGCCAGCATATCCGAACCAGTCCACTTCGCGCAACCTCCACCTACGGGATGGAGGAGTAGGCACAGTACGCCTATGAAATCTCATAGAAATTTCTATGAGATTGTGATCGCTCACGCCCGCATTATCCCGTACCTGCCACCGGAAATCATACCGCAACGCAGCCAGCGAGTTAATTACCGTAACATCTATGTCACTATTGCCCATCGGACCGTCAAAAGTGTACAACTCACTAGCCTCATTTAACACAGAAGCAGCTTTGGTGAGCAGCCATTCACTAAGCACTTCCCCTCGCATATAGTTCGAATGCCGTGGGCACCCCCAGACATTTTACTGAACCACATACGAGAGCATGCATTCGCGTCTAGGCCTAAGATAACAGGAGTGCTACTCGCTAGTAGTAACACCGTATCCATAAATCCCAAGTACCGATCCAATGGAGCACTAGGCGGACAATAAATGCTCGCCAAGAACATGCGCCCGAACACCCCGTCTACCACAATACAAACTCCGCACTGTGTGCGACTCACAATTGTGCAGTCCACATCGACGCAGTCAACCACAACCGCCGAATTTCCGGGCAAATTCGAGAACACACGCATAGCTGTCGGTAGTCCCCTTACGCAACCACTCGAGTAATATGGCTCCTGCAAAAGCGCAAAAGAAGCCCGTCTACGCCTCATCGCCTGTCCGAACTCACAGGTAGCCGGATACGCCCTCTGTAGATTCTGCTGAACTATTAGAATCTGATCCATGAATAATACCGTGAATTAGTGAAAAATACATTTATTGGCTATTTTAGCCAAGCCACACACAAAAAAATTAGCACGGACACAAACCGTAGCAAAGTACCGAACCACTTAGCCAAGTCAAAAACCGGTCCGAATTCCCAAAAACGAGGGCAAAAATCTCTCGGGAATCCCCGACACTTCCCCGGAATTCGCAGTGGCAACACCGAAATCCCTTATTTACCGCAGCGGCAACACCAATAAATTATTAAGGAATGTGTCACAATGTCGTCCCAGATGCCGATTTTTAATCCGCGATTTTCTCGGGCATCCGTAAACCGATTTTAAATTTTTTTTAACACAATTGATCCTTAGATACACCGCTATCCCGTGATATTAAAATCGAATTTTTATTTGCACTTTGACTTCAATTAAAAACAATTAAAAATCCGATATAAAAACACGTCTTGATACAACGATATCCCAACGAACAGTGAGTAGATAGGGACATAACGTATTCAAGAAACCCCTGTATTCAAGAACCCCAACAAACAAAATTAAAAACGCAAATATCTCCTAAACCCTTATTCGGACCCGAAAGGTACCTACACCAATGGAAAGGCTTCAACGAGACCTAAAAAATAAACAAAAAACTTAACCTTCCAATCAAAATAAAAATCACCCAAATACCAATAAATTTCCACGTACTCACGAACCCCTAAATACCAATAGAAAGTCCACGAACAGGCCCGAACTACTTAGCCAAGTCAACAACTGGTCCGAGATTCCCAAAAACGAGGGCAAAAATCTCCCGGGAATCCCCGATTTTCCCCGACACATCCCCGGAATTCGCAGTGTCAACACCGAAATCTCTTATTTACCGCAGCGGCAACACCAATAAATTATTAAGGAATGTGTCACAATGTCGTCCCAGATGCCGATTTTTAATCCGCGATTTTCTCGGGCATCCGTAAACCGATTTAAAATTTTTTTTAACACAATTGATCCTTAGATACACCGCTATCCCGTGATATTAAAATCGAATTTTTATTTGCACTTTGACTTCAATTGAAAACAATTAAAAATCCGATATAAAAACACGTCTTGATACAACGATATCCCAACGAACAGTGAGTAGATAGGGACATAACGTATTCAAGAAACCCCTGTATTCAAGAACCCCAACAAACAAAATTAAAAACTGCTCCCCGAGGGGCCGCAACCGTTGTCAGGCAAGAACCGAGGTTCTTGGGGCTCCTGACACCCGTGGTACCAGAAATTAAGCCTCCGGTCAGACCTCGTAGAGAAGCTACTACCAGTTGAGCCCCAAATTGCTAGGGACTGGTGACCCATAAAATGAAAAACAACAAATAAGTCAACAAAAAAATAAAAAAAAGAAACATTAACACAGTACAATTATGAACACAGACACCCTCACGAGTGCCTCCACACTATAACGTCACAGACGCCACCACAACAAAAAACATCAAGCAGCAGCCAGCAATCAGCATCCCACTGTGAAGAAACTGCAACCAGCTACCTGCAGCTTGGAACAACAGCAAGCGACAAATCCTCCAAGTAATAGAGAGTTCAATTTTCATGCCTAGTGCGTCAATTTCAGATTCTTCCAGGAACCGGCCACAACGTGCCGATCTACTACAATGGAACACCCCTCCAGTTCCGAAAAACTGAAGGAGAGTACCACCGCACAGCCAAAGCCGCAGGGACAACCCACGACACCAAACATGGCCAAAGGGCCCAGCGACGAAGAGACGCAAACGACGTCGAATAATCGCGCGGAAGGCAACCAGAGCTACACGCGGCCACGACCGAGCCTTCTCCGAAAGGCTATTCTGGCAAATTCACTCAATGCGGCAAACGACGCCCATGCCGTGTAAGTCCCTGATGTCGCCGTATTCCGGACAGTAACACAGAACGTGACGCCAGTCCTCAACATCCGCACCGCAACGACAGGCAGCAGAATCCGCCAGACCCCTTTGGTGCAAAAATGCATTCAAAGAGGCGTGCCCCGTAAGCAAAAAGCCCAACTGCAGCCCAAAGTGAAAATCAGGTCGTTCTCACGAAAGTCGCGTCGCGTATGAATTGGTACGTCACTCTACCGTTCACGCTGTTTGCCCATCTATCCCGCCAAATGGATACCATATGGGCATCCAACAATGACCGAACCGCACCCGGAGCAACACCTACCAGATTACCAGCAGAACGCCAGTCACACTCAAGAAGTGGTAGACCCCGTTTGACCTTGAAGGTGACAGCTCTTCGTATCACCTCCAGGTCAATGGGGACCACACCCAGCAAGACCTGAAGAGCATCCGTTGAAACTGTCCTACAAACTGGCAGACAAGCGAGCATAGCTACTCGCTGACACGATAAGACCTTGTTCCTGCCCGAAACAGATATAACCACTTCGTACCACACCGGAGCACCATATGCTACACAGGCTACAAACAACCCACCGTAAATGGTACGAATAGCACGCCTGCTTAGGCCCCAGTCACTCCTAAGGATACGCCTAACCCTACCCGCAACGGCGATCAGCTTGTCCTTTATATAGGCAGGATGAACTAAAAAGTTCAACCTTTCTGCCACCATTATGCCCAGATACTTGACTTTGGCCACGTACCTGAGACTAATGCCGCCAGACCGAATGAGTGGCGGACGACCTCGCGATAATTTGCCCTTGAGCAACATCATCACGGTTTTATCCATGGCCACTCCAACACCAACATGGTCGCCCCACCCAGCCACATCACGCATGGCCTGCTCACCTTTTCTCTCCAGCTAAGCACGAGACTGACCTTCAATTAAGATGAGCAGGTCATCCACATATGCGCACAACTTTTAGGACCCAGCCAGCTGCCGCAACAGAGGATCCATCATGAGGTTCCATATAAATGGACCACAGATGGACCCCTGAGGACAGCCCCTGACTACATCCCTCCAAACAGTGTCGCTGGCGCCAACCACACAAGCTTTTCTGCCGCTGAAGTAGCTAGCCCATAAGGATACCTCTCGACAGCCAACACTGCGCAGCCTATCGAGAACCCCACCCCACGAGAGGTAGTCAAACGCACCTTTGAAGTCTACAAACACGCCCAGTACGTATTTATCAGCCGAGTCAGCTACACAACGCCTAACATGCAGCCACGCATCTTCAACAGACCTCCCCTCCCTGAAACCGAACTGGTACTCGGAGAGGCCAGCACCGCGGCACTCCTTCAGCCGTGACACCATTATGCCCTCAAGTACATTGCCAAGCACTGGAAGGAGACTGATGCCCCGATATGAGCGCGGATTACTCCTCACTCTGTCGGGAGACTTAAGAAGCACAACGACACGTGCCACCTTCCAAGCCCCAGGGAAAAAGCCCTCACTCAGACACTTCCTGTAGACCAATTCCAAATATTCCGGTATGGCCATCCAGATGCTCCTGCACATCTCACCAACCATACCATCAATACCTGGCGACTTTCTGCTCCTAACCCGAGAAATGCTAGCAGCTAACTCCGACCTATCCAGACTTTGGGAGCCGACCCCCTCCCTAATGAGAGGAGGATGATCGACCCTGTCCTCATCCGGAAAGAACGAACCCAGCAAGGCTTCAATACAATCCCGCCAGGTGGCGAGTGTAACGTCACCAACCTGGAGAGATTCTATCTTAAGCCGACGATCCCTGCCCCCACATATACGATACACAACGCCCCACGGGTCATCCCTACCGGCACTAACAAACGCCCTCCAATCGTTTTCCTTGACCCTCTCGATGGCCCCCTTATAAGACCTAAGGCTGGTCATATAGTCTGTTCTACGCGTAGCCAAATCCTCAGCGTTGGAGCGCCTGGCCCTCTGGAACAATATCCTGAGGCGGCTGACGCTCCTTCGCATTACATCAAGCTCGCTAGTCCACCACCTGACCCGACCCGGCCGAGCAGCCCGAGAGCGGTCCAGCAAGGTGTCGTTCACAGCGCACATCCACCTATCGATCTGCGCAACCTGCTCGTCAACGGCCAACGCCTCGAATGATGACAATGGAATTTCACCCGCGACTGCTGCAAAATAGCCAGCATATCCGAACCAGTCCACTTCGCGCAACCTCCACCTACGGGATGGAGGAGTAGGCACAGTACGCCTATGAAATCTCATAGAAATTTCTATGAGATTGTGATCGCTCACGCCCGCATTATCCCGTACCTGCCACCGGAAATCATACCGCAACGCAGCCAGCGAGTTAATTACCGTAACATCTATGTCACTATTGCCCATCGGACCGTCAAAAGTGTACAACTCACTAGCCTCATTTAACACAGAAGCAGCTTTGGTGAGCAGCCATTCACTAAGCACTTCCCCTCGCATATAGTTCGAATGCCGTGGGCACCCCCAGACATTTTACTGAACCACATACGAGAGCATGCATTCGCGTCTAGGCCTAAGATAACAGGAGTGCTACTCGCTAGTAGTAACACCGTATCCATAAATCCCAAGTACCGATCCAATGGAGCACTAGGCGGACAATAAATGCTCGCCAAGAACATGCGCCCGAACACCCCGTCTACCACAATACAAACTCCGCACTGTGTGCGACTCACAATTGTGCAGTCCACATCGACGCAGTCAACCACAACCGCCGAATTTCCGGGCAAATTCGAGAACACACGCATAGCTGTCGGTAGTCCCCTTACGCAACCACTCGAGTAATATGGCTCCTGCAAAAGCGCAAAAGAAGCCCGTCTACGCCTCATCGCCTGTCCGAACTCACAGGTAGCCGGATACGCCCTCTGTAGATTCTGCTGAACTATTAGAATCTGATCCATGAATAATACCGTGAATTAGTGAAAAATACATTTATTGGCTATTTTAGCCAAGCCACACACAAAAAAATTAGCACGGACACAAACCGTAGCAAAGTACCGAACCACTTAGCCAAGTCAAAAACCGGTCCGAATTCCCAAAAACGAGGGCAAAAATCTCCCGGGAATCCCCGATTTTCCCCGACACTTCCCCGGAATTCGCAGTGGCAACACCGAAATCCCTTATTTACCGCAGCGGCAACACCAATAAATTATTAAGGAATGTGTCACAATGTCGTCCCAGATGCCGATTTTTAATCCGCGATTTTCTCGGGCATCCGTAAACCGATTTTAAATTTTTTTTAACACAATTGATCCTTAGATACACCGCTATCCCGTGATATTAAAATCGAATTTTTATTTGCACTTTGACTTCAATTGAAAACAATTAAAAATCCGATATAAAAACACGTCTTGATACAACGATATCCCAACGAACAGTGAGTAGATAGGGACATAACGTATTCAAGAAACCCCTGTATTCAAGAACCCCAACAAACAAAATTAAAAACGCAAATATCTTCTAAACCCTTATTCGGACCCGAAAGGTACCTACACCAATGGAAAGGCCTCAACGAGACCTAAAAAATAAACAAAAAACTTACCCTTCCAATCAAAATAAAAATCACCCAAATACCAATAAATTTCCACGTACTCACGAACCCCAAAATCCATAAATCTGCAATAACCGCCGAACCCCTATTTGGATCCGGAAAAACTAAACACCAATAGAAAGCCCACGAACAGGCGCAAAAATTGTTCCTTCAATCCAATTGTTCCAAATAAGAACAACGGAGATACAGTCCACTGAAATTCACCACCACGAATATACCCACAATATATGTAGCTATCTTATTTATGAAGAAAACACTTTATAATTAATGTTTATAAGTAATTAGTCGAACTTTTATTAATATTTTTTTATATATTGAAACGATTAATTTTGGCTCAAGTTCAAACCCGAATTTACCCATTTATTTATTAAAATTTTTTTATTTTTAATTTTTATTAGAATTTTTTTTTTTTATAAATTCATTATTTTTATTGAGAGTACTATATATAGAACAATTTTTTTATTATTCATCATATTAGCAGAACGGATCAGTACTGATTTCGAGGTCGCTACACCATCTCATCAGCGTTCTTTGTTCAATTTTACCACTTTTGACGGTGGATACTAGTGATCAGGAATATCAACTATTTAACCGTATTATTTAACAAATTAGGATACGAAAAGTACAAACTTATTCATTTTCACATGTCAAATCAATTTCGGTTAGTACGAAATACCATCTATGATGAATAACTACTCTATATAACATTACAATTTTAAGACCAAACTTAGCTGGCTTGTTAGGGATGTACATTTTAAAGCCGCATTTTCCTCTAAATGCCATAAGCTGTGAATGGTGAGATATAGACCAGGTGTATAATTTTCGCGACACTTGTTTATAAATATATCCCACAAACTAATATATCACTAACAAACGCCCTCCACTCGTCTTCCTTGACCCTCTCGATGGCCCCCTTATA
This sequence comes from Gymnocheta viridis, assembly GCA_956483585.1. Taxonomy (NCBI): domain Eukaryota; kingdom Metazoa; phylum Arthropoda; class Insecta; order Diptera; family Tachinidae; genus Gymnocheta; species Gymnocheta viridis. The sequence continues at coordinate 2,141,088 of OY101445.1, forward strand.
AGACCTAAGGCTGGTCAGATAGTCTGTTCTACACGTAGCCAGATCCTCAGCGTTGGAGCGCCTGGCCCTCTGGAACAATCTCCTGAGGCGCCTGACGCTCCTTCGCATTACATCAAGCTCGCTAGTCCACCACCTGACCCGGCCCGGCCGAGCAGCCCGAGAGCGGCCCAGCAAGGTGTCGTTCACAGCGCACATCCACCTATCGATCTGCGCAACCTGCTCGTCAACGGCCAACGCCTCGAATGATGACAATGGAATTTCACCCGCGACTGCTGCAAAATGGCCAGCATATCCGAACCAGTCCACTTCGCGCAACCTCCACCTACGGGATGGAGGAGTAGGCACAGTACGCCTATGAAATCTAGGTTTATATTCGGGGTAGTAACGCTGCATTCGCTTTTCGCCAAACTTTTGCCCGACCATCAACTCCAAAGACCATAAATTTACATTCATCGGTAAAAATTACCCTTTCCCAAAACGTTGGGTCACTTATGTGAGTGTTCGCATACTTTTGATCGTATTCCAAACGCTTTTGTATATTTACAGCTCTGAGAAGCGGTTTTCTTCTTGCCACTCTGCTGTTGTAACCACTGTTTTTGATAGTTCTGCGAATAGTTTGATCAGAAACACTTACTCCTAGATCTGTCCTTATTTTATGATTTATTTCCACCGCACTTTGCTTGGGGTTGCCTTTTACTAATCGCATAACTGCTCTATCTGTTCTTTCGTCTAAAATCCGAGGCGGCCGGCGCGAGACTTGCTTTCATAATTTCCACTTTCCCTGAAATTTTGTATAACTGTTTGCACTGTTGACTTCTTTAAATTTAAAATTCTTCCAATTTCACTAAGAGAATCACCATCATTCCTCAATTTAATTACTGTTTTTCGAATTGGCTCGGGAATTTCCTTTCCTTTGCCCATATTTACAAAAAAAAAAAACACTTAGGGATTAATAAATTATAATTATGATCACTTTCTATGAAATATCAAGCTATTGATGATTTAACATAAATATCAAGAAAATGTGCAGCGGTACTCATAACGCTACACTTTGTTTTTTACATGTATGTATACTTATGTAAATATGGCAGTTTAAGCATTTTAACGTTTTTGTTGTTACTTTAGAAAATACAACAAAACATAGTATGAGCATCAAAACTGAGAGTTAAGGAATGTCAAACGGTTAAACCAGAAATAAAAATCAATTAGGGCGCTCCAACTACGCCTTGATTTATTAATGAAACAACTTTAAATATATTTTAAATACCTTTATTACACAAGCACAAAATAATTCTAAACACAATTAATTTAATTCAATAAAGACGACAAAATAATTCTAAAAACAATTAATTTAATTTAATCAAAACGACTTGTTCGTAGTTCACCGCTGCCAAGACTAACTTCTTCACATTTCATTTTTCCCTATTAAGCCTCTGTTAAACACGTTGCATTCCCAACTGTAGGCATGCAAGCGCTTAGCTTGCGATTATGATTTTAATGTAACCTGATATTCTTTTGTATTTCACAATCAGGCCGGATGCGCGAAATAAAGAATTAGGTTTAACAAAACTCGAAAAAATAGCAACCGTTAAGGTTGAACACCAATTTATTTCTCAATTTTTAATTTTAATTTACAAAGGTTTTATAATATAAAAATGATATTTAAGCTTAATATTAATTATTAGGAAAAATACAATATGAAATGGGAAAATGCAACTTAAGCTAAATTATAAATGTTGCGAAATGTTGTGTTTTGCATTTTCTTGTACGGAAGTTCAGTTTATTGAACTTACGTACAAGTTAAAAATATGAATTTGGCCAAAAATGAAAATTAGGTTTTTTCTTAAGAATTGAAGTGGAGCGATTTCCTGTCTAGTGTATTGGCTTCTTTGTTGTAGTTGGTAGTGTGTATATAACTCCTCCCTGCCCAGTTTGAAGCGTAGGGACAGAAGGGACTGAAGGAACTGCAGCTTCATTCTGGACTTCTTGTTTATTATTTAACTTGTATACTCTTCTCAAGATATAGATTGTTACTGCAATGATAATTAGCCATATGGAGGATTCAATTAAGTTCTGCACATCTAGTCTAGATGATATTGAGATAATTTCGTTTTGCTGGTTGATGTTATAATCTGATAGCTTTTTTAAGGTAATAGTTTTCATCTCAGTTGAAGCATGAATTTGGGAAGTTGATACTGGGGCAATATATACGTCATCCCAGAATGTATTGATGTCGTCGCCATAGGTTATATTATTTATGTATACTTCACAGTGTTTGTAATGCACTATTCCCGTTCCATGCAAGGTGTGGTTGTTGATTTTGCAAGTAGTCTCGATCTGTGTTTTAGGAATATTAATGAATACAATTAGGTTTGGTTCAGGTTGCCAAATTGATTGCGTCTCGCCGACGTCGTTGGTAACACACTGTGCATCTTGGTTTTTAAAGAGATGGCCAATACAACTAGAGTTGGAGGTTGCTTCTTCATTTTTAAATTTTGAACAAAAAAATATATTTTCTATCTTTGAACATTTCTCTGGTATATATAAAGTTTTAAATTCATTATACATTAAGTAAGGTTCAATTACAATAATCTTAGTTCTATTAATGGGTAAGGGAATTACATGATAAAATTTGTAGGGTTTGGGATCAAGGTTGGGGATCAGTACATTAAAAATAATATTGGATTCGTTGTAATAAGCCTGAAGTCCTAGTACTTCATATATGTTTTCTATTGATTTAGTTTTGATAGATTCGTCCTCTAAATGTTTGCCAATCTGTTCTATTTCCTCTGGGTGTAAAATTAATTTAGGAATTATGTTAAGTTTTGCTAAAATAATTGCCTCCGAAATGTCGTTAATATGACTTGTTAGTATATCAATATTGTAATTAATTTGGTTAAGGTATTGAATTTCTCTAATTGAGGATTCCGAACCTTTTATTATATGGTTAGTTAAATTTGCCTGTTTGTTTAGAAAATGCTGTATGGTTTCTTGCATCTCATTTATGTGATTGGTTATATTGGAAAATCTTGCAACCATATTCAAGTTAAATCTATGGTCCTTTGCCAAGGTCTCCTGAAATTTTATTTGATTAGATTTGAGTTGTTCGATTTTATTATTTATTTCATAAGCGTCATATGCGTCCATGTTTCCTGTAATAAATTTAATTGCATGTCCAACTCCGTCAATTAGTCCTCGTTTGCTGCGTTTGGTCATTAAACTGTTTAATTTTAGTTTCAACTCTCTGAGTTTCAACTTTGTCGTTTCAGTCTGGGTTCCTGTTGAACTGTTTCGTTCGAAAGTCCTAAGAGTGTTGTTGATGTTTTCAATGTTTTCCCTATATTTCTCCAGATTAATCACATGAATAAGGTTGCTGTATCCTGTTATGTGTCTTGCTGGTCCTAGGTCTATTGGCAAAATACCCATGTTAGATGTTAGATCTCGAATCTCAATATATTGTGCCGTAGTTAAAGCGGCCCTAGAAAGAAAATGTTTTTCGTTTCTTTTTTAGTCGGGATTTATGTATTTTCTGGTTATTGGTGGTAGTAATTGTATGCAAATTGTCCTCTTTTACTTTATGTTTAGAAAATCTCGAAGTGATTTTATTACGTCTGCTGTTTTTCCTATATATTGTTTCATTACTTTGTCTAGACTCCGGATCTTCCCTAAATTCATTTAATTTGTTTGTACGATTAAGAGCGGAAATCTCTAATTTTTCTTTAATTTTTGGATATAAAGTTTCTTGAAATTCATTAAGTTTTCTCAAGTAATCGTGTTCATTGTTAAATTTTAAATTTTTATCAAATTTATATGTTCGCCCATGAAAGAGCTCAAAAGGGGTTAGTTTTGTGGCAGAATGTACTGAGTTGTTATATGTTAAAACAACTTCTGTCATCAACTCCTGATGGTCGAACTCTATCCTGCGGGTCTTTTTTTCTTCTAAAATGAGTCTATAAATTTCGGTAAACGTAGAATGGAGTCTTTCGACAGGTGAGTTACTACTTGTTTGTTGAAATGAAGTATGGTGTAGTTCAATACCATATTGTCTACAGAATTCTTTGAAAATATTGCTTGTAAACTCCGATCCTTGGTCACATATAATTTTCTTAGGAATTCCGTATGAGCTCAGGAATGATTTAAGTGATTTAAGTACTGTTATACTGTTCCTGTTTTCAAGAACGTATGCTGCTGCGAATTTTGAAAATTTATCTATAATTGTTAAATTTTGATGATTATTTATTGTGTATATGTCGATATGCAGTATATCGAATGGTTTAGAAGGGGTTTCGGGTAGTCTGAATTTTATTTTGGGTGGTTGCCTATCGTACTTTAGAGTTTGGCATCTATCGCAATTGTTAATAGTTTTAGTAATTAATTCTTTCATATATGGAAAATAATATTTTCTTTTCAGGTGTTCGTAACACTCATTAATTCCTCGGTGGTTACTATTTTCATGGTATGCTTTTACCAAATTTTCCTGGTCATCGTTTTGTCTAATATCTTCCAGAAATTCTGTACATCTTAGTAATTTGAAAAGTTTATTGTGTGAGAAATATTTTGAATAAGTATCTTGTACAGTCTTAAAAATGTCGTCATCGGTATATATTACTGTTAGCCTGTTAGGCGGAAAATATTTTTTAAATATATCTATCATTACTTGTTCGCTAAAATTGGGTCGTCTAATTATTCGCCTTTGTCTGTTTCTGAAAATTGTTTCTATCGTCATTGGGCTTCCCAATGCTGTTTTCTCTAGGACCACTTGTAAATTAAATTCATTAAGTGGCCTTTCAGATATGAAGATGCCATCGTCAAAGTTCTCGTCGGAGGAATGGATTGTGGTACCCTGTGTACCTTGATTTGAAGCAGTGTCATTAATGTTGATATCCATATGATTTACGTCAATTTTTACACGACTAAGGGCATCGGCGTTTGTGTTCATTGCACCTTTTTTGTAATGGATCTCGTAGTCGTACTCCTCCAGCTTTAACCTCCATCTCACTAGTTTAGAGTTAGGGTCCTTTAGACTCATTATCCAAGTAAGTGGACGATGATCGGTAACGATTTTAAACTTTCGGCCGTATAAATATGGTCGGAAATATTTAGTGGCCCATACTATTGCTAGCAGTTCCTTTTCAATTGTGGAATAGTTTATTTCGGATTCGCACAATGTACGGCTAGCGTAGCATATGGGTCTGTCACTGCCAATTGGGCCTTGTGATAATATGGCACCTATGGCAAATCCGCTAGCATCTGTGGTGAGTACAAATGGTTTAGAGAAGTCGGGGTATTGAAGAATTGGATCGTTAGATAATATATTTTTACATGTTTCAAAGGCATGTATATAATTCTGGTTGAAGTCTATTTTACTGTTTTTCTTAAGGCACATTGTCAGAGGTTTGACGTTTTTCGCAAAGTCCTTGATGAATTTCCGATAGTAGCCTACCAACCCCAAAAAGGATTTAATTTCTTTTGGTGTACTAGGGATTGGGAAATTTCTTATTGCTTCCAGCTTTGCAGGGTTTGGTTTAATGCCCTCTGTTGAAACAATGTGTCCCAAAAATGCGATTTCTTTCCTTAAAAATTCCGATTTGTCCAATTGTATTTTGAAATTAGCAATTTCCAATCTTTCAAAAACCTGTCTCAAATTGTTAATATGTTCGTCTAGCGACGTAGAGAATATTATTATGTCATCGAGATAAACGAGACAGATTTTGCCTACAAGATCTCTCAAGACATTGTCCATTACTCTCTGGAAGGTGGAAGGCGCATTTTTCAGCCCAAATGGCATCCTTATGTACTCGTAATGCCCTCCTTCAACAGTAAATGCAGTCTTTTGGACGTCTTTCGGTTCCATTTCGATCTGATGGAAACCGCTGGCGAGATCTAAGGTCGAAAAATACATGCATTTGCCCAATTTATCCAGAATATCTGAAATATTCGGTAAAGGGTATCTGTCTGAGATTGTTTTTTCGTTCAGTTTTCTATAGTCGATAACAAGGCGCCATTTTTGTTTCCCGCTGGCGTCTTGTTTTTTTGGGACTACCCAAACGGGTGAACTCCATGGAGAGTATGATGGCTTAATTATGCCTTGTTCTAACATGTTCGCTATTTGTTTTCTAACTTCTTCCTTATGAATATAAGGATAGCGATATGATTTAGTATAGATTGGAATTTCATCTACTGTCTTTATAGTGTGTTTAATTTGATTTGTAAATGTAAGATTCTGATTATCATTATAAAATACAGAGTTAAATTGTTGACAAAGTTTAAGGAGAAGCTTCTTTTCTTCTGCATTTAAATGATCTATCCGTAAGGAAAGTTTCGTATTTTCCTCTTTATAATTTGCTACATACTCAGGATTAATACAATTGAGTTCCACATAGTTTGAAGAACTATAAGGCTCTGCTTTCAAAGGTTGTTCGAGATGTAATATTTGGTCGTGATTTGAATTGTTGATTACTTCTATATTACTTAGCCAATTACATGCGTTGTAAATGCCTTCAGAAATTTCTAGTTGTGTTGAGATATTTGTTTGTGTAACGAAGATTTCGCCTTTTTCTACGTCAACAGGAAGTTGTAAAATCGTTTTAGAATTGGCGGGTATTAGATACTTATGTGAGGTTATGGTGGGTTTCATTTGTAAAGGGATAGTGCTTTTTGGAGTAATCAAGATATTATTCTGCAAGTCGATATTTGCTTTAAGTTCCTGTAATGCATCGATTCCTAGGAGCCCGTCAAAGTAGTTGTGAAACTTAAAAATTAGAAATTCTAAATGACCTTTTTCTCTAAATTCTGTGAATATTGGTAACTTAGTTTTTGTGTTCAGGGTGTATTTGTTGGATATAGTCGTTATAGTCACGGGTTGACAGTTTGTTTGGTTTTCTAATGGTACGAATTCGGGGTTAATAAATGATGAGGATGCTTCTGAATCTATTAAGAATCTTAATGGGCGACCAAATGGAGATGATATTAATATAAATGGCAATTTAGTTCCATGTTTGTTTATATCTATATATCCCGTGGGGTTTTCGAGGCTGATACTTGAAAATTTCCAGTATCATCTATATTGAATATATTTGAGTTTTCTTGATTTGGGTAATTATCCGCAGATTGCACAATGTTTCGGAATTTTGAATTTGTTTGAGGTTGAAAGTTTTGTCCGGTCATACCTGTCCTATTGCATGAATATATATTTGGAACCTCATGGTTTGTGTCTGAAGTTTGATCAAAGTTGTGAAAATTTGAGTTGAAAGTCATTCGGGGTTGAAAATTTTGCCTGGTCATACCTGTCCTGTCTTATGAATATATGTGTGGTGCTTCGTGGTTTGCATCTAAAGTTTGATCAAAGTTGTGAAAATTTGAGTTGAAATTCATTCGAGGTTGAAAATTTTGCCTGGTCATACCTGTCCTGTTGTATGAATAGGGAACAGTTTGCCTAAAGTTTGATCGCATTGTGTTATTGTCGGTCGGTTCTGTCTTTAAAGGCATTATAGCATTACTAATGCTATGATTGTTGTTTCTGAAATTATTGTTATTAAAATAGCGATTTGTATTATATTGAGGATTTTGGAAATGCCTTTGTCCTAACTGAATTTCTCCGTAATATGGTCTCTGAATTCTATTTTGCTGAATTTGGTAATCCCTTCTATAAAAAGGTTGTGCCTCCCGGGGGTAAGATTTCGATGGTTGTGGTTTGTAAGGTCTCAGGTCTTGTTTAGCCGAAGTGATATTCTGCTCTTTTATGCAGTAAGAGAGTGCTACTGGAAGTGTTTCAGGACGCATAGCGCGAATTGTTGCGCCCAAAGGATCATTAAGTCCGCTTAAAAATGCATTTAGGCACATTTCTGAAAATAATTCTTTTTTTGAATTAATGACTTTTTGGTCCTTTTCATTTATAAGAATATTGTTCAATAGTGCAGCTTGAATCTCTATAATTTCGGCATGAAACTGTTGTAGTGTTCGATCAGTTTGGCGGATGTTATGGAGGTCTCTGATCAACGTCGTTTCTGTCCTTTTATCTGCGAAAGCAGATATCAAGTTGTTCTTAATTTCATTCCAGTCCAATTGCGTCAAGTATGTATTTAAAAGTTCGTTCGCTGATCCTACAATTTTGTTTCTTATTGCCCTAAGTAATATTTGTCCGTAGGGTGTCTGTTCCGTACCTTTAAGAAATAATAGAATTTCTTCTACGTTGGTTATAAAATCATACAAAAGGCGAGGATTGCCGTCAAAACTAGGGAGGTCTTTAATAACATCCGGTATTCTTAATGAATTAAAAATTTCCTGCATGTTATTCATATTTTGATAGGAATTTTGCGTTTGAGAGGAAGATTGGTTTTGGATCGAATCTTGATTCTGCATTTCAGGTATGCTTGGTAAATGGTTTGTTTTTGTTATGTTATCAAGGCTTTTTGACTTTTTTGTTAATTTAAATAAGGCTTCGGTCTTTGCCTTCCTTTTGAACATTAGAGACAGAGACAATTGTATATATAATTATTTATTCTAGTTGGAAAATTTATTATTAGTTTAAATATCTTATTTCTAAGGTGCTTACAAATAATATAGCAGGAGTGGAGCCGTAATCAGCATGGAGAAGTAGATTGGTGTTTTGGTGTAGGTTCACAGCTGTTAATGGATTGAAATCCAACGGCCTCGATTTGGTAGACCTTGGTTGTCCTGTCTGTCGTTAACGGAGATATTCCCTCCCCGTTGTTGATTTGTGATTGTTGTTGTTTTTGTTTAACGGAGATATGCCTTCCCCGTTCTAAGTCTTTATATTTTTTCTTATTTATTGACGTTTTCTAACGGAGATATGCTCTCCCCGTTCTATAACGTTTTTATATATTTTATTTTTTATTTTTTTATATATATTGACGTTTTCTAACGGAGATATGCCCTCCCCGTTCTATAACGTTTTTATTTATATATTTACTTTTTTTTTATGTATTTTTTTTGTATATCTTTTTTTTTTTTTTTTGGTTTTTTTTTTTTTTTTTATATATATTTATTTTTCCGCAATGGGGATATACCCTCCCCGTTTGGGAAAATGTGTTCCCTTTTAACGTCTGTTTAACGGAGATGTGCTCTCCCCGTTTTATTTTTATTAACGATGATATTCTTTCACCGTTTGGAACAATTTGTTTTTTTTTTTTCAGTATATTTATTTACTTGTAAACTATTGTACCTTCTAATATATTTTTTTTTTTTTATTTGTAATTTTTCTTTATGTAAATTTTAATGTCACTTTCTTTATATATATTTTTGTAATATCGTCGTTTGTTAAAAAAATTGTTTGGTAATGTCACTTATTTTGTTTTTCTCGTCACTTGTTAAAATATTTTGTTAATGTCACTTGTAATTTTTTTAATGTTAAAATATTTTATTAATGTCACTTGTAATTTTTTAATGTTAAAATATTTTATTAATGTCACTTGTAATTTTTTTTGTTTTTAACGTCACTGTGGTGATTAAAGTCACTTCAAATCGATACCGCAACTGCCCGTTTCGACTGCGCCAAATAAAGAATTAGGTTTAACAAAACTCAAAAAAATATCAACCGTTAAGGTTGAACACCAATTTATTACTCAATTTTTAATTTTAATTTACAAAGGTTTTATAATATAAAAATGATATTTAAGCTTAATATTAATTATTAGGAAAAATACAATATGAAATGGGAAAATGCAACTTAAGCTAAATTATAAATGTTGCGAAATGTTGTGTTTTGCATTTTCTTGTACGGAAGTTCAGTTTATTGAACTTACGTACAAGTTAAAAATATGAATTTGGCCAAAAATGAAAATTAGGTTTTTTCTTAAGAATTGAAGTGGAGCGATTTCCTGTCTAGTGTATTGGCTTCTTTGTTGTAGTTGGTAGTGTGTATATAACTCGCGTGCAAAGTCGTGAGAATGAATAAAATTGTGAATTACGCTGACACTGCCAAATTCTTTTCAGGTGCAGTGTCGGCAGTGTCGTTAACTTGAGTCAACACCAATGAAATGTTTTGTTTTCTTAAGCTAATGAAAATAATATATTATCCATATCAATTTTCTATGCAAAAACAGAATTTTTATTCATTATTTATAACGTTATAACATAAAAATTAACTTAAATTAAATATCAATTTTTTTATACTATAAAACAAAAAAGTCAATAAGCATCGCCTCAAAAGTTAGTATACGCTTGAATATAAACTAAACATAAATGCAGAAAATTCTATTTATTTTGGATATTAATATTTTGTTTGGCCTCCCTTGGCTTTTGTTACACATTTTATTCTATTTGGCATCGATTCCACCAACTTCTTAGTATATTCAGGAGAAATGTTGGCCCATTCTTCTCTTAAAGCTTCCTCGAGGGTGTCTTTACTAGTGATGTTTCTTTTGCGAATTTTGCGGTCCAAATAATTCCATATATTCTCACTAGGGTTGTGATCTGGGGACTGCGGTTGATGACAAAGTTGGGTTGGTGTTCGGTATAACAGCCATTCCTTCGCCAGACGGGATGTATGCTTGGGGTCATTGTCTTGTTGAAAGATCCAATGTCCAGGCAAATCCAATTTGGCGACGCTTGGTGGAATATTTTTTGCTAAAAGCTGTACATAGCCTTGAGCATTCATTATCGTATCAATGAAGTCAAGCTCTCCAACCCCAGATGCCGAAAAGCACCCCAAAACCATAACTGAGCCGCCACCGTGCTTCACAGTGCATTCGATGTTTTGCTCCGCAAACTCCTGATTCCTTTTTCTCCAAATTTTCCGCTGTTTTTCCCCTCCGAAAATCTCAAACTTACTCTCATCGGTGAAGAGAACTGATTTCAAAAAGTTTAAGTCCTTTTTTCCGTACTTCTCAGCGTAATCCATACGTTGCTTTTTATTTACTTTAGAAATAAAATGCTTTTTTCTCGGACGTCTGCCATTATATCCATATTTATGTAATATTCGTCGTATGGTACTGCCACTAACTGTTTTGTCGGACTCTGCACTAATGTCCTTGGCCATTTGAACCGCACTAGAACGGGGATTTTTTTTAACTGCGGCAGCAATCTTCCTTTCTTCCCTTTCACTTAATACCTTTGGACGACCTGTTCGTTTAAAATTGTCTATCTTCTTAAAGTTTTTCAATTTGTCGACAATTTTTTTTACAGAAGTGTGGTGTCTTCCTACAATTTTTGCGATTTCACGAAATGATTTACCTTTTTCTCTTAAATCTATCATAATTTTTCGTGTTTCTATTTTTCAATTCTCATCTTTGTAAAGTTCTTTATAAAACTTTAGTGACACTTTCACGACAAATGTTGAAAAAGAACTAACTAAAACAATTCTTTTTTGGCATTTCTTAAAATTTCAACACAAAATTAGCTGTAAATCTAACGGTTTTAGCAAAAAAACAAACTGACAAACAAAATGTATACTCACTTATGCGGCGTAATTTTTGAAGGTTTTTCTTTAAAGTTACTATAAAAAAATTTTTTTTCGTGTTTTTGGATATTTTTCGCCAGTAGTTAAATGTGAATAAGATAGGCTTTTAATTGTAATTGAAAGAATTATTCTTTTGCGAATACTATCATTTTAATAAAGCGAAATATAAAATTGTTGGTGATGTTGACTCACTTTTGATACTCATACTATATCGCAGAGTTTTTATAATGATTTTGTTTTTTGTTTAAAATTTTAAAAATCAGTAAAATATGAAAAATATTCTTATATTTATAATAAAATTAAATTTTTATGATCGTATGTAAACTTTTGTAAGACTGTGTAGATGAATCTTGCTTTTAATTCTTACCCTCCCGCTCAAGCTGCTTATTTATTTCAATTGTAAAAATATTTTTTACAAATTATGTAAACCAACATTTTATTATTTTATTTACTTTTAGTTGTTTATCCAATTATATGATGTGTTTTTTTTATTTCAATTATAAAATTATTTTTTATAAATTGTGAACCGAATGTGAAGAGCTACGTTTGAGGTACTTGGTTTAAGAGCACAGGGTACCGTTCTCAAGTTGAGTGGCAATTTGTTTTCAAAAGCTTTTTTGCACAACATTATTATTGTATTCAATTTCTGATGAACCTCCGTGCAATCTATTGGCGTTTTCTTTTCTTAAAAAAAATTTCAACATTTGTTGCCCTCTTCATTAAAAATTTTTAATATATTGATTTTTTGAAATAGTGAGTTTATTAGAAATCATTTTGTATCATCGCTTACGATGCAAATCTTTTGGCTTAAAAAAACTTTTTGATAACTAAGTTTTCTGAATTGTTTATAAATAAATTTCATTTTAATTGCTTTATTAAAAACAAATGAAATTAAATTTATTATTGAGTGTTACAGTCAGAGTCAAAATTTAGTATACAAGCAGGTATTTTCATAAATTAAGCTAAATATTTTAATTAGAAAAAGAAATATACAGTGGGGAGCACAAATGAGTACATGTTTGTAACTTCTGCACTTTTTATTGCATAAAAATGAAAATAATAAAGCGACCTAAAAATTGTTTTTTGTTGTTTATTTTATGTTTAATACTAAGCCAAATAATTTGCAAGAAAATCGTGCAAAACAATAAATGTCGGAAAATAAAAAAATAGTACCAAATAAAACTTGTATGTACCCAATTTTGCATCCGTGTGTTTTTAAAATATTTGCACAGAAATATTAAAGTTTACCGTTAGATTTTTATGTACAAGTTAAAGTTACTTTCGTTTTAACACTAAAAAAATATATTTTTTTGCGGACGAACCGTATTCTTTATTTATTATTAAAAAACTGAGCTGTTAGTAAATACAATTATTGTCTTAAATACTACTTTCTGTCTTGTGGTGTAATTAGTCGGAATTGGCAAAGTAAATTCGGCAAAAGTTTGGTGGCATGTGCCGGATGTAATTTCACGAAAATTGCACAATCAAAGTCTGCTGGGTTATTGCTACAATTTGCAAGTGGGCCGGATATTGTTTAAAGTGTTGTTTTTGTTGACACAAAGGTGAAGAATGCTTGCATTAGCAGTTTTCTTTGTTACAAAGTATTTATGTTTGTTTGTAGCATTTCGTTAGCTTTTGCAATATTAACTCCTCCCTTCTCAATTGCAAACGTCCCCGATTGCATGGGATTCATGTCTAGAAGAGCGATTTGCTTTTCCTTAATTTGTCGTATCTTCCCCTTGAGCTTCCATAGTGCGTACATTAGTGTGGCCGTCAATGCCAGAAATGCTGCTAGGGTAATTGTGTTGAGCGTCAAGCCGATCTTGTTAGTTGTATCGATGTTTGATATTCGCTTTCTATATATGGTCTCGAGGTCTTTTATCATTTCGAAAGACAGAGTTTCTTCTAGCTGGGTTTTTTTCGTTTCCTGCTGAAGTATTGCTGGTAGTGGCTCGAAATGTACTGTTTCAAGTACGTTAAAAATTTTGCCTTGGATATTGATTGTTGAGTTGTGGTGTTTTATGATGAAAGTACCAATCAGCGGGAGTGGTTGCCCATCTATTTCTATTGTGCCATTGTAATTGTTGAGAAAAAGTATGCTGGGACGAATTTCTTCTGTGTCCGATATATGGTCAGCGTTAGTACGTATACAGTCTGTTAGCTGGCTTTTTAGGAGTTTATTTATACAATTGTTTTCACTTAATTCTATTAAATTATTCTTATTACAAATAGCTTTCTTATTATATTCTTTGCATTCGGATTTAATTCCGTAGATATTTTTATTACATTTCAAAATTCTTTCGTATTCAATTTTATTTATTCTATTGCCCATTTTAACAGATTTTAGTGTTAGTATTTCACATTCCTCGTTTTGAGTTGTAGGTAAAGATAAAATGTAGATTATCATTGAGCTATTTGCAGCTATGCTTATATCTGTGAATTCCAGTTCTTCCTCAACATTTATATAAGGTATTTTTTCATGTTTGACAATTTTCCTTATCGTTTCTATTTCAATATTAGATAGAATGAATGAATTTACAATGTTGGATTTTGCCCAATGTAGAGCATATTCGATATTTATTAATTCTTCCTTTATCAATTGAATCTGATATTTAGTTTTAAGACTTATTTCTAGCTTATCATCTATACTGGCTTTTATAATTTTCATCATTTGATTACTTCTCTCGGTCTGTTCATTAACTTTTTCTATTAATTGTCTGTTAATAATTATTTGGTTGTCATTGTTTGCGTTTAGTGTTCTTAAGTTTTCGGTTATTAGTTCTAAGTCACGATGGTCGGGATTTCCTGCGATCCATTTCCATGCGGACCCGATAAAATCCAATGAACGTTTTTTCTTTGTTGTGGGGGAAATTCTTTCAATAAGTGTCCGAATTTGGGATGTTTCGTGCAATAAGAAGGGGTACAACTGTTGGATTGAAGTTATGTCTTTCTTAATCGTAGTCTCTATTTTTGAAATTAGTTTCGCGTATTCTGTTAAGTCAATGAGATGGATAATTTTGAAAGTTCCTTCTTGCACTCTTGCTGTGTCATCTCTTAGTGTAATAAGTTGCGAGTTCGAGTAATCAAATATCTGAAATTCAGTACTCGCTAGTTGCGCGAGAAGCCTGTAAAATCAATATAATAATCTATACTTAGTTGGTTTTTTCTTTAATGTATTGCATCGAACGCCTATGGCATATTGTTCGGTATGGGTACCTTTTTTCATTCTTTGTTTTCCTAGATTCTAATGCATTTAATTTTCTTTTTGAGTTTCCTATATTTCTTTTTCCCAAACTTCTTAACTCTAGATATTTCTGTTGATAATTTCCTCAAATTTTCTCTGTATTCCTCCTTTATAATGTATAATTGGATTAAAGTATCTAGGTGATCTTCTATGCTAATTCTCTCGGTTACGTCCATTTTTATAGTATTTCTATTCCTTAGGTTTGTTTTCTCAATGTTTTGCTTAATTTCTAATGTGAGTCTTATGAACTATACGTCCGGATTCTGTCAGTACTGTAGTTCCTCTGTCTTCTTTGACTTCTTCTTTCCTATATCTGGGCGAAAGTTTATTTCCTAACCTTTTGTTGATTTTTACAAAAACTATATCCTTTGGATTATATGACCGGAGTGGTGTCCTCTTCCTATTATGAAATTCTAGGTCTTTACGTTGTTTTTTTACGTTGAATTGAGTAATTATACTTATGTAGTGATCTGAAAAGCAAATCTTCAAAGTTACTATGGGTATTCTCGGTTTTCACGCAGCGCATTATTTCGCTGAGTGTAGAATGGAACCTTTCGACTTGTCCGTTTACACTGCTGGTATATGGGGGTGTTTTGTATACATCTATCCCGTATTGGTTGCGGAGCATAAAAGTAATTGGCGCTGAGCTTAAAGATTTCTCATTATCTATTACAATTTGATCAGGGATGCCGAACGATGCTAATAGTTCTTGAAGGGGTAGCTTGATATCCTCTGTTGCTCTTGATTTTATAACCTTGGCCTGTGCGTATTTGGGGAATTTGTCCACGGCCCTTAGAACGCTTTTATTATTGGTGTAGTAAATATCGGCGTGGCTTGGAGAAGGGATATAGAAGGGTGTCGATCGTATTTATTTTCTTTGCACACTTTGCACTGCTTCACAATCTTTGTAATCTTTGCGTTCATATGCGGGAAATAAAACTTTTCCAATAGTTGCGCTTTATTTTCGGTTGCGTTCCTGTGTGCTCTATTATGCTGTTTTATTATTTCGGCTTCCTGATCTATATCTCTGGTTAGATCTTCCACTTGGTTTCGAGTATATCTCACCTTGTATCGACTGAAATGTTGCGGGTAGATTGCCTGTATTATGCCTAAAACATAGTCGTTGGTAATAATGCCATTTGTTACTGAGGGGTTTAAGTAGCGTTTTAAAATATTAATGAGAGTGTTCTCGGAAAAATCTTGCTCGATTATAATATGCCTGTGATAGGTCGGAATAACTATTTTAAACTGGTAAGAAGGGAATTCTCCTGGGGAGAGGAATAGCTGATTCTTGAAAACGTTAATTGGGGCGTCCGTGTAGGGTATGATATTCTGAGGAGAGCTGTCGTCGCTATGTTGTGTTGGTGTCAGTGAATTTACTTGAGAGTTGTTTGAAATTCGAGGTAGCGTGTCTGCTACTAGGTTGGATTTGCCTGGTTTATATTTGAGCTCATAGTTGTGCTCTTCTAGAACTGCTTTCCATCGCTTTAGCTTGCTGTTGCTGTTCTTGTTGCTTAACGCATAAGTCAGTGGCTGATGGTCAGTGAATATCTTTACTGCGACGGATCCGTACAGGTAGCTTCGCAATGTTTTTAGGGCCCAGACTATAGCCAACATTTCTTTCTCGTTTGTGGCATAGTTTTCTTCGGTCTTCGAGAGAGTTCGCGATATGAATGTGATGGGTTTTCCCTCTTGCTCTAGCACTGCTCCTATTGCGTAGTTGGATGCGTCAGTTGTTAGGATAAATTCCTTGCTAAAGTCAGGGTATTGCAGCATTACTTCATCCGATGCGAGAGTGTTTTTTATTTTCTTGAAGGCTTCAATTGCCTCTTTGTCTAAAGTTATCTCTTTCTTTGCTGACATATGTTTGGACATTCGTCCGTCCTCCCCTCTCAAAAGCAGGCTTTGCTAGTCCAGCATAGTCCTTGATAAATCGTCTATAAAATCCAGACATGCCCAAGAAGGATCTGAGTTCCTTTAAGTTCCTTGGTATGGGGATCTTTTCTATGGCTTTGACTTTTTCCGGGTTCGCCTTTATCCCATCCGATGTTATAATGAATCCCAAAAACTCAACTTCGCTTGAAAAAAATTTGCATTTATCTAGCTGGATTTTCATGTTAGCTTGTTCTAATGTATTAAAAATTGCTTCTAAATCCCTTGCATGATCCTCCTCAGTTTTGCTAAAAATTATGATATCATCAATATACACAAAACAAATCCTTCCTATATGCATTCTTAAAATATCATCCAGAGCCCGTTGGAATATGGAAGGGGCATTCTTCAATCCGAAAGGGAGACGAGTGAATTCATACTTCCCGTTGTTGATCGAGAAGGCTGTTTTTTCGGTATCAGATTCCTTCAGAAGGATCTGATGAAATCCGCTCTTCAGGTCGACAACAGAAAAAACCCTGGTTTGTCCTAACTGGGAGAGGACTTCATTTATTTCCGGGATTGGGTAACGGTCGGCGATAGTGACAGAGTTGAGTTTTCTGTAGTCGATAACTAACCTGTACTGCCTGTTCCCTTCTGAGTCTGGCTTCTTGTTCACGATCCATACTGGTGAATTGTATGGAGAACGGGACGGTCGGATTATTCCATCTTCGAAGAGTTTACTAATTTGTGCTTCGACTTCGGATTTTAAAGACATAGGATAGGGGTAATATCTTGTGTAAATTGGAGAGTCTGTATTCGTACGGATTTCTCCTAAAACCCTAGTTGTGTACGTTAATTTTTTGTTTGGTTCGGAGAATAACGTTGGGAATTTCTTTACTAATGACTTTACTAGCTGTTTTTGTTCCGATGTTAGGTGTTCGATTTTTGTCTCTATATTATTTACGTCTTTTGCTAGTTCCTGCTTGATGGGTACCCTAAATTTATTTTTTATGAGCATGTAGTCATCTGCGGTATATATAACTGCTTTAAGTTGTTTCAAACTATCATTACCGATAATAGCGTGAAAGGATTTTAATGTTGGTAAAACGAAAAAATTTAGCTTCTTATCGTTGAGTCCGAAGAGATTAAGTTCGACGTAGTGTGTAATCTTAATTTTTCCTCCTATTGAATTTGCAAAAAATATACTTTCGTTAGGTTTCGGGTTTTTTGCCAGTGAGCGTTGGATAAAATTTTTGTTTGAGCCTGTGTCTATTAGAAATTTTAATGTTCTTCCGTCACTTGCTCTACATTTGAAGTAAGGGAGTGAGGAAGCGGTTAGTCTAAAAAATTTACGTCCACAAATTGATCAGTATCGTTATCAGAATAGTTTTGTTCTTGAGTTTCGTACTCTTGATAATACTCCTGCCAGGGTTGTTCATTGTCGTCTTGGTTTGTATTATAGTTTTCCGTATCGTTTCCGTTGGTTGCTTCCTGGTAGATGTGATAAATTCTCTGGAATTTATTTGGGAATTTATGGTTGAGTTGATTAGATGGTGCCGGTGGTCGCTTCACTGAGAAAGCGTTGAAATTTGGTCTATTCATGTAATCTATACGTCTTGTTTGCTGTGAACTGTCAACATCCATAGGTGTTGGTTTTGGTAGAGGTTTCGGGCCAAATGGTCTTGGAGGTTGTAAATTTTGATATTGTGGAAAGTTTCGTGGGAATATAGAATTATGTGTATTGAAATTCTGCTGGTCCGTTGTGGGTCTATTGAATGTGCATTGCCTAGCTGGGTGATAGTGCATTCCTAGTGGGTTATATGTTTTTTGTGTGCAAAATGGTGGTTTCGCGTGTGTTTGCGGTGGTATATATGCTGGCGATGTTTGCATTTTTCGGCCTTTGTTTTGGTTATAGGTGTACTGTGACCTATATCCTTGATTTTCCAATTTCATGCATAAGTGCAGAGCTTGTGGTAGATCCGCAGGTTCCTTCATACCTAGTAATTTCGGAAGGTCTCCGTTAAGTCCTCTGATGAATGTGTCTAAGGCTTTGTTTCTGTAGGTTTGTGTAAGAAGCTGTAAAGCTTCCTGTCCAATTTGCAAACTTGATACTTTGTTTAGTATTAGTGAAAGATGATTATAGACTTCTTGATAAAATTGAGGAATGGAACTTCTTCCTTGCACTAGTGAGTTGGCATTCAAGAGTTGTTATGTCGCGTCTATCGGCATAATGGAGGTTTAGGCAGTGAGAAATCGCTTGCCAGTCTAAGGGAACGTTATATGATTCAAGAATCATGTCAGCATTTCCTGTTATTTTGTTCCTGATGGTGCTGAGAATACCAAAGTACTTTGGTGTGCCTCTGGTGTTTTCGTAAATTTTAAGAACTCGGTCGACGCTTTTCCGCAATGAACGGAATTCTGAGGGGTTTCCTGAGAAATCCCTAAGACTTCGTACAATGTCTGGTATTTTGTCCAAGTCACTAATCTGATTTCGGTGTTCTGGTCTAATTGTCTCGTCGGTGGCATTAACTAATATACTATCTGGATTACTACTAATAAGATTTTCCCGCATTACACTAACACAACAATATTATTAATTAGTCTCTCTAAATCTGGTGCTGCTGCGGGTTGTGATGCTGGAGTAGATGGGGCCTGTACATTAGGTTGCTCTAATATGCTTGGCCTAATTAAATTGTTAGGATTTGACATTTTGCTTATTTACTGTTTACTTTCCCGAAAGTTTATTATCTCTAAATTATTATTCTCGTAAAAAACTAGATTATTATTTTCTTGGAGTTTGTTCTTCTTTGAAAAGAAATTTCCTGTTTTTTCCAAAGTTTACTAAGAAAATTTTTGATATTTAACTAAATTATTATCTTCTTAAAATTTGTTTTATTCAAAAACTATTATTTTTTATTTTAAATTTATTGGTTTTTCACTGAATTATTATTATTTTTTCAATTTGTATAATTTTTCTTCTTTAAAAAAAATTTCAAGTTCTATCTACTTATTTCTACTGGAGTAAGATTCGCAGTAGTGGTTCTAGTTTTTTTTTTTTTTAATTCTTTTTGCTTACAATAATATTGCTGCTGCAATCATCCCACGGCGCTGGGGAGATATCCTGTTTACGTGAGGTTGTTACTGAGGGTCCCTCGATGCGCACTCTTCGTGGGGGTGCGTTTTGGCTTCTTGAGGTTGTAACGCTGATATGTGAGTCCTTCGTCGCTTCGTATATCCTTATTCTCTGGCACTTCTTGAGGGCATTAGAGTTTACTGCAGATGTGTGATGATTGTGAATACACTGGCACTTCTTAAGGGCCTTAGAACTTGCAGTTTGTATGATCACTTTTTCCTTTGTAAAGGATTATTGTCACTTTTTCTCTGATAAAGGATACGCGAACGCGACTGGCAGTTGGGCGCCAGTTAAAGTTACTTTCGTTTTAACACTAAAAAAATATTTTTTTTTCTTTATTTATTATTAAAAAACTGAGCTGTTAGTAAATACAATTATTGTCTTAAATACTACTTTCTGTCTTGTGGTGTAATTAGTCGGAATTGGCAAAGTAAATTCGGCAAAAGTTTGGTGGCATGTGCCGGATGTAATTCCACGAAAATTGCACAATCAACGTCTGCTGGGTTATTGCTACAATTTGCAAGTGGGCCGGATATTGTTTCAAGTGTTGTTTTTGTTGACACAAAGATGAAGAATGCTTGCATTAGCAGTTTTCTTTGTTACAAAGTATTTATGTTTGTTTGTAGCATTTCGTTAGCTTTTGCAATATTAACTTACATACATATTTCTTTGCTTATGACTTTTTTTGTTAACCCTCTACTGCATGACCATCGATTTTTTAGTGAAAAAAATTTTTAGACCACAAATTAGTGTTTATTTAGGATGTATTTATATATTTTAGAAGGAAAAAATTTTTATAATTGGATATTTTACGAGAAAAAAAAATAAGCCATATATGGCTTTGTATGCATTGAGTGATATTTTCTATTTGCCATATATGGCTTTCTATGCATCAGTGTGAAAACTTGTAAAACAGTTTCTCTTATCATTGTAGCACAAAAATACTTGACATTTCTCACAATAAGTATAGGAACGGAAGGAGCAATTATTTTGACAAAGTTGTCTCGTTTTCATCCATTTGGGAAAATGACCAATACCGTCAGCTCTAACGGAATTCAATGGAAAGTCTTGTATCTTCTTTGTTTTGCTGCTTGTGGGAGTACACTCTCTGCTTTGCGTTGGTGTTGAAGGGTTAGATGGTGTGGTCGTTGGCCGTCCACGTTTTTTGGCCTTCCCAGCCTTGCAAAAATGCTCAGCAATGGCAAGCTTGAAATCAAATAGCGGCAGGTATTCTCCTGACTTTTTACGCCATAAAATCCAGGAATTTACAACGCACATATCAACCATATGGAAAAAAATTTTTTTATACCATTTCTTCGTACGTAGTTGAATCCTATAAAGGCCAAGTAACGAATCGAGTAAATCGACTCCACCCATGTAGTTATTATAGACGCCAACAGCCTTTGGCGAATCAATTTGAATATACTTTTTCTCCATCTTACTAAAACGAGTCCTTGTCGAAACAGGTTGACTTCCAACATAAGTTGAAAGTAAATTAACCACTTTATTGTCAAACCAAGAGACAAGGCTAAGACTGACTCCTTCAATTTCGGTCACTTTTTCTACAATACTACCGCGACCCAGTTTTTTCATTTCCTTTTCAGATGGGAGCTTGCAGTTAGGGACTCGATTAATTCTTACTGTGCCCAAAGACAATAAACCAATTTTCATTAGATGGACTTGAAGTTTAGGGCTGTTGAACCAATTGTCAAAAAATATTTTATGATTTTGGCCCTTTGGTACTGTTGCTGCAAGTCGTGTAACAACATTTCCGCTTACTCCCAGATTAGGTGCTCCATCCGGATACGTGTCACTTTGGGCACCAGCAAATATATCAAAGTCGTAACTGAATCCTGAAACTCCACTCAAAACAAAATTTTTGAAACCCCATTTGTGAGGCTTAGCTGGATTATACTGCTTCAGGTGATGCCGGCACTTTGTGGGTATAATTTGCTCATCAATTGCCAAAAATTCTTCTTTGGGTATAAGCAGTAATTGTTCACGGATTTTGCTTAGAAGTGGCCGTATTTTAAACAGCTTGTCAAATCCTGTTTCACCTGGTGATCTTATAGTTGCATTATCGTTAAAATGTAAAAAACGCTTGATGGCTTCCCATCTGTTGCACGTCATAGTGGTACGTACAAATTCTTGGCCAATCGACGTATTCCAATAATAATGTCTTGATGATGGTAATTTCAGCAACGACATGTATATAACGATTCCTGAAAAATATTTTATAGCATCTTTTGATAGTATATATATGTAAGTCTCACTTACCAACAAATTGCTCTATTTCGTTATTTCTAACATTAGCAGGTTTATTTATATCTATCTGCAGTGCAAATAAGTTCGACTGTTCAACTATGAATTCGATCAAATCGTCATTGAAAAAAAAAAATAAAGAACTCTGCTGGTGTGTCCAGTTCCTCGATAATATCTGGGAGATTCGTATTTCCCTGAAATGGAAAGTTTTCATTCGAATACGGAGGCAAATGACTTTCTTTCCAAATTGGGGCTCTTGGTTTTTTAGGTTGTTTTTTCTTTGAAGTAGTAGGTTTCTCACAATGGTCTTCCAAATCGCTCTCATCAGTTTCCGGTACAAAAATGTTGTCCTGATCAGAAAGTGGGACTTTTACTTCTTCTTCATCGGTATCGGATATATTTTCATCATCACTTTGAAGTCCATCATTGATTTCATTAGTATATTTCAAATTACCATAAAATGATTGTACATTCATTTTTGGAAAATTTTTGGAATAACTGCATGGAAGGCCATATATGGCTTCGTCAATTTTAGGCAAAAAAAAGTATTTACAATGCTTACCTTTCGTCAATATTATTGTTTTATTTATAAATTTAATGAACTTTTTACATAAAAAAAATTTTCTTCGAAAGAAATACCTTTCTTTTATATTTAAAATTGATGGCAAACTTCTGTACAACTCACTTCTATTAGGACAACTGAGACGCTCGCACAAAAATTGCAAAAACAAGAAGCAAATATTGTTTTTAAATAACTGCACTTTGAATTTCAGAAGAAAACAACATAGAAAGAATGATAGATAAGACAAACATTCGCAAAAGTACCGTTACCGTAAAGAGAAATCACAATAAAAGAAAAAAGCCATATTTGGCGTTGTATGTGGTACAGGGTTAAAAAATATCAGTTTGCTATTAATTTAACTGCGTAAATTTTGACTCTGACCGTATAAGTTAAGGGCTTTACTATTAAAAGTCCAAAAAAAAATAATGTTTTTGTTGGTCAAACGACCAGTTTATTGAATATTAAAAGTAATACTAAAGAATTAAACTAACATAATGCTTAATTTATATTATTAATCAATAAAACGCCTGCAATATATGGTGACATTATTCTTGGAAAAATATAACAATAACAAGTAAATGACCCACATTCAAAATGTGGTGTAATATATTTCTTAAGAAAATGCAATTTCGATAAATACAGTTCAATAATCAAAAACTAGGTTTATTATTAAATTGCTGAATAGAAAGAATAAAAGCAAAAAAGCCAAAAGTGCAACTAAGAGAAAAGTAGTCAACCTAAAGAGTTCGTTAACTTTATTTGAGTTAACTCTTCCCCGCTTAGGTCGATTGTCCTCAATCGATTTTGCTAAACTGTAACCTGCAGAAATGGTCCACCCTGTGCGGTTTGGATGTGTTCTGTAATTACTTTAGTTTTAGGAGATAAAAATAGTTTTTGTTTATACTTTATTGTACCGAAGATAATTATTGTTAAAATTACAGTAAGAACTACAATTATTATATCAGAGCTTAGGCTAATTATATGCATATTTTAACTCTTATCTAGTATTTGGATTTTATTTTCATATTGTATTTGCTGTAAATGTAAATTCTCAAATTTTAGGTCTAGTTCTGTTACGTTTTGATTCTTCCTGATTTTTGTAATAAAGTTTGGTAATATAAATGTTTCATGCATTTTTAAGTTAATATTTGTATAAATTTTATTTGAAACGTAAAGTTTACAATTTTTAAATTTTATAAGGAATGTTCCTTTCTGTATAATTTTTAATTTATTACAATTGTGAGTTATGTTACCCTCAAAGATTTTAAATATTATTATTCCTTCCACAATTTCTACTATTTCGGGATTTTCTAAAATTTTTAAATTACATTGTGCTTCTTTAAATTGTAAGATGTTTTTAATACATTTATCATTTAATGGAGTTAAGTTTTTTTCTAAATTCCCTTTTACATTTACATCATAAATTTTCTCAGCATAGTCCATTAATAATTCGGAAGGATTCAAGACTACTGATTTATTTAATGTATTTGGCAATGGCTCAAATTTTATTTTGTTTAGTATATTAGTGGAAAATTTTGGAATAAGGAGGGTAAGGATAATATTATTGTCATAGAATAGTACTGCAACTTTAGTATTTGTGTAGCTGTCGAAGTCATTAATCAAATCTAGTTCTTTTCGTGTTAGAATGTCTAGCAGCTAACTCCGACCCGAGAAATGCTAGCAGCTAACTCCTACCCATCCAGACTTGGGGAGCTGACCCCCTCCCCAATGAGAGGAGGATGATCGACCCTGTCCTCATCCGGAAAGAACGAACCCAGCAAGGCTTCAATACAATCCCGCCAGGAGGCGAGTGTAACGTCACCAACCTGAAGAGATTCCATCTCAAGCCAACGATCCCTGCCCCCACATATACGATACACATCGCCCCACGGGTCATCCCTACCGGCACTAACAAAAGCCCTCCACTCGTCTTCCTTGACCCTCTCGATGGCCCCCTTATAAGACCTAAGGCTGGTCAGATAGTCTGTTCTACGCGTAGCCAGATCCTCAGCGTTGGAGCGCCTGGCCCTCTGGAACAATCTCCTGAGGCGCCTGACGCTCCTTCGCATTACATCAAGCTCGCTAGTCCACCACCTGACCCGACCCGGCCGAGCAGCCCGAGAGCGGTCAGCAAGGTGTCGTTCACAGCGCACATCCACCTATCGATCTACGCAACCTGCTCGTCAACGGCCAACGCCTCGAATGATGACAATGGAATTTCACCCGCGACTGCTGCAAAATAGCCAGCATATCCGAACCAGTCCACTTCATGCAACCTCCACCTACGGGATGGAGGAGTAGGCACAGTACGCCTATGAAATCTCATAGAAATTTCTATAAGATTGTGATCGCTCACGCCCGCATTATCCCGCACCTGCCACCAGAAATCATACCGCAAAGCAGCCAGCGAGTTAATTACTGTAACATCTATGTCACTATTGCCCATCGGACCGTCAAAAGTGTACAACTCACTAGCCTCATTTAACACAGAAGCAGCTTTGGTGAGCAGCCATTCACTAAGCACTTCCCCTCGCATATAGTTCGAATGCCGTGGGCACCCCCAGACATTTTACTGAACCACATACGAGAGCATGCATTCGCGTCTAGGCCTAAGATAACAGGAGTGCTACTCGCTAGTAGTAACACCGTATCCATAAATCCCAAGTACCGATCCAATGGAGCACTAGGCGGACAATAAATGCTCGCCAAGAACATGCGCCCGAACACCCCGTCTACCGCAATACAAACTCCCCATCGTGTGCGACTCACAATTGTGCAGTCCACATCGACGCAGTCAACCACAACCGCCGAATTTCCGAGCAAATTCGAGAACACACGCATAGCTGTCGGCAGCCCCCTTACGCGACCACTCGGGTAATATGGCTCCTGCAAAAGCGCAAAAGAAGCCCGTCTACGCCTCATCGCCTGTCCGAACTCACAGGTAGCCTGTAGATTCTGTTGAACTATTAGCATCTGTTCCAAGATTAATGCCGTGAATTAGCCCTAGCAACCATAGCCTCATAAATCGGGCACGCCATGGACAACATCCTGTGATCTGCTGTAATACCCTTAAACGCGCAGTTCCTGCACCTCACCTCATTTTGACAGTTTGAACCCCGGTGACCAGATACGCCACACCTGAAGCAGGTCTCTTCCTTCATCCTACAGTCCTGTACGCGATGGTCAAAGCCAAGGCACCTAAAACATGACTGCACCGCGTCCTGCGTCCTCACTTGGAACATACACACCAGTGGACCTCAGGTGTCCGCCTGTCTTCACTTGCCAAGGAGCACTTACCATCCGGACACTTTCTTTTGAATACCTCTATTTGATGAAATCCTGACATAAGGTCAAGACAGGAAAAATATTTTGCCCTTCCTAGTTGATCTAGAATGTCGTCAATTCTAGGAAGAGGAAATTTGTCAGCTAATTACTTTTTATTGACTTGCCTGTAACCGTGACTAGTCTCCATATTTTTCCAGTGCTATTTGGTAGCGATTTTTTAGGCAAAAATAATATCGGACTATTAAATTCGGACACAGAAGGTTCTACTATATCATCCCTTATCAGTTTTTCTCCCTGCTATTTATTTCAGATTTTTGGGCTTCGGGAATTCTGTAATTTTTTATGTAGACTGGTGTGTCGTATTTTAATCTGAGCTTTTGCTTGTAAAAATTGTTGGATGAAATTTTTTCAGATTCTAAACCGAAAACATCTGTATATTGCGAACATAATTTTGTCAGATTGTCATATGCAAATTTTGGGAAGTTGATCTGAAGTTTCTTTAAAATTTCTTCTGTTCTGACTTTGCTATTTTTATTTTGGTTTTGAGGGGTTGGAACTATATGGTAATATGTTAGGTTTTCCGTGATGATGTTTGTATTTGAGATGAATGCATTTTCGTTTGTAGTGTTAATAATACGAGCGTAAGGCAATTTATTCAAGGTAATGGATTTGGCTATGTATATTCCAGGAGCGACTTCTTGGTTTGGTATGAATATATTACTATGTTTTGTTTCAATGTTTATTCTCCTAATAACTTCACTTCGTGCGGGTATTGATAAAAAGTTGTGTGAAAAAGGTTGATTTTTTAATTTGAATGTTATTTCACTTGGGAAATCATCTGGTCTGAGTACTAGAAGTTGATTATATTTGCTAAAATCTTGGATGCAATTGAAAATCAAGTCCCAAAATTCCATCGGTGGGGATTGGAAAGTTATCATTAACGATAAGAAAATCATGTTTAATTAAAATGTTCTGATTAATTAAATTGCCTGTAATTTTCCCTATTGTATAAACTGGATTATCGCCTATACCTGTATGTTTACATTTATATGAAGTGTTGAAATTCTCTTTTGTTTTTATACAACAATTTTTCAGTACAGATACACTCGCACCAGTATCCACTAGGAACGTGTTGAAATTTCTACTCAGTGTGATTTTAATAGAGCAATAGCTTGATAAATTTAAATTGAAGTGATAAATGGTGTTATTATCTAATATTGCGGAGTTAATGCTGTTATCAGTATTTAGTTTTCCCCCAGATGGTTGGTCAGGGGGACTTCTTCGTTTCCCTGCTCATGAGCACTAATATGGTGAACAGTTCTATTAAAATTATTGCGATTATCGTTATTTCGGGTGTTGTAGTTGTTGCGGTTACTATTACGACCAATATACATATCTATTTCGGTTATGGTTGATATTGCGGTTGTTATAATTGTTATTAGTGCGATTATTATAATTTCTATAATTATTATGATTATAGTTCCTATTAAAATTGTGAGGTACTCTGCCTCGGTATCTCGTGAACATAATGGAATTGTTTGATTGAGTATCTATTTCCAGAAAATTGGATGCAACCTCTTCAATGGTGTTGAACGTTCCTGCTTGCATTATCAATTTAGCTCGTTCAGAGCTTGTATTTTGAATGAATGATTTTGCTGCTGCTTTTGTAGCAATTTTATTTGCGGCCACTTCAGTCATGCCATCTGACATATATATAACAATTTGCTAATTCATTGGAAAGTTGCTCAACCTCCTTAGCGTATTGTGTTTTACTTTTATCGTGTTGTTTAATAGCATTTAGTTTTGTTATTAATGAGTCTGCTGAATCTCCTTTGACTACGTTTTTTAATCTTTCTATTATTGATACAATTGTATCAAGACCTTCTAACTTGTTTCGTACATTACTTGTTATTTTCGTGTGTATTATATTTATAAGAAGAGATTCCGGATTGTCTCCTTTTATTGATATTAGTAAATTAATCGCGTCAATGAATTTGCGCAAATTTATAAAAGTGCCATCGAAATCTGGCAAAATTTTACTGGCAGTTTCCAGAAATTTTATTGCGTCAGTCATGGTTGATTCTGTGGTGATATTTTGATTTGGAGACAAACTTGGGAGTTCTATTTGTTGGTATATAGGGGGGGGGGGTGTGTAAATGATAAATCAAGTTCCTTAGAAACTTTTAAAATTTTGTAGTTCAAATTGTCTAAGATAGTTTCACACTCATTCAAATGTTCTGTAGTCAACTTGACTCTAATCTCACTAACTAAGATAATGGATTTGTTATAATATAGTTGTAGCAATTCTAAATGCTTATTAATGGTAATTATACTTGGTTTTTGACCTTTATTTATGCATTTATAGCTTTTATCAAATTCGTTTTTGTATGATTGTAATTTTTCAATTATTGATGACCATTTGGGCTCATCCATAAGAACACTTTAATATAATATCTAACTGCAAGGTAAGTGATTTAAAATATCTGATAATTACATAATTTTTTTTTTTATTTACATAGTTGGAGGAGGAATTTATATACAGTGCTTTTCGCTTAAAGCGAACTTCAAGGGACTGATCAAATTTGTTCGTTTTAAGCGAAGTTCGTTTTAAGTGAAGACATCAAGAAACCATTATTGTGTATGCACATGTCTTTTTTTAACACTTTGGCTATTTATTTATTTATTAAAACAATTTTAGAACATTGTAGTCTTTAAAAAATAAGTTTATTTAGTTTTTAAAAAAATCAGTTATTTTAGTTTGCTTAGTATTAATATTGGCTTCATTTATATACACTTCCACTTGGGCCAAGTGGTCAAGAATTTGTTGTGGAGTGTCGCGAGACTGAAGAAAATTTCTTACACAGCTTACGCTACACATTGCATCCAGGGTAGTAGTAGCTCGGATTGGCTCTTCGTTGTCCATTTCCATATCGTCATCAAGGTCGTCATCACAAACAGTCTGCAAAATAGCTGCATCGTCCAGTACTTCCGTTGTTAGAAGATCATCATCAAAACATATGAAATCGTAGCAACTTTCTGTCCCAACTGTAAATAAAAAAAATAAAGGTTGATTAAATGTGCGACAACTCAGCAAACCTTTTTTTATTACCATCTGTAAATGTTCCCATTAATTCTATTAATGGCAGATCATCCTCGGAGTTAAATCCATCTTCATTGTTGGTAAATCCGCCGTGCCGAAAGCAATTTGCAACTGTAGTTTTGCTGACTTTTGTCCATGCCATATGCAAGAAATTGATTGCGTCCAGTATGCTTACTTTAAAGTTATCTTCACCTATATCAACCGAATTGACAATTTTTGAAAGAAGCAAGTGGCGATATTTACTTTTCAATGCGTGAATGACACCTTGGTCCATACGTTGCAAAACTGAGCTTGTATTTGGAGGCATAAACACTAGTTTAATGCACTCTAAGTCTTTTACATCTGGATGAGCAGGGCAGTTGTCTACAAGCAGTATAATTTTTCGATTAGCACGGCGCACAGTGGCTGAAAATCGTTTTTCATTGGCCAAAATTCTGTAACTTTTGAACCGATCAAAATATTGAAATAATTTTTATTTTATTGG
The DNA here is from genome assembly GCA_956483585.1 of Gymnocheta viridis. Classification (NCBI taxonomy): domain Eukaryota; kingdom Metazoa; phylum Arthropoda; class Insecta; order Diptera; family Tachinidae; genus Gymnocheta; species Gymnocheta viridis. Next base: position 2,170,449 of record OY101445.1, read on the forward strand.
ACAGATATTTAGTTCAGCTTGACTCAATTCAATTTACATTAAAATTGATTGAGGACTTTTTAAGGAATTCTAGGTCAAAGTTGAACTTTTGAATTTTTTTTAAATTTTAGAGTGAAATATGGGTTTATTATTTTTTTATTTATTAAAAAATTTAATATTTGGAAATTAATAATAATTATAAATATTTTTGAAATAATGGAATTTTTTTAATGTTACACTTAAAAAAAATTTTACACTGAAAAAAATAGTAAAATCAACTGGAGATTTTGCTATTACAGAAAAATTAAAAATTTGTTGCTGACAAATTTGCAAATTTGTTTACACTCAAAGAATAGTTACACTTAAAAAAAAACTTTAATAATATTATGTAAAAGTATTGCTATTACTACAGAAAAATTTATTATTTTTTGCTGTCAAATTTGATAATTTTAAAAACATTTTAAAAATAAAAACTGCAATAAATTTTAATAGCATTTGCAACAATGGTAGGTTCTGTTTATTATTTTTTTTTACTAATACTATGTTTTTCGTACTTAAATAACAATGAAAGGCAATTATAATTATTATTCATTTGACTCAAATATTGATTGCAAATATTCCATATTTTGTTCTGTGCTATCTCTGTTCTTTAGTAGTTTTTTGGCTTCTTCATCTAAATCTCGATGTTCCACTTTCCATTGATTTCGAATACTGGAGATAAACGGATCTGACGTTGCCAATAATATATTAAATAGATCTTCATTTGTTGTGTGCTATCTATAAAATCTGTAATCCTTGTTCCTTTTTTCCTGAGCCTCCTCTGATAGATCTCCAAGTGGCACCAAATGATATTTAATGACATCTTCTCCATGATAAAGGAATTTGTGAACTGTTGCAGACATATTTCTCCATGTGTTGTATATATTTTCGCAGTTTCCTTAGCATAATCTTCAAATTTTCTAGAGTCAACTACTTCATTGCACGCAAGTACTTCTAGGATTATTTTAAATCTGAAAATAAGGTTTAAATCCACTCCTGTTATTTCATCCACTTTTTTTAATTGGTTCTGTGATTGTAATTGATGTTTCCGCCTCTTAGATCTATCGCTGCAGTTGTCCAATGATTTGCGTGGTCTTCCAGCCTTATCTTGCTTTGCTGTTTCTGCAGCGACAGTAAGTTGGCCCTCTAACCAGTTTGCACTTTTTATATAAAAGTTTTGTTTACTGTAACGAACTGCTTTGACGAAATTAGATAATTGCTCTTGCATTTCGGTGCTACACGAATTTAAGTTTATTTTAACGTAACTAAGAACATCTTCCTGGTTTTTGTTTCTAAAATACTCTTCGGCCAGTTCTTCATAACTGAAGCTCTCCATATTTTTGTGAATATTTTTATTTGCGTCTGTTATGTTTTACCCGTACACCTAGAGGATTAACTTATTACTGAGTAATCCCTTATCGAATCCGTAGTTTTATACATTTTTAGATACATGTTATTCACACATTGATCTTTAATTTCATAGCAGGTAGTGCTTAAATTGCACAAAACTGCACATGTTGTCCAGACCTTAATATCAGGTAAAACTGATTAGTATCTCGCCAATATTTGTTGTTGTTGTTGGGTTGTTTTTTTATTTTTAGTGGTTTAATGTCCCGATTATTGTTATAAAATTGCTTATGACTTTGGTTGACCCTAACATTTGATAACAGGTAAATTTAGAAAGAGATCATATGTTTACTGTAGAATTTTGTGATAATTTGTGATAATTTTATTACCAATTTTTGGCTGATCAAAACAAAGCCATTAAACCCTTTCGCAGGTATTATATTTATTTTTTTTTAGTTTTACGTAGTCTAAAGTAAAAAACATAAACTTTTAGGCAAAAAAGTGAAAATTATATACACCATTGTATACGAGTACTTTGGAGTAATTTCATTAAAATGAAAAAAGTGTTCTACACACGGCTCGTCACGGGTGCAAAAGTATATACAGCGGTAAAGAGGACACTTTCACCTTTCTCCGGCTGGTATACATTTCTTGTTCCCTAGAAGTTCTATTCCACTAAAGTTTAAATTTGAGAAAAATATAGTAGTTTCATAAATATTCCGTAACGCCCTTAATATTAAACGCTAGAGCTCTGACCACTTACAAAAACTAAAGACTATAATCCTACCAAGATTATAAAAAAGACCGCAGGCCATTATCGATGATAGCTTGCGAGTAGTAACCATTTATTTTTTATAAAAAAGAAAAGAAAAACACCTTTTTCTGAAATTAAAAAAAACCGTTGAGTTTGACAGCATGCCACGCTCACAATTATCAATAGTTTAACCTAATTTTTTGGCTACCTTAATCTGGATATATTAGCTGCAAAAGGGCGTAAAAATTTTAAAAATCGGTGACAAAAAAAAAAAAGACTTTTGGCCAATGAAAAACGATTTTCAGCCACCGTGCGGCGTAAATCGTAGTCCCATTCTTTTAGCTCATTGGCGAAAATTTCGGATGTCATCCAAGCCTTTTTATTTGCTTGATAATTAACTGGTAATTGTTTAACGTTTTTAAAGCACCTGGGATTTTTTGATTTTCCGATTACTAAAAGTTTTCGTTTCTCTGTTCCCGTCATATTTGCTACTAGGAGCACTGTTAGTCGTTCTTTTGATAGTTTACCACCTACACAGGTCTCACCTTTGAAGCGAAGTGTATTATTCGGAGTGAGTTTATAAAATAAACCAGTTTCATCGCCATTAAAAATGTCCTCATCTTTAAAATTGTTTCTTATACCTGGCCACTTATTTTGCAACCAATCATTGACCACATTAGTATTGACTTCAGCCGCATCTCCAACTATTTTTCCGCTGGTGATGTTGTGGCGTCTTTTAAATCGAACAATCCAACTTTCGCTGCACTTAAAATCGCTGTAGTTAAGCTTTAAGCCAAATTCTTGTGCTTTCGCTTGTAAAACGGCATTACTTACAGTCACATTATTGGCTCTTTTCTGGGTAAACCATTTTAGAAGACAATTATCCAGTTCCTTGAAGGAAGGGTTTTTAACTTTCTTTACACTTGTGGAGTTTTGCTCAAAATTATTTAGCACCAGGTGCTTATTTTTCCAAATTGTAGCTATTGTTGACTTGCTGATGCCCATTTCCTGGCATATTTGCTTTTGTTTTACCCCATCTTGTATGCGTTTTATTATATGAAATTTCTCTTTTAAAGAAAAACACTTTCTTTGTTTTGTAACCGCTGCTACGGCCATCTTCTCACTTTGTAATTTTCAACTGCTGAATTCACATCGCCTTCACACAAAAACAAAAAACAATTAAACCTAGGGGAAGTACCTGATTATAGAGCATACGACAGCGTTACCAAATTAAAATATATAATTTTTTGTTCATGGCAACACACTTCTTGGTTCGTTTTAAGCGAAAAAAAGAACAATTTATATGAAAAAAAAAGTTTGTTATAACCGAAAGTTCGCTTTAAGCGGGTTCGTTATAAGTGAAAATATTTTCATGGTTTTATATAAATAAAAGTTCGTACTTTCGAAAATGGTTCGTTTTAGGCGAAAGTTCGTTTTAAGCGGGTTCGCTATAAACAAAAAATACTGTATGTATGTTTTGTAAATTTAAAAAAAAAAATTGGTTCATTTAACTTAACTTAATGGATAGGCTGTTGCCGATCACCTGGTATTGACTCTTCCGTTCCTTTGATATTGGCTCTTTCGCTTGCTGATTCGGTGTTGGCGATCACCCGGGATGGCTCTTTCGCTTTTAACTTAACTCGTTGCTTTTAAATACGTTGGTGTAATTTTGAAATTATTTTCTTGAACAAATATATGATGATTATTATAATCACTGATAATCCTAAACCCACTTCAACTAGCACATCAACATTATTATTTTGAGTTTGGATCGGTGGGTGCCGTTCATTCTCGTTTTCATTAACTGCTTTGCCTACTTCATAGCCTGCGAATATTACTGGCACTGATTGTATAATTTTTGTCCACCACCCCATTTCAGTTAATTAAATGTTTTTAATTTTTTCGCTTATGAACTTTTACATTTATTTGAAAACAACACAAAATTTATTTACACTGATTGCGAGGTCCGACTTTAGTCACGGTCGCCATTTGGTATATTTATTTGAATAAAAGTATATTTAGAGTTTTTTTTATCAGCACCGCGTTTGGTCTGTACTTTTTCTTTATTAAAACTCTACTGTTCTTTATGAATACTTAGCCTTAACTAATATACTGGAAAAAAGATTATATACTATAAAAGAGAATGTCATGTGTTTGCTTTGTGTCGCAACAATTTATCGGTTTTCTTTTAAACATATTGAATTCAATTTTACTTTCTCATTTGTCCGAATATTTCTTAAGTGTATTGACACAAACTATGAGTAATGCATTTTTCAAGTGTATTGCATTTGGTTTGTAATAATTGTTTAGCTAGACCCTTCTTAGATTTCATATTAATATTTATACGCAATAAAGAAAAAGAAGTATCATATTTTTTTAGTGCCCTAAATATTTGGCATTTTTCTTGTGACACATGAATTCATAACATGTCAATCTCTTTTTCCATCATGAAATATTCAAGTTCATTTTTATGTTGGCGGATGCCGTTTGCGTTCCAGAAACAAATTTTTAAGTTCATGGTTAGTTTAATACAGCCTGCAATAATGTAGACTGCATTTTCAACATTTCCTGCATCATGCAGGTTATGTTGGTTGTAAAAAAATTTACTGTTTGTACTAAAGTTTCTATCGAAGCTTCAATTCGATTAAAGTCAAAGCCGGTATTTTCACTTCTAGGTTTTTGTAGTGTAGTCTGATTTGACTTTAAAATCTTAGCGTATGAGATCTGGCTGGTAGGTGCTTTTTGTGTCACAATCTGTTTGGGCTTTACAACGTTCGCGTATGAAGCCTGGCTGGTAGAGGGTTGGGCTAGTTGGGGATAATTGGTGCTGGATTGCACAGTAGGCGGGACGTAAGTAGAATATCTTTTATTGGTCATAGACCGCTTCACATGCGCGTAGACAGGGCAGCCTCTATAATTGGCAGTGTGGTTTCCACTGCAGATGATACATTTTTTAACTCGTGAGTCTTCTTTTGCTTTGTCACAATTGGCGGCGTTGTGTAGTTCACCACACACAACGCACACGGTACGCAGCTTGCAATATGTCTTGGTGTGACCATATTCTTGGCAATTTAGGCATTGGATTGGTCCAGCTCTTTTATGTGGCTCCTCCACAGTAACTCTTCGGTGTAACAAATATTTAAAGGTGTGTTTCGTTATTTTTTAATCTTATGCCACCAGGCTGTAGTTCCACTCTAAACATAGGCTGTGGAACTCTTTCTCTATTTTTAACATTTGTTACAATTTTTACCTTGAAACCACTAATTTCAAGACCAGACTACTTCTTCTGGATCTACGCAGGAATCGACACCTTTTACAACGACAATGAGACCTTTAGCACTTTTCAACTGGTAGGTATAGAAATTTTTCTTTTGAGCTTCAAACTCTGTAATTATTTTTCGGTAATTAGATTCCTGGATTACCTGTATTTTTGTCTCGTGAACTGTTCCGCGTTTGATTGGAGTTACATAAAACTCGTTTTCTCCAATTAACGAGATAAGAACTTTTTTCACCGAACGACAACAACGAAAAAAAAATAAAACAACTGGTTTTAAGGTTCAATCAATAATAATCATCTTTCTTTATTTTCTACTTTCTTAAATACTATTATTTTGCTTATTGCTACATTTTGGAAATATAAATTTAAAATAATAATTCTTAGGAAATTTGTCTGGTGCATTTTGCATTTGAACAAAGTATAACAATTCTTTGGAAAAATATACAATTAATAAATATTAAAAAGGTTATTAAATTAAATGTGCATTCGTTGCATTTTCGTTAGCGGAAATGCACCTGAAAACACAATTAATAAAGTTATTAAAATTCTTTGGAATTAATGCACTTGGACAAATTAATAAATATACATTTTGGGGGAAAAAAATACAAGTAATAAAGTTATTAAAATTATTTGGAATTAATGGTACATTTTGTTCATTGTTGCATTTTCGTTAGCGGAAATGCACTTGGACAAATTATAACAGTTCTTTGGAAAATACAATTTTAAAATTCTTTGGAATTAGTGTTCTTTGCAGCGAATAAAGTATAAAAAATAATTAGTAAAAATCAGCACGTGTATATTTGTATGACCCAAATAACGTTAAGGGAATAGTGGGAGACACTATAACACCCCCACTGTTAGTTTGAGGCTCCGACGAAATTATATTATTTTTGCCGGATTGTTAATAGTAGTTTCGTTTTTAAATTGTACGTTTGGAATATATGTTTTTTTGTTCTTAAAGAAGTATATAAAAATAATTAAGATACATATTGATATAATAATTGAGATATCTATGCTAAAACTAAGTATTTTTGAGTTTTTATCTGTATATAGTACTTGTTTCAGTGTTTCTTCGTATTCTATTTGTTTTAGATATAAAGATTCAATTTTTATGTCTGCAAGTGTTGTATTACTATTGTCTTTAATTTTTGTTATGAGATTAGGTAGGATAAACTTGTCTTGCATTTTTATTTTAACATTTGTAAAAGTTTTATTTAACGCGTTTATTTCACAATTTTCAAATTTGATTAAGTAATTTCCTGAAATTTTTAAATTAGCTTTATTGCAATTGTGCGATATGTTACTATTGAATTGTTTGAGAACTAATATGCCTGGAATTATTTCAACTATTTCTTGTTTATTAAATGTTTGCATTTTGCAGTTGGCTTCTTCAAAATTTAATATATTATTCAAGCAATTATCGTTAATTTTTATTAGATTTCTTTTTAAATTTTCCTTAATGTACGTACTATAAATATTGTTTTCTAAATCTATGAGAACATCAGAATGATTAAGTTGTATGGATTTATTATTCCTGTCAGGTATTGGTACGAATGTCACCATGGATAGTGGGTCTTATGAAAATTGTGGTATAGAGAGAATAATGATGATGTTACCGTCGTGAAGTGCTATGGATACCTTAATGTTGGTATAACTGTCAAAGTCTGGGATTAGGTTAAGTTCGGTTTGAGTAAGAATATCTGTGGGGATAATTCCCAGTTTTCCGGAGAAAATAATTTGTCCGATGTCATCTACATGTTGGCGTAAGAGTGAGATGTCGTTGTTAGTCTGATATATGTGTTCTATAAATGTTATCTCGTCTTCTATGGTTGAAATTTTATTTCCTATAATGTTTTTGAATTTAGTTAAGTAATTTCCAATTGTGTTTTGCTGGTAATTTATATGATTGGTAATATTCTGAATCTGGGAGTTCATGACGTTATTAATATAAGTTAAGTTGTTCATCTTATTTGTTAAGTTTTCGTCATTTGTGTGCAGTAATTTAAGAGTTTTACTTATTTGTTCTTCGTCGTCACTGTCCATTGTACCTGCAATCATTTTTAAGCCTTTACCTATAATGTTTAGTAGAGCCCGTTTCTTTCGGAAATGTGGGTTAAGTTTTTCTATTTTTGCCTTCAATAGCATAAAGTTCTTGTTTACTGTATCCATTAATCTTTTTGATTCAGTACTTGATGTCTTAAGGATGTCCATGTTGGTCTTGATTATATCTAAAGTGTGTTCGTATTCTGTTGTGTTTATTATTTGTAGTATTTTGATGTAGTGTTCAATGATTTTGATCTCCCCTGTTTTGATTGGTATATAGCCGTTATTGTATGATAGGTCCTGTATGTCGATGGTTTGGGACCTGACGGTTGGAACAATTGTTATCATTATAATGATCCATTTAATCATCTAAAACGAAAATATATTTATTTAATTGTTGCCTTGATTTTGGGATTGTTTTTGGCTTGGTATTTCTTAGTAGGTCTGACGTGAGTTTTGTAATATTTATGTCCAGTTCCTATCGTCTGTATGTGGTCATCGTCTATTTTTTCTGTATTAACTTTCCTATATTTTCTGTGGTTTTTCCCACCTCTTATTTCCTTAATATAATTTAGTCCTTCTAATTCAAAATCTTTCCGGTTTTCGTTTAACTTCTGAGTATATTTTTCTTTTTTTGCGTTCATAAGATCACGAATTTCTGTATATCTATCCTCATGCACTTTGCTATTTACAAAATCAATCGGCTTGATGCCGGTTGTGCTGTGTATTGTATTATTATAAAACCTATTATTCTTATCATTTTATCTTCCATACTTTCGTCTTTGTGTTCTTTATCGTGTCTTAGCAAGCGTATGTGTTCATTGATTGTGTTGTGTAGTCTTTCAATATCGGCGTTGGACGTATGGTTACTATTTGAGGTAAAGTGAATATCTATGTTCTCTTTTTTTAAAAATTCTTGCATCGGTATAGCCTTAAATCCTAGTTCATTGTCTACAATAATTTTATTAATTTTTCCGTGGGTATTGATTATCAGCAATAGTTTTGTTTTGAATTCCGTCCAACTTCTACCGTTTATTTGAAATGCTAAAGCGAATTTTGAGAATTTGTCGATTGCTGTCATAAAGAGTTTCTTATTTAATGTATAAAATACGTCTATGTGTAATATTACGAGAGGTTTATATGGAGTTTCCGTAATTTTATAAGGGATCTTTGTAGGTTTTCTGTCATATTTTTCTAAGTTACAAATTTCACAATTATTTATGAACTGAGTTATCCTTTGTTTCAATTTCGGATTATAAATTCGCGTAATTAATTCCTTATATACCGCTTGAATTCCTCTATGGTTTTTATTAAGGTGTTCATTTTTAATAATTTCGGTTAACCGATTTTCATCCTCTATGTCTTCTGTCATGAGTGTAGATCTAAGTACTTTAAAATTTGTGTTATTTGAAAATAGTTCCTCTAAACATTTTTAAACATTGTATAAAATTCATCTTCGATAAAAATAGCGTTTAGCTGTGTTGGATTAAAATGATTCTTTAGTATTGTAATTGCTGTTTCTCTGTCCATCTCCTTCATAGAAATTATTCTTCTTTTATTTTTAAAAACAAATTTGTTTTTTATTTTTAATGATCCTGAGGTTGTTTTCATTATAACTACTTGGTTTTTAAACATATTAATTGGTGAAGTAGTACTTTTTATCGTTACACTATCACATTCTAGTGTATTAATGCTGGGTTCAGTTTCAATCCTTGACAAAGCGTCGGCATTACTGTTCTTTGTTCCTTTTTTATACCTAATTTCGTAATCGTATTCAGATAATCTTAATCTCCACCTAACAAGTTTTGAATTGGGCTCCTTTATAGAAAAGAGCCATGTTAATGGCTTGTGATCCGTTTCAATTGTAAATTTGCGACCAAAGAGGTAGGGCCTAAAATATTTTGTAGCCCATATGATGGCCAACAATTCTTTCTCTATTGTGCTATAATTTATTTCGTGTGTATTAAGGGTGCGACTTGCATAGCATATTGGGTGATTATCTTGCGAAAGCACTGCTCCCAAAGCGTAATTACTCGCGTCCGTTGTCAATGTAAATGTTTTAGAAAAGTCTGGAATGCTAATATCGGATCATGTGTTAGTAGAATCTTGAGGGTGTTAAAACTTTTTTCGTACTCTGGGTCATTTATGTTTATCTTTGAATCTTTCTTTAAGTATTTAGTCATTGGTTTGGCGATAGACGAGTAGTCTTTTATGAACTTCCTGTTGTAGCCTGTGAGCCCTAAGAATTGCTTGATCTGTTTTGTCGTTTTGGGTATTGGAAAGTTGACAACACATTCTATCTTTTTAGGATTGGGCTTCACTCCTTCTGTTGTAATTATGTGCCCAAGGAACTCTGTTTCCTTTTTTAAAAATTCTGATTTATCCAGTTGGATTTTTAGGTTTGCCTCCTGTAATCTTGCGAATATAAGTCTGAGTGAGTTCATATGTTCTTGTAAGGATGTTGAAAATATGATTATGTCGTCCAGATATACCAGGCAGATTTTATTTATATAATCTTGGAGTACATTGTTCATCAATCTCTGGAACGTTGCAGGGGCTGTTTTTAGCCCGAATGGCATTCGCAGAAATTCATAGTGTCCTCCCTCGATACTAAATGCAGTTTTGTGGATGTCTTCTTCTTCTATCTCTATTTGGTGGAAACCCTTCGCCAGATCGAGTGTAGTGAAATACTGGCTTCTTCCCAGTTTTTCAAGAATCTCGTCTATGTTCGGAATGGGGAACTTGTCATCTATCGTTACTTCGTTCAGTTTACGATAGTCGATTACAAGTCTCCACTTTGGTTTTCCGCTGGCATCGGCCTTCTTCGGCACGATCCAAATTGGGGCTGAATAGGGAGAATTGCTATTCCTAATTATCTTATTTTTCAACATCTCTTGGATTTGATCTGTTACTTCTTTTTTATGTATGTACGGGTATCTATATGACTTAGAAAATAAGGGTATATTGTTTGTAGTCCTAATTCTATGTTTTATTGCGGAAGTAAATGAAAGTCTATCACTTTCTTGGTAAAAAATATTACGATATTTATTTGTTATTTGTAATAGTTGTGATTTTTCTTCAGGGTTTAAGTGTCCTATTCTAATTTGATCAATCAATGGTTTGAATTCTTTATTCTCGATTATGCTAAAATTTTCGTGATCTACCTTTTGTGTAGTCACGCGATTAGTTTCAGATAGCGAGTTTATCTGTATTTCTCCGTTTTCCGCATTTAAAATTCCTTCTCTTACAATATTTCCGCCGTTTTCTTCCTTATAATATACTAGGTCAGAGTTATCTGGTGCTATTATCCTTTTTTTATTTAAGTTTTCATTTTCGAAGTGTATAGGGAGTGTCTTGTTACCGATGGTTATTTCCTTCTTTCCATAATCGATACAGGCATTTAGTGGTCTCAATATATCGTTACCTATTAGACCATCAAAAAATTTATGAAATCTTATTATATAAAATTCTAGTGTTTTATTTGTTCCAATGTCGCTAAATTCTTCAAACATAGGTATTATGGCTTTTTCGTCAACGTAAATTTGATGTTGAAGAGTTTTAATTAAAAGTGGGTTGGTTGAATGAATTCTTTTGGGGTCGCAGATCCCCGGATTTAAAATTGAGTTTGTTGCGCCTGTGTCTATTATAAGTTTTATAAAACCTATCTTTGTCTTTATTATTATAAATGGTAATTTATTCCTGAGGCTGATTCCCGAAAATTTTCAGCTACTTCTATTTTCCCTATGTCCATAGGTTCTGGTTGGTTTCTAAAATTTGGTCTTTGGTATGATGGATTTTGAGGATTGGGGTTTTGTGTGTTTGCTTGTTGGTATGGGCGGTGTTGTTGGAATGGTTGTTGGTATGGTCGGTGTTGTTGGAATGGTTGTTGGTATGATCGGTGTTGTTGGTATGGTTGTGGTTGTTGGTAATCTCTTCCGTTATTTTGAGGCATTGGTTGGAAATTCTTTCTGTTGAATGGTTGTTGGGAGTTCCCGTATTGTGTTCTATTCCTACTATCTTTTTTATTGTATTGTGTATTGTCTCTATAGTTATTATTCCTATTACTTGAACGAGCTTTAAACTCTGGGACGTACCCACTATTGTTCCCTATATGTGCGTATCCGGCTTGGAACGGTATATCCATAGCTTGTTCCAAGTCTTCTGGGTTCCTACAGAATAGGATGGATTTCATTGGTTCAGGGATCTTGTTTTTAAAGATGTTAAGGGCAGTGCGTTTGTTGTTCATCGCACTCTGTCTAGTTGCTTCGGTTTCTCCTAAAATAACTACTAATTTGTTATTTAATCTGTGTAACTTATTTTTCATATCGTTGTAGAAATCTAAGGTGTTTGTTCTAAAGGTCACGCTTCGTAATTCGTCAAAGAGTTCCTCGCAGGAACGTCTATCTCCAAAGTTATTCTGTAGTATGTTTTTAATCTCTGTCCAAGAAGTCGCGTGGCAGTTTATTTCTATTGCCTGTCTTGCTCTTCCTTTGAGTTTTGATTTTATCACGTCCGAAAAAAGTAGTTGGGACAGTTCGTCATATGTTTGTAGGTGTGGGTGTATTCGGTCAATAAGTGTGGTGAATGGCTGTAGGTCTTTTGAGTCGCCACAGAATTCAGGTAAGTTGTTTAGGTATTTCAAAGGGTTTATAGTTAATCTATTCATTGGGTTTTCAGCCTGTACTGCCATTTTTAGTTTTTTTTTTTTTTAAAGATTTGGGAAGGGGAAAAAAATTCTCTCTTATACACGAATGCGTTTTTCTCTTTTATTTTTATGTTTTAAATAATTTTTCTTTGCTTTAGTTTTTATCAAGGTTATTTTATGTAGGGATTCTTGCAATTTTTTGGTTTCTTGTTCACTGGACGTATACAGTAATTTTCTTTCAATTTCTGACTCTATGCTTATTTTTTCAGTTACATACATTTAATAATATTAATAAATAAATATAATATAGATAATCAAATTCTTACTTTCTGATGCTGTTGTTGAAAATTATATTGCTGTCTGCTTAGCTCTGTGTTTCCAATGTTGGGTTTAAAGTTGATTAGGATGTGTTTCCAAGGATGGGAAAAAAATTGTCACTATGTTGAGTTTAAAGTTGATTTTGATGTAGTTTTAAAATTCCTTCACTATCGGGTTAGAGTTGACTGATGAATTGTTAATTTGGATATGTCTTTATATCTCAGCTTTTGTATAAATATGTTTGCGTCTTTATTATTGATAAGGGTAAATCTTTTTATCCTTTTTGCACCTTTTTTTCTCGTTCTGTTGTTCTTTATTTTTTTTTTTTATTCAAAGTTCAATTAGTTAAAAAAAATCTAATAAATTAATCTTTTAAAGGATTCGTTCTCCAATCTTATGGAGTTCAAATGTCACTTTCACGAAAATTTTGCATGTCCTTTAATCTTTTAAAGGATTTGTTCTCCAATCTTATGGAGTTCGAAATGTCACTTTCACAAAAATTTTGTATATCCTTTAATCTTTTAAAGGATTTGTTCTCCAATCTTATGGAGTTCGAAATGTCACTTTCACAAAAATTTTGTATATCCTTTAATCTTTTAAAGGATTCGTTGTTCTTATTTTCACCCGTTACGGATATTGAAATATCCAATATCCTTTCTTATGTAACTCGAAATTGAATAATTTACACACAAGGATACACGGGATCCTACCGACTGCGCCACTTTTTTCACCGAACGAGAACAACGAAAAAAAAAATAAAACAACTGGTTTTAAGGTTCAATCAATAATAATCATCTTTCTTTATTTTCTACTTTCATAAATACTATTATTTTGCTTATTGCTACATTTTGGAAATATAAATTTAAAATAATAATTCTTAGGAAATTTGTCTGGTGCATTTTGCATTTGAACAAAGTATAACAATTCTTTGGAAAAATATACAATTAATAAATATTAAAAAGGTTATTAAATTAAATGTGCATTCGTTGCATTTTCGTTAGCGGAAATGCACCTGAAAACACAATTAATAAAGTTATTAAAATTCTTTGGAATTAATGCACTTGGACAAATTAATAAATATACATTTTGGGGGAAAAAAATACAAGTAATAAAGTTATTAAAATTATTTGGAATTAATGGTACATTTTGTTCATTGTTGCATTTTCGTTAGCGGAAATGCACTTGGACAAATTATAACAGTTCTTTGGAAAATACAATTTTAAAATTCTTTGGAATTAGTGTTCTTTGCAGCGAATAAAGTATAAAAAATAATTAGTAAAAATCAGCATGTGTATATTTGTATGACCCAAATAACGTTAAGGGAATAGTGGGAGACACTATAACAATGTAGCTCCCAACGGCACCGCCAATTTTCTCATTTATTATGATTGCCATCGCCATATTCATAAGCTGAAGATTGTTTTGTGGTCCCAATGCCATTACAGCTTCTACCGAGGCCACAAAAGCATGGACATCATGGTCTCCATCCAGACTTTTCAGTTGTCTGAACTGATTTAGAATATCTTTGGGTGCCAGCAAAAATTCTTGATGAGGTTCTTGTTGTTGCAAAACTTGTAGCTGGTTTCTTAGTCGGCCAATAGCTTTTTCTTGTGCTCTAATGACCTCCGCCATTTGTTCTTCGTTGGCTGGTATATTTCTATTCTGGTCGAATCTGCTCATTTTTAAAATTTTTTTCTTTTATTTACAATGTATTGCATTCAAAAATTTTTAATTTTGTTTAATTTTTCACCGTAACTTCTTTACCTTATTCTTTAGAAAAGGTTTTAGTACGATTTATTTTGTATTTAACGTAAATTTAATTTTACTTTATTTTCACTGTAACTTTTGTTGTATTCAACGTAAGTTCTTTACCTTATTCTTTAGAAAAGGTTTTAGTCCGACTGCGCCAGTTAAGTAATGAAAGTCACTTTAGTTTTATTTTATTAAAAACCCAAAAAAATGTTTCAACTTTATTGTTTCACATTGATCTTAAGACTGAATTTTCAAAATTATTTTCTTTTAAGTCTAACTTCAGAATTCAGTTTTATTTTTATCAATACTTTTTTAAGTGTCAGCAAAAGATACAATTATTGGGCAATCAATATTATTTGTTTATGAAACATTTATGATTGCTAGACACAATAGGTTATTGTGTTGGGTTCTTTTTGTGGGCAACGACTTCTTGTATTTTTACAAGTGTCGTTTGCCTAAATTTTTTTATTTATATATTATTGTCATGGTTTAGTGTTTAAACTTTTTGGTCAACAACTTTTTATGTATTTTCAAAAGTGTCGTTGACTTAAGTTTTTATTTTAAATATTGATTTAATATGGTTTCTATATCTTTTGTAGAGGTTCGTTGTGTATGTGGAAGTACATACGTAACTCGCACGAGAAAACTGTATTTTCTGTTATATTCAAGTTTGCATTTAATTTATTGTTTTTGTTGTCGTCTTCAGCAACAAAGGTAAAGTAAGCATTTCTACTTTTTGTATTTTTATTGTTGTTGCTACTAGAGGAACTCATTTAGAGTTCTCTTATTTTTTCACTCTTATTATATTTATGTGTGTATGTTTGTATATACACAAAAAATAACAACGATTAAAAACAAGTAAACTAACTGTATGACTTGTTGCTTTGCTTTTGTATATATTTTGTAAATTTTAATAATTTTTTTATTTTGTTATTTTTCAATTGCGAACCAAATAAAACACGCGTCCGTACACTACAAAAGTTGAACTTGAATTTGTACATTTCTCTGATTTGACTTTTTACTTCTTCCTTGTGAACGTACGGGTAGCGATATGTTTTCGCTGCTATCGGAATATTATTGACTGTCCTTATTTCGTGTTTGATTGCGTTGGTGAATGTTAAATCGCTTTCTTCTGTGTAAAATATTTTCTTAAAATTTTTTATGGTCTGTAGTAATTTTTCTTTTTCTTCGAGGTTCAAGTGAGAGGTTCGAATTTGTTCTAGTAGGGGAGGTTTTAAATTTTCATTACTTGAGGGACTTACGTAAAAATTTTCTTCTGTTATTTTATCTATTTCCTGGGTTTGAAATACAATTCTTTTTGAGGTCTTTCCACAGACGTTAACGAGAGCATTAATTTTGAAATTTTCTGCTTCGTATATTCCTTCCATGATTTCAAAATTTTTATTATGTGTTAATATTGTTTAAGGTTTATATATTAATCCTTCTTTCTGTTCTATAGGCAATTCTACTTCATAAATGCCATCTTTTTCAAAATAATATTCCACGCCATTTGCATTGTATTTTAATTATTTTGCCATCTTTGGTCTTCATTATTCCTGTAAAAGTGTCTATTATCGTTCTGACGATAATTGTTACGTCTTGAATTTTCCCTACTATTATCGTTTTGTCGATAGCTGCTATGTCTACCATTATCATTCTGTTAATAGTTACCATATCTAGGATTTTCTCTACTGTTATTGTTCTGTTGATAGTTACCATGCACTCTATCTACTTGGTATTTTCTTTTATTGTTTGCGTCGTTGTGATTGTCCTTAGGTTGTTTGGCCTTTCCTGAATATATACGGTTGTCTTTGCCCATTTGATCGTATCCATTTTCATACATGATGTCCATGGCGGCTTCTAACGATGTTGGATTTCTACATGCTAGGATGGTCTTCATGGGCTCTGGGATTTTATTCTTGAAAATGTGGAGGGCTGTTCTCTGGTTATTCAATGCAACATGGTTTGCAGCCTCTCCTTCGCCCAGTACTATAGTACTTTTGTTATTTAGACGTCTTAGTCTGTACTTGATATCGTTATAGAAGTCAATAGTTTTTGTGTAGAAGGTGACGGCTCTTAGGTCGTCATACAACTCCTCACAATTCTTCCTTTCGCCAAAATTATTTTGCAATGTTTTCTTGATATCTTCCCAAGATCGAACTTGGGTATTTATTTCAATTACTTCTTTAGCCCTACCAACAAGCCTACTCTTGATAATGTCCGAGAACAGTAATTGTGACAACTCATCATATGTGGCGAGTATTGGATATATCCTATCTATCAGTCTCGTGAAAGTCATTTAAGTCGTTCTTACTTCCATTAAACTGGGGTAAATTGTTTAAATATCTAATTGGATCTAAGGTGATCTGTTGAGGATTTCCCATTTTGGGATATTAAAAGGGAACGTATTGGGTGTTTGAAAAAGAAATGTATTGGGTGTGTTAAATTTTTACCCTGTTAGAAAAATCTAAGGTTAGTTCACAGAGAACAACGGAGGAAAAAAAATTTATTCTATTCACACGAAGTATTGTACTGAATATATATGTATATATACCGATGGAAAATTTTTCGAAAATATAAACGTGATTACGGTTATAGATATAGTTTATTCTAACTTAATATTAAGCTTACGATGATTTCTTCTGGCTTTTGTTGTCAATCTTCTGTTGCTGATGTTATTCTTCCTTCAAAGTAAGTTTGGTTATTTTGTTGTTGATGGTTTCTTTGGCTTTTTGGTGTCAATCTTCAATATTCTTTTTTTTCAAAATAGGCTTAGTTTTTGTTTATGGAACACAGTTATTTCGTTGTTGATGGTGTCAATCTTTGATATTCTTTTTCAAAATAGGTTTAATTTTTATTTGTTTATAGAACACAGTTATTTCGTTATTCTATCAGAATAAAGTAAGTATTTTTTTTCTCTCTTTGTTTTTATTTTAATTCAACACAATTATTATTTAAAAAAAATTGGTTTGTTGTTTGGTTTTAAGTTAAACAAAATTATTTTATTCACAATCCGAAACAAAGCTAATTTGTGTGTTTTAATTTTGTATATATTTTTTCTTATCCTTCTTTTAAGGTTAATTTAATTTTCATTTGATCAACGGATGTGGTCACTTCACAGTCCAAAACAATGTTACTTTATTGTATTGTTTTAAGTTAAACAAAATTAATTAATTGCTTTATAATTCACAAACAAGGTAGTCAAAACAAAATTAATTTATTGTTTTGATTTACGCAAACAGAGGTAAATTTTTATTTTCACTTGGTCAAAGGATATGGCCATTTTTATTTTAAAGGAGATGATATTAATATACCAATCCCATCCTCGTCGCCAATTAACTTCGGGTTCTTGTTATTGTCCAAGAAAAACACAAGTTATTTTTGGTTTTATAACATTTTATTTGAGCACTGAATTATCACTAAGTAATACTTCATAATGACTGAACTTTATTTTGTAAATTCTTATACTTATAACTTAAACTATTGATTACTAAAAATTTTTAATAAAAAGAAATAAAGAAAACAAAATTAGTAGGAATTTTGTTTTCCGGTTGGTCTGGCATGTGTAAGTAAAACTGTGTAGTTTGCACTTTTAATTATTAAGAATTTTGCCTGTTTAAAAGTGAATGCATGAGAATGGATATGGATATGTACATATGTGTGTATTATATTATATTTTTATTGTGTGTTATCGTAACTATTCACCTTGAGACCGCTTTTGCCAGCGGAGTCTCAACTTTATTGTTGCTTTTAACACACACGTTTATTAAAAACACAATTAATTTTCTTCAACACAATGTCGTCCGAGATGCCGTGATATTAAAATCGAATTTTTATTCGCTTCAACTCAAAAATACCGCAAAAATCCGCTATAAAAACACGTCTTGATACAACGATATCCCAGCGAACAGTGAGTAGATAGCGACAATGTGTTCAAGATTTATGTGGGTGCCTACCAATATGGTCTTACTCCACAGTGCTCTTAACACCGGGTGAATACAATGCGTCTACCAGCGCCCCCATGTGCAACAGGCTGCTGCACATGGGCACCAATTCGAAGACACGCATTTGGACATGCCTTCCCCCTTGGTTAGGAGCGGAGCCTATCTAAAACTCCTACCGATCTTTGGGTCTCGGCACCTCACACTATGACGTCACAGACGCCACCACAACAAAAAATATCAAGCAGCAGTCAGCAATCAGCATCCCACTGTGAAGAAACTGCAACCAGCTACCAGCAACCTGCAGCCTGGAACAACAGCAAGCGACAAATCCTCCAAGTAATAGAGAGTGTTCAATTTTCATGCCTAGTGCGTCAATTTCAGATTCTTCCAGGAACCGGCCACAACGTGCCGATCTACTACAATAGAACACCCCTCCAGTTCCGAAAAACTGAAGGAGAGTACCACCGCACAGCCAAAGCCGCAGGGACAACCCACGACACCAAACATGGCCAAAGGGCCCAGCGACGAAGAGACGCAAACGTCGTCGAATAATCGCGCGGAAGGCAACCAGAGCTACATGCGGCCACGACCGAGCCTTCTCCGAAAGGCTATTCTGGCAAATTCACTCAAAGCGGCAAACGTACGCCCGTCACGCAAAATACGCGTAAAGTCAGGGACCGCACCAACAAGGACGACGCCCATGCCGTGTAACTCAATGATGTCGCCGTATTCCGGACAGTCACAGAGAACGTGACGCCAGTCCTTAACATCCGCACCGCAACGACAGGCAGCAGAATCCGCCAGACCCCTTTGATGCAAAAATGCATTCAAAGAGCCGTGCCCCGTAAGCAAAAAGCCCAACTGCAGCCCAAAGTGAAAATCAGGTCGTTCTCTCACGAAAGTCGCGTCGCGTATGAATTGGTACGTCACTCTACCGTTCACGCTGTTTGCCCTTCTATCCCGCCAAATGGATACCATATGGGCATCCAACAATGACCGAACCGCACCCGGAGCAACACCTACCAGATTACCAGCAGAACGCCAGTCACACTCAAGAAGTGGTAGCCCCCGTTTGACCTTGAAGGTGACAGCTCTTCGTATCACCTCCAGGTCAATGGGGACCACACCCAGCAAGACCTGAAGAGCATCCGTTGAAACTGTCCTACAAACTGGCAGACAAGCGAGCATAGCTACTCGCTGACACGATAAGACCTTGTTCCTGCCCGAAACAGATATAACCACTTCGTACCACACCGGAGCACCATATGCTACACAGGCTACAAACAACCCACCGTAAATGGTACGAATAGCACGCCTGCTTAGGCCCCAGTCACTCCTAAGGATACGCCTAACCCTACCCGCAACGGCGATCAGCTTGTCCTTTATATAGGCAGGATGAACTAAAAAGTTCAACCTTTCTGCCACCATTATGCCCAGATACTTGACTTTGGCCACGTACCTGAGACTAATGCCGCCAGACCGAATGAGTGGCGGACGACGCATCACGCATGGCCTGCTCACCTTTTCTCTCCAGCTCAGCACGAGCCTGACCTTCAATTAAGATGAGCAGGTCATGCACATATGCGCACAGCTTGTAGGACCCAGCCAGCTGCCGCAACAGAGGATCCATCATGAGGTTCCATATAAATGGACCACATATGGATCCCTGAGGACAGCCCCTGACTAGATCCCACCAAACAGTGTCACTGGCGCCAACCACACAAGCTTTTCGGCTGCTGAAGTAGCTAGCCCATAAAGATACCTCTCGACAGCCAACACTGCGCAGCCTATCGAGAACCCCACCCCACGAGAGGTAGTCAAACGCACCTTTGAAGTCTACAAACACGCCCAGTACGTATTTATCAGCCGAGTCAGCTACACAACGCCTAACATGCAGCCACGCATCTTCAACAGACCTCCCCTCCATGAAACCGAACTGGTACTCGGAGAGGCCAACACCGTGGCACTCCTTCAGCCGTGACACCAATAAGCCCTCAAGTACTTTGCCAAGCACTGGAAAGAGACTAATGCCCCGATATGAGCGCGGATTACTCCTCACTCTGTCGGGAGACTTGAGAAGCACGACGACACGTGCCACCTTCCAAGCCGCATGGAAAAAGCCCTCACTCAGACACTTCCTGTAGACCGATTCCAAATATTCCGGTATGGCCATCCAGATACTCCTGCACATCTCACCAACCATACCATCAATACCCGGCGACTTTCTGCTCCTAACCCGACAAATGCTAGCAGCTAACTCCGACCTATCCTGACTTGGGGAGCGGACCCCCTCCCTAATGAGAGGAGGATGATCGACCCTGTCCTCATCCGGAAAGAACGAACCCAGCAAGGCTTCAATACAATCCCGCCAGGTGGCGAGTGTAACGCCACCAACCTGGAGAGATTCTATCTCAAGCCGACGATCCCTGCCCCCACATATACGATACACAACGCCCCACGGGTCATCCCTACCGGCACTAACAAACGCCCTCCACTCGTCTTCCTTGACCCTCTCGATGGCCCCCTTATAAGACCTAAGGCTGGTCAGATAGTCTGTTCTACGCGTAGCCAGATCCTCAGCGTTGGAGCGCCTGGCCCTCTGGAACAATCTCCTGAGGCGCCTGACGCTCCTTCGCATTACATCAAGCTCGCTAGTCCACCACCTGACCCGACCCGGCCGAGCAGCACGAGAGCGGCTCAGCAAGGTGTCGTTCACAGCGCACATCCACCTATCGATCTACGCAACCTGCTCGTCAACGGCCAACGCCTCGAATGATGACAATGGAATTTCACCCGCGACTGCTGCAAAATAGCCAGCATATCCGAACCAGTCCACTTCATGCAACCTCCACCTACGGGATGGAGGAGTAGGCACAGTACGCCTATGAAATCGCATAGAAATTTCTATAAGATTGTGATCGCTCACGCCCGCATTATTCCGCACCTGCCACCAGAAATCATACCGCAAAGCAGCCAGCGAGTTAATTACTGTAACATCTATGTCACTATTGCCCATCGGACCGTCAAAAGTGTACAACTCACTAGCCTCATTTAACACAGAAGCAGCTTTGGTGAGCAGCCATTCACTAAGCACTTCCCCTCGCATATAGTTCGAATGCCGTGGGCACCCCCAGACATTTTACTGAACCACATACGAGAGCATGCATTCGCGTCTAGGCCTAAGATAACAGGAGTGCTACTCGCTAGTAGTAACACCGTATCCATAAATCCCAAGTACCGATCCAATGGAGCACTAGGCGGACAATAAATGCTCGCCAAGAACATGCGCCCGAACACCCCGTCTACCGCAATACAAACTCCCCATCGTGTGCGACTCACAATTGTGCAGTCCACATCGACGCAGTCAACCACAACCGCCGAATTTCCGGGCAAATTCGAGAACACACGCATAGCTGTCGGCAGCCCCCTTACGCGACCACTCGAGTAATATGGCTCCTGCAAAAGCGCAAAAGAAGCCCGTCTACGCCTCATCGCCTGTCCGAACTCACAGGTAACCGGATACGCCCCCTGTAGATTCTGTTGAACTATTAGCATCTGTTCCATGATAAATGCCGTGATCTGCTGGAATACCCATAAATGCGCAGTTCCTGCACCTCACCTCATTTTGATAGTTTGAACCCCGGTGACCAGATACGCCACACCTGAAGCAGGTCTCTTCCTTCATCCTACAGTCCTGTACGCGATGGTCAAAGCCAAGGCACCTAAAACATGACTGCGCCGCGTCCTGCGTCCTCACTTGGAAGCGGAACCACTTAACATACACACCAGTGGACCTCAGGTGTTCAGCCACCCTGCCTGTGCATTCCAGCGTAACAGCGACTTGTCCGCCTGTCTTCGCTTGCCAAGGAGCACTTACCATCCGGACACTTCTTTTGAATACCTCAGGGGTCAAGATCTCCTTCAAGTTCAGGTCGTACAGTTCTCCCATAAACTCATCCGGCGAAATTTCGCTATGCACCCTCTGGACCTGCACCCTTGGGCCAACCATATCGCTGACCGATACCTCAAGTCCCACTTCCGCAAACTTCGCATTGGCCGCGATCTTCTCCCGCTCGGCAACGGACGGCGTCCTTATCACCACCCCACCATCCCGAATAGGACGCACCTCATGCACACGCACACCAAGCGTAGGACCAACCTGGCTCACCACCTTATCCACCACCTCTTTCGATGTGGCACCGCTCTTTCCCTTCACCACCACCGACCACGTCTCAACCGGTTTTGCAGTCACAACTGGTACCGCCTGCGTTCTCGACGCCTTAGCAAGAGGCGGAGCAGCTACGGCGGTCGACGCAATGTGCGCTGACGCAGACCCACCGGCTTCTAATCGCCCCATCAGCCTAGCATTGTCGGCAATCAAGCCCATCAACAGCTCCTCATATTCGCCTAATATCGCCGTCACCTCACGTGCCAAATTTCGGTCAACGCCCTCCGCCAACAGCACCACCATCAGACTGGCCGTGATCTTCTTCAGAGCACTCACAGACCCACCACCAACACCATCACCATTCCCTCGAAAGGCAGACCTCTTCGTCGTTGTCGGCGACTTCTCCTTCCCTCCGTGGCCACACTATCCATGGCGTCCGTCACCATGTAATGGCCCTCACCTCCAGATGTAGCAACACCACTCAATGCCGCCCCTCCACTTGTACTGGCTAGAGCCACTGGCACCTTTTCAGCAACGGCAACTTCAACGGGTGAATCAGCAGCAACGGCAGCAGCACGCCTCGGCGAGTTGAGTTTTACTCGCTTCCCCTTTTCGACCTTCTCTACCTCACTATCGGTATCACTGTGCCTCAACTTCTTCGTCGCAGCTGGAGGAGGCCCCATCGCTTCCGATAACGCCATATCCGACGTTTCGTCATCTTTGTCACCCCTCGGCGCTTTCCGCCACGACATTGGCCCCGCAGGCGCCACAATAGCAATTTATCAAAAACTACAGAAAATTAAAATTTCCTACCTTTCAATAATCCAAAATCGTCAGCCAAAAGATGAAGCAGTAAGTCGTCAACAGGTAGAATCAGCAAAAATTGACTTTTTGCGGAAATTTTTGCTGATTCTACCCGTTGACGATACTGCTTCATCTTTTGGCTGACGATTTTGGATTATTGAAAGGTAGGAAATTTTAATTTTCTGTAGTTTTTGATAAATTGCTATTATGGCGCCTGCGGGGCGAATGTCGCGGCGGAAAGCGCCGAGGGGAGACAGGGATGACGAAACGTCAGATATGGCGTTGTCGGAAGCGATGGGGCCTCCTCCAGCTGCGACGAAGAAGTTGAGGCACAGTGATACCGATAGTGAGGTAGAGAAGGTCGAAAAGGGGAAGCGAGTAAAACTCAACTCGCCGAGGCCGAGGCGTGCTGCTGCCGTTGCTGCTGATTCACCCGTTGAAGTTGCCGTTGCTGAAAAGGTGCCAGTGGCTCTAGCCAGTACAAGTGGAGGGGCGGCATTGAGTGGTGTTGCTACATCTGGAGGTGAGGGCCATTACATGGTGACGGACGCCATGGATAGTGTGGCCACGGAGGGAAGGAGAAGTCGCCGACAACGACGAAGAGGTCTGCCTTTCGAGGGAATGGTGATGGTGTTGGTGGTGGGTCTGTGAGTGCTCTGAAGAAGATCACGGCCAGTCTGATGGTGGTGCTGTTGGCGGAGGGCGTTGACCGAAATTTGGCACGTGAGGTGACGGCGATATTAGGCGAATATGAGGAGCTGTTGATGGGCTTGATTGCCGACAATGCTAGGCTGATGGGGCGATTAGAAGCCGGTGGGTCTGCGTCAGCGGACATTGCGTCGACCGCCGTAGCTGCTCCGCCTCTTGCTAAGTCGTCGAGAACGCAGGCGGTACCAGTTGTGACTGCAAAACCGGTTGTGACGTGGTCGGTGGTGGTGAAGGGAAAGAGCGGTGCCACATCGAAAGAGGTGGTGAGCCAGGTTGGTCCTACGCTTGGTGTGCGTGTGCATGAGGTGCGTCCTATTCGGGATGGTGGGGCGGTGATAAGGACGCCGTCCGTTGCCGAGCGGGAGAAGATCGCGGCCAATGCGAAGTTTGCTGAAGTGGGACTTGAGGTATCAGTCAGCGATATCGTTGGCCCAAGGGTGCAGGTCCAGAGGGTGCATAGCGAAATTTCGCCGGATGAGTTTATGGGAGAACTGTACGACCTGAACTTGAAGGAGATCTTGACCCCTGAGGTATTCAAAAGAAGTGTCCGGATGGTAAGTGCTCCTTGGCAAGCGAAGACAGGCGGACAAGTCGCTGTTACGCTGGAATGCACAGGCAGGGTGGCTGAACACCTGAGGTCCACTGGTGTGTATGTTAAGTGGTTCCGCTTCCAAGTGAGGACGCAGGACG
Source organism: Gymnocheta viridis (assembly GCA_956483585.1). NCBI lineage: Eukaryota > Metazoa > Arthropoda > Insecta > Diptera > Tachinidae > Gymnocheta > Gymnocheta viridis. The sequence goes on from OY101445.1 coordinate 2,194,917, forward strand.
CGGTGCAGTCATGTTTTAGGTGCCTTGGCTTTGACCATCGCGTACAGGACTGCAGGATGAAGGAAGAGACCTGCTTCAGGTGTGGCGTATCTGGTCACCGGGGTTCAAACTGTCAAAATGAGGTGAGGTGCAGGAACTGCGCGTTTAAGGGTATTACAGCAGATCACAGGATGTTGTCCATGGCGTGCCCGATTTATGAGGCTATGGTTGCTAGGGCTAATTCACGGCATTAATCATGGAACTGATGCTAATAGTTCAACAGAATCTACAGAGGGCGTATCCGGTTACCTGTGAGTTCGGACAGGCGATGAGGCGTAGACGGGCTTCTTTTGCGCTTTTGCAGGAGCCATATTAGTCGAGTGGTCGCGTAAGGGGGCTACCGACAGCTATGCGTGTGTTCTCGAATTTGCCCGGGAATTCGGCGGTTGTGGTTGACTGCGTCGATGTGGACTCCACAATTGTGAGTCGCACACGGTGGGGAGTTTGTATTGCGGTAGACGGTGTTTTCGGGCGTATGCTCTTGGCGAGCATTTATTGTCCACCTAGTGGTCAATTGGGTCGGTATTTGGGATTTATGGAAACGGTGTTACTACTAGCGCGTAGCACTCCTGTTATCCTAGGCCTAGACGCGAATGCATGCTCTCGTATGTGGTTCAGTAAAATTAAATGAGGCTAGTGAGTTGTACACTTTTGACGGTCCGATGGGCAATAGTGACATAGATGTTACAGTAATTAACTCGCTGGCTGCTTTGCGGTATGATTTCTGGTGGCAGGTGCGGAATAATGCGGGCGTGAGCGATCACAATCTTATAGAAATTTCTATGAGATTTCATAGGCGTACTGTGCCTACTCCTCCATCCCGTAGGTGGAGGTTGCATGAAGTGGACTGGTTCGGATATGCTGGCTATTTTGCAGCAGTCGCGGGTGAAATTCCATTGTCATCATTCGAGGCGTTGGCCGTTGACGAGCAGGTTGCGCAGATCGATAGGTGGATGTGCGCTGTGAACGACACCTTGCTGGACCGCTCTCGGGCTGCTCGGCCGGGTCGGGTCAGGTGGTGGACTAGCGAGCTTGATGTAATGCGAAGGAGCGTCAGCCGCCTCAGGATATTGTTCCAGAGGGCCAGGCGCTCCAACGCTGAGGATTTGGCTACGCGTAGAACAGACTATATGACCAGCCTTAGGTCTTATAAGGGGGCCATCGAGAGGGTCAAGGAAGACGATTGGAGGGCGTTTGTTAGTGCCGGTAGGGATGACCCGTGGGGCGTTGTGTATCGTATATGTGGGGGCAGGGATCGTCGGCTTGAGATAGAATCTCTCCAGGTTGGTGGCGTTACACTCGCCACCTGGCGGGATTGTATTGAAGCCTTGCTGGGTTCGTTCTTTCCGGATGAGGACAGGGTCGATCATCCTCCTCTCATTAGGGAGGGGGTCGGCTCCCAAAGTCTGGATAGGTCGGAGTTAGCTGCTAGCATTTCTCGGGTTAGGAGCAGAAAGTCGCCAGGTATTGATGGTATGGTTGGTGAGATGTGCAGGAGGAGCAGGATGGCCATACCGGAATATTTGGAATCGGTCTACAGGAAGTGTCTGAGTGAGGGCTTTTTCCATGCGGCTTGGAAGGTGGCACGTGTCGTCGTGCTTCTCAAGTCTCCCGACAGAGTGAGGAGTAATCCGCGCTCATATCGGGGCATTAGTCTCTTTCCAGTGCTTGGCAAAGTACTTGAGGGCTTATTGGTGTCACGGCTGAAGGAGTGCCACGGTGTTGGCCTCTCCGAGTACCAGTTCGGTTTCATGGAGGGGAGGTCTGTTGAAGATGCGTGGCTGCATGTTAGGCGTTGTGTAGCTGACTCGGCTGATAAATACGTACTGGGCGTGTTTGTAGACTTCAAAGGTGCGTTTGACTACCTCTCGTGGGGTGGGGTTCTCGATAGGCTGCGCAGTGTTGGCTGTCGAGAGGTATCTTTATGGGCTAGCTACTTCAGCGGCAGAAAAGCTTGTGTGGTTGGCGCCAGCGACACTGTTTGGTGGGATCTAGTCAGGGGCTGTCCTCAGGGGTCCATATGTGGTCCATTTATATGGAACCTCATGATGGATCCTCTGTTGCGGCAGCTGGCTGGGTCCTACAAGCTGTGCGCATATGTGGATGACCTGCTCATCTTAATTGAAGGTCAGTCTCGTGCTGAGCTGGAGAGAAAAGGTGAGCAGGCCATGCGTGATGTGGCTGGGTGGGGCGACCACGTTGGTGTTGGAGTGGCCATGGATAAAACCGTGATGTTGCTCAAGGGCAAATTATCGCGGGGTCGTCCGCCACTCATTCGGTCTGGCGGCATTAGTCTCAGGTACGTGGCCAAAGTCAAGTATCTGGGCATAATGGTGGCAGAAAGGTTGAACTTTTTAGTTCATCCTGCCTATTTAAAGGACAAGCTGATCGCCGTTGCGGGTAGGGTTAGGCGTATCCTTAGGAGTGACTGGGGCCTAAGCAGGCGTGCTATTCGTACCATTTACGGTGGGTTGTTTGTAGCCTGTGTAGCATATGGTGCTCCGGTGTGGTACGAAGTGGTTATATCTGTTTCGGGCAGGAACAAGGTCTTATCGTGTCAGCGAGTAGCTATGCTCGCTTGTCTGCCAGTTTGTAGGACAGTTTCAACGGATGCTCTTCAGGTCTTGCTGGGTGTGGTCCCCATTGACCTGGAGGTGATACGAAGAGCTGTCACCTTCAAGGTCAAACGGGGGCTACCACTTCTTGAGTGTGACTGGCTTTCTGCTGGTAATCTGGTAGGTGTTGCTCCGGGTGCGGTTCGGTCATTGTTGGATGCCCATATGGTATCCATTTGGCGGGATAAAAGGGCAAACAGCGTGAACGGTAGAGTGACGTACCAATTCATACGCGACGCGACTTTCGTGAGAGAACGACCTGATTTTCACTTTGGGCTGCAGTTGGGCTTTTTGCTTACGGGGCACGGCTCTTTGAATGCATTTTTGCATCAAAGGGGTCTGGCGGATTCTGCTGCCTGTCGTTGCGGTGCGGATGTTAAGGACTGGCGTCACGTTCTCTGTGACTGTCCGGAATACGGCGACATCATTGAGTTACACGGCATGGGCGTCGTCCTTGTTGGTGCGGTCCCTGACTTTACGCGTATTTTGCGTGACGGGCGTACGTTTGCCGCTTTGAGTGAATTTGCCAGAATAGCCTTTCGGAGAAGGCTCGGTCGTGGCCGCATGTAGCTCTAGTTGCCTTCCGCGCGATTATTCGACGACGTTTGCGTCTCTTCGTCGCTGGGCCCTTTGGCCATGTTTGGTGTCGTGGGTTGTCCCTGCGGCTTTGGCTGTGCGGTGGTACTCTCCTTCAGTTTTTCGGAACTGGAGGGGTGTTCCATTGTAGTAGATCGGCACGTTGTGGGCGGATCCTGGAAAAATCTGAAATTGGCTGACTATGCATGAAAATTTAACACTCTCTATTACTTGGACGATTTGTCGCTGACAGCTGGTTGCTGTTGTTCCAGGCTGCAGGTTGCTGGTAGCTGGTTGCAGTTTCTTCACAGTGGGATGCTGATTGCTGGCTGCTGCTTGATGTTTTTTGTTGTGGTGGCGTCTGTGACGTCATAGTGTGAGGTGCCGAGACCCAAAGATCGGTAGGAGTTTTAGATAGGCTCCGCTCCTAACCAAGGGGGAAGGCATGACAAAAGCGTGTCTTCGAATTGGTACCCATGTGCAGCAGCCTGTTGCACATGGGGGCGCCGGTAGACGCATTGTATTCACCCAGTGTTAAGAGCACTGTGGAGTAAGACCATATTGGTAGGCACCCACATAAATCTTGAACACATTGTCGCTATCTACTCACTGTTCGCTGGGATATCGTTGTATCAAGACGTGTTTTTATAGCGGATGTTTGCATTATTTTTAATTGAAGTCAAAGTGCAAATAGCGGTGGATCCAAGGATCTATTGTGTTTAAAAATTTTGAAAATCGGTTGACGGATGCCCGAGAAAATCGCGGATTAAAAATCGGCATCTCGGTCGACATTGTGTTGAAGAAAATTAATTGTGTTTATAATAAACGTGTGTGTTAAGGTCACATTCCTTAATAGTTTATTGGTGTTGCCGCTGTGGTAAATTAGTGATTTCGGTGTTGCCGATGCTAATTCTGGGGAAAATCGGGGATTTCGGGGAGATTTTTGCGCTCGTTTTTGGCAATCTCGGACCGGTTGTTGACTTGGCTAAGCGGTTCGCGACTTTGCTAAGGTTTGTGTCCGTGCTATCTTTTTGGTGTGACTTGGCTAAAACCGCTTACGATGCAAATCTTTTGGCTTAAAAAAACTTTTTGATAACTAAGTTTTCTGAATTGTTTATAAATAAATTTCATTTTAATTGCTTTATTAAAAACAAAAGAAATTAAATTTATTATTGAGTGTTACAGTCAGAGTCAAAATTTAGTATACAAGCAGGTATTTTCATAAATTAAGCTAAATATTTTAATTAGAAAAAGAAATATACAGTGGGGAGCACAAATGAGTACATGTTTGTAACTTCTGCACTTTTTATTGCATAAAAATTAAAATAATAAAGCGACCTAAAAATTGTTTTTTGTTGTTTATTTTATGTTTAATACTAAGCCAAATAATTTTCAAGAAAATCGTGCAAAACAATAAATGTCGGAAAAAAATAGTACCAAATTAAACTTGTATATACTCAATTTTGCATCCGTGTGTTTTTAAAATATTTGCACAGAAATATTAAAGTTTACCGTTAGATTTTTATGTACATACATATTTCTTTGCTTATGACTTTTTTTTGTAAAAAATTCACGGTTTGCTATTAATTTAACTGCGTAAATTTTGACTCTGGCCGTATAAGTTAAGGACTTTACTATTAAAAGTCCAAAAAAAAAATAATGTTTTTGTTGGTCAAACGACCAGTTTATTGAATATTAAAAGTAATACTAAAGAATTAAACTAACATAATGCTTAATTTATATTATTAATCAATAAAACGCCTGCAATATATGGTGACATTATTCTTGGAAAAATATAACAATAACAAGTAAATGACCCACATTCAAAATGTGGTGTAATATATTTCTTAAGAAAATGCAATTTCGATAAATACAGTTCAATAATCAAAAACTAGGTTTATTATTAAATTGCTGAATAGAAAGAATAAAAGCAAAAAAGCCAAAAGTGCAACTAAGAGAAAAGTAGTCAACCTAAAGAGTTCGTTAACTTTATTTGAGTTAACTCTTCCCCGCTTAGGTCGATTGTCCTCAATCGATTTTGCTAAACTGTAACCTGCAGAAATGGTCCACCCTGTGCGGTTTGGATGTGTTCTGTAATTACTTTAGTTTTAGGAGATAAAAATAGTTTTTGTTTATACTTTATTGTACCGAAGATAATTATTGTTAAAATTACAGTAAGAACTACAATTATTATATCAGAGCTTAGGCTAATTATATGCATATTTTAACTCTTATCTAGTATTTGGATTTTATTTTCATATTGTATTTGCTGTAAATGTAAATTCTCAAATTTTAGGTCTAGTTCTGTTACGTTTTGATTCTTCCTGATTTTTGTAATAAAGTTTGGTAATATAAATGTTTCATGCATTTTTAAGTTAATATTTGTATAAATTTTATTTGAAACGTAAAGTTTACAATTTTCAAATTTTATAAGGAATGTTCCTTTCTGTATAATTTTTAATTTATTACAATTGTGAGTTATGTTACCCTCAAAGATTTTAAATATTATTATTCCTTCCACAATTTCTACTATTTCGGGATTTTCTAAAATTTTTAAATTACATTGTGCTTCTTTAAATTGTAAGATGTTTTTAATACATTTATCATTTAATGGAGTTAAGTTTTTTTCTAAATTCCCTTTTACATTTACATCATAAATTTTCTCAGCATTGTCCATTAATAATTCGGAAGGATTCAAGACTACTGATTTATTTAATGTATTTGGCAATGGCTCAAATTTTATTTTGTTTAGTATATTAGTGGAAAATTTTGGAATAAGGAGGGTAAGGATAATATTATTGTCATTGAATAGTACTGCAACTTTAGTATTTGTGTAGCTGTCGAAGTCATTAATCAAATCTAGTTCTTTTCGTGTCAGAATGTCTGTTGGAATAACGCCAAGTTTGCAAGAAAATATGATTTGTCCCATGTCATTAATGTGATTATTCAGAAAAACTGTCATTGTTCAAACTGGATACTTGTTCGATAAACTCTACTTCGTCCTCTAGGTTTTTTTATCCTATTCGCAATGTCCTTCTTAAACTTGTTGATATATCTACTAACTATAGTCTGTTGTTTATTAATATGCTGCGTGATATTGCTAATTTGTTCGTTTATAAAGTTATTTATATGTGTAAGTCTGCCTACAGTACCATTTATCTCTTGTACATTTTTCTGTATATTCTCTATTGTGTCTGTTATTTCCTGTTCGTCGTCACTGTCCATTGACCCTGCAATGTATTTTAAGCCTTTCCCTAAAATATTAAAGAGTCCGCGTTTCGTCTTGGAATGGATATGTAGGTTATCTATTCTTGCTTGGAGTAAAATAAAGCTTCTCTTAACTGTGTTTAGAAATTGTTTATCTTCAAATGTTATCGTCTTCATAGAATTTACATTATCCGCGATTAATGATAGTGTCTCTTCGTATGCTGTCAGATTTATAAGGTGAAGAACCTTGTCGTAATGTCCAATGGTCTTTAGTTCCCCAGTCTTGATGGGTATGTATCCATTATTGTTGGTTAAGTCCTGTATGTCCAGGTATTGAGCGGTCGCAGTAATTACCAAAGTTAAAATTGCCAAGATAATCATGTTCGGTCCTGCAATGAGAAATAAGGGGGAAAAATACTTTCACGATTGTCTGATATTGTTTTTGTGAACGATTCTTCCGGTTCTAGTTTTCACCGTACTCTTATAATTTTGGCCTACTATTTCTTTCTTAAATCTGGGTGTTAACTTATTTCCTAAACGTTTATTAATTCTAACATAAATTTCCTGTCCCTCTAGGTACTCTTTCGGGGCATTTCTGTTCTTGTTGTGATATCCCAGGTCCGTTTTTTGTTTTTCAGATATTTTCTTAATTGTTTCATTTCTGTCTTGCCAACAATCTTGGGTCACTACTTACTCTTCTGCCGAAAAATATTTCCATAGGCCGTTTACCTGTGACAGAATGAACTGAGAAATTGTATTCTTTCACTGATATTTCCAATAACTCCTGGAATGATCGTTGCACTTGTTCATTTCGAATACAGCTCATGATTTCTTGCAGAGTTGAGTGAAAACGCTCAACTTGACCATTCGAACAGCTTGTATACGGGGCTGTTCTGAAAATGTTTATACCGAATTCATGTTCCATCATGAATTTGATGGACTCTGAATTGAATGATTTCTCATTGTCCCTGACTATTGTCTCCGGTATAAATGAAAAGAGAATATATCTTAGAGGTTGTCGCATGTCCTCGGCGGCCTCAGACTTAATGGGCTTTGCTACTGCGTATTTAGAAAATTTGTCGATAGCAGTGAGTACTAACTCCTTTCCGATTACAAATATATCTAAATGTACGATTTGGCCAGGATATTGTGGTATAGGCGTGGGCTGAATTTGAGGCTTCGTTGGGTGCCGATCGTATTTGTTTACTTTGCATATTACACATTTTTTTATTATATTCCTTATCTTCCTTGCCATGGAGGGAAAGTAATATCTTTGTAAAATCTGTACCTTATTTTCTTTACAATTCCTGTGTGCCCTATTATGTGTGCTTATTATAATCCCTTCCTGCTCTTCTTCACTAGTAATATCATATACCTGTATCTGGGTGAATCTTATTCTATATTTGTCAAAATGTAATGAATAGAGTTCCTGTATTTTACCCATGACCCGTTCGTCTGTCTTAATACAGTTAATAACCGATGGGTTTAAGTTAGAGGTGAGATTCGTGAATACATTTTTGCACACTCACGAACATGTTGTTCATTCACTCACACTCACGTGTGAAAATTTTTTAATTTTTCACAATCACGTGTGATCACGAACCATTTTTGAACATTCACGAAAGCTCACGAATATATTTTTTCACATTCACGTGTTCACGAATATTCACGAAAATTCAGGACAAGAAAAAAAACAGAAATAGAGAAAATATAAAATTCCAACTGACAAATAATGCTATTGAAAGCAAAACGTGGCAAAATTATCGGAAGTCTGTTATTTAAGTAACTACCTATAACAATTTTAGAGAAATTGGTAAAACACATATAACTTAAAATCAATTTGTTAGAACGAAAAACATATTTATTTGTATATTATACAAGAAAGTGTAATACATATACATATGTAAAGTTTTATGATTTGTATTTTAATATATAAAATTATTATATATTTTTATTTAGAAATAAAAGCATATCTACATTTTCTCCAAGTAGCTTACTTCGTCTTTCTTCCAATATCCTTCCAGATGTCGAAAAAACTCGTTCGCTCGTTGCTGAACTGGTTGGTATATAGAGAATTATTAATGCTATTTTCTTCAATATAGGAAGATCACTTGCTTCTTTCCAAAATTTTAAAATATCGCATTCTGCTTTGATTTGTTTGAGTAAATAATTTTTAATTTCTTGGTCGATATCATTATGTTGACTTGACGTAGTTTGATATACGTCCATATATTCATAAAATGGGTTATTTTTGGAAGTTGATGGTTCATTTTCTATTTCGACAATTGTTTCTTTAGGAATGTCTTGCGCCATGGATTTAATAGTTGCATAAACCATATTTTTCTCATCTTCTGTGCAAAACTTCAATTCCTTAAATGGAGGATACAAAAACAACGCAATATAGTGCACGAGTTCCGGTTTTAATCGTTTTTGAATTGCACGTTTTGCACAAAGTTTCAGTTCTTGCATTAATTCGGAGTCGATAATATCTGCTTCACAATGTTTTATCAGTCTTTCATACCATAATAAATACATGTTAATTGTGGGAATAGATTCCATGCTCAAAAATTCAGAGCAATCCGTGAATAGTTGAAGAAATTTTAAAATGGTTGTCAAAAATGAAAAATCTATATTATATATTCTTTCAAGTTCATCGTTTTCATTCAAAATTGTTTTAATTTCTGTTTTCATTCGTTCAACACTGCAACATGTAATATACAGAATTCCATCTGGTTTTAATGTGTTGTTTGAGCGAAAAAGTTAATTTCTTATTTAAACCAGAATGTTTAAAGTATCCAACTAACTTTTTACAACCATCTATCAATCGTTGTAATACGTTGAAAACTGTTAGAAGAAATTTTCAAACCAAATGGTAGCCGCGTATATTGGTAATGACCAGCTGGGGTCGAGAAGGCTGTATAAGGTCTTGAATTAGGTTTAAGTTCAATTTGGTGGAAAGAACTTGTCATGTCCAGAGTCGAAAAATATTTTGCTCTACCTAATTTATCCAAAATGTCATATAATCTTGTTAATGGAAATTTATCATTGACAATTTTGTCATTCAATTTCCTAAAATCAACCACTAGCCGCCATTTTTTCAAATCTGTTTGTCCCTTTTTTGGAACTAGCAGTAATGGAGCATTATATGGGCTTATGGAAGGTTCTATTATCCCTTCCTTTAACAAGCCTTTGACTTGATCATGAATTTCTTCTGTTTGCGCCTGTGGCAGACGATAATTTTTTATGTAAACTGGATTTTTATCGTTTAATTGTATTGTTTGAGAGTAAAAATTATTTGTTGTTAGATGCTCTCCATCTAAATGAAAAATAGACTGATATTCTTTGAGTATATCAAGTAATTCGTGTTTCGCGTCTTCGTCACTACTATCTATGTTAAGTTCATTTATTAACTTTTGAAATCGCTGTTCCGACTGTAATTCCCTATAAGTACCCGTTTTGTAAATATCGTAATTCTTCAATGGTATTGTATCGACTCTTAAGATTAATTCACGGTAGTTTTATCCTGTACATTAAGCAATCTTATGTGTTGATTACCCGTTTTAGGAATAATTGAGTTTACGCCGTGCGCAATCTCACGATTACAAACTACTCCGTCCTCTTCCAAATCTAGTTGGAAAGGGAGAATGATTTCACTTCTTGGTGGAATCTTTACCCAATTTACATTATAAGTTTTATCATGTATCGGAAATATTATGGATTCACTACCCGTATTCACCGTCAGTATATATTTCTCATAGTCAATATTGCAATTATATTTGCGGAAAAAATCTCTTCCAAGTATTCCATCGGTAGCAATTGGGAAATCATAATTCACTAGTTGTACTTTGTGATTTACTATAGTTTCCCCAATGGGTATTTTCACAATTGTGGATCCCAAAGATTTTATTTTGTCTTTAGAGATTCCAGTTAGTAAACAATAATCATCCGGATTTTCCTCATAATTCCGCACAGTGTTCCCTTTGCATAGTGACACGTCAGCACCTGTGTCTATTAAGAATGTCATTACACTGTCTGTATCCTGAACTATTAATTCTACATAATTTTTTAAATCGGATGAAATATTGTAAACATTATGTCGTTCTATTAGTTTTGTTCCGGAGAGTCCTGATACGTCACGACTTCCGGATCTCGGGCGTTTCCCTGATCTTGAATATGGTGGACATTATGGTGTTTATTTCTCCCGTTATTACCATTGTTACTCCTATTTGTATAATTCCTGTTACCTCTACCGCGGTTATTATTATTGAAGTTACCGTTGTTGCCATTTTTGTTATATCTGATACCATTATTATTATTGTACTTTCCCGATTGGCACATTCTCGCATAGTGGTTAAGTTTCCCACATTTGGCGCAAGTTTTACCTTGAGCATAGCATATATCGCCATGTTTACCGCCGCATTTTCCACAAATACTCTCATTATTCCAGTTGTTTCCTTTATTCACATAATTCCCATTGGCCCGTGCCGTTTGATACAGTACGCTTCTCTGCGTGACTCGCACTGAGGCTCGCTCGGCGATAGTCACTGCTTCTGTGAAGGTCTTGACCTGACTAGCATCTATTGTAGCTATCAGTTGAGGATCCGTTATTCCATTGACGAAAGTATTAAACGCAATCCTTCTGCTGGCGCTTATTATGGACGCACGGTACTCCTCGCCTTCTTCTGAGATCTGTATCTCATTAAGTTCCGTAACAAGATCTTCAATTTTTTGTGCGAAGCCCATTACATTTTCCCCTTTTTGTATCATTCGTGTGAGTTCACTAAGTATACCGTTCGAGGACTTTTGTGATCTATATGCCCGTTTTAAGGCCTCTAATAGCTCCACTATAGTTTTTGGGACAGAATCTTGTTTGATTCTATTCTGAACCTTCAAATCCAGACGTGATTTGGACACAAAATTAAAAAAGGAATTTTGTTTTTCTGTTGGAATTGTTTCCGAAATTAGAGTGAGATTTGCCAAGAAACCTTGCAATTCATCTTTTCTACCAGTGAATATTGGGACCAATTTGACGATGGTCGCCAATTCATTCATGTCTAGTGTGGTAGTCATTCTGACTGAATTCGCTCTAGTCGTATTGCCGTGGATATTAAGTAACCCTAATGCTTCCTCTTTTAATCTCTTCAATTTCGCAAGATGTTCCGTCCTCTGTTTGTCAGTAAAGTGGTTATCTAATAATAATTCGCTAGCTTCTTCAACTAAAGTTTCTAATTCCCTTTTCTTATTGTTTACTGTCTCTATTGAGTACGGTCTGTTCACACTCTTTCTTGCGTTAGCTATAACTGACTCTAACCTCAGATATATATGATCCATACGTTTTTCCAAAAATTTTACAATGTTTTTGATTTTTATATCTTTATTTTATTATTATTGCTTAAAATTTATATATTTTATACCTATCATTAATATCATTTATTTATTTTTAGTTTTGGAGTATACCAGTTTTTACTGTCTGACGCCTAATTTGTGTTTTGACATATTTTTTCAAATATTTAACAATGACTACTAATGTTGTTACCACGCAAATCAAAATGATAACTTCCATGCTCACGCTTACTGCCGTTGGTGCATTTGCAGTAGCTGATATTACCTCATTTATCTTAGTTTGAGTGCTGCCCATATTTCTTCTTCTTCTTAAAGGATTTTATTTCACTCTTTGTGTTAAATATCTTTTGTTCTATTGTCGTCTTTTCGGCCGTGCAATTTGTTTGACTTAACTCGCACTTTAAGATGTTAAGCCTTTTTTTCATTCGGCTTACAAAGTCACCTCGATTCCTTTTTATTTTCGGAATCGGTACCACTGGGATTAATGGTTCCCGTATCGTTTGTTTTAGAGTATTTAGTGGTTTTGGGCCAGCCTTTAAAATTTCAGGGTACTCTAATTTTTCTTTGGCACCTCCAGCAGTTCTTAATAGTTCCTGCCAGCGTTTTTCGGCAACTTTTAATTCTTCTACTATCTCTTCCCACGTTTGATCCGTGAACATTAGGAATTGTAAGCTAGTTATCAATTTGAAAAACGTCTCAACAACAAAAGTATTACAAGTTTTTTTTTTTTTTTTTTTGACTTGCTAGACGTGCACAAGCACTTTCTGCATTTTCAAAAAATTATTTTTATGTAGATATTTATTTTCTGGTAATTCTTTTGCCAGACATGCCCATGCACTTTCTGGTCTTTGCAAAATAATTTTCTTACTACTACTTATCTAGTTTTCTTTTTCTTCCATCGGCACCTTCCTCATGTGAAGTTTGTTCCTAGGTTAGTCAGATCGCAGGATCGCCATCTAAAAGGACTTGCTGGTTTCTTCATTAAAAATTTTAAAACGATCTAGATTTCTTTTTAGTTTTATTCTCTTTTATTTTTCTTTTCCTCCGACGTTAGTCGTTAGAAGTCTTTACTTAGATTATTTTCCTTAAAAATATTTACAAGTATTTATACTAAAATTTTACTTAAAACTATAATGCAGTCGCAGCATTTTACGTGATTTTGCAAAACACTACTTGGCGTTTGTATGTCACATTTTAATGACTCATATGAGTTACATGACTTTTGGGTGGTCAAATGACACACACAAACATTAAATAGTATCGTCATAAATTACTATTAGTAACGATTCAAATTACTATAAGAACAATTGAAATGTGAGACCCTTTAGTTTGTTCTGCTTTGGGTTTTGGATATTCAATTTGTTTTTATTTAGGGTTTTCTATATTTGCCGACACCAAAGAATTTTATTGTTAACATATGTAGTTCAGTGTTCTCAAGTAACGCTTATACAAAATCACTCTGTGCCTAGTATTCATGCATTGTATGAATACCCTACAGTATGCATATACTACAAAATACGGGGACAATTTTAGTGGTTTTGTCCATGACATCATCCTCCGTTCGTGTCATGATGTTTGTTTTTATTTCCCTATAACCTAACGTTTGTGAATCTTCCTTGTCGCTTTCGTCCGTCTCAGTAATTTCCCTATCTATCTCACAGGTTAATACCAGTGGGACTTTAATATTAATGTTATGTTTGTAAAATGCTTTTATCAATTGATCCCTATATGTATGAAATATTTCATTAGCTTGTTCTCTGTGAGGTTTAGAATACCTGTCATATTGTCTGTGTAGTGTTGCCCTAATAGCATTAAAGGTATCTATTAAAGTTTGGATATGTTTATCTAATGTTTCTGGCTTTATTGGCCTATTTTGATTTATACATTTATAAGTTTGTTTAAAATTAATTTCCAATGGCTCTAAACTTTGCAAAATACTTTCCCATTGCGTTTTCTTTTTAATTTTAAAATAAACTTTGCAATCATGATAATATATTGTGCTTGTTTTGTATTTTAATTCACAATTTTTAAATAAATTCAAAATCTTTACTAAAAAAAACTGTATTTCTAAAAATAAAAATATAATAATTTCTAAGCTTACATTTGTCTCTTCTGATATATGAATATTGGCTCTTCTTATATCTGTTGATGGGGTGCGGCAGCGTATCTATTTCTTTTTACAGCTTTAAAGATCGTCTTTGTTTCTTCTTATATTTTTGATTATTGGCTTCTTATATCTGTTGTTGGTGTGCGGCAGTGTTTCTATTTCTATTTACGGCTTTAAGTATCATCTTCATTACGTAGATAACGGCTATGCTGATAACTGCTATTATCGACAATGTTTCGATGTAATTCATGTTTTCGTTTTTGGTTGTAGTTGTAGTTACTTCACTGTTCACTTTTAAATTGTTACGTAGTAATTCTACTACTTCTTTAGTACTATTGTCTTCCGTGGATTTACCGACTTCATAACCCGCCACAAGTAACGGGATTGTCTGCAAAATTTTTTTTCACCACGTCATTTTTATTATAATGTTTGTTTATTCAGTTTGTTTGATTTTGTTTTTTTTCTCACTTTTGATTGATACAAAGGATACTTTTTATATATTTGTTTTTTTTTTTTTTTTAAATGTTATGTTATTTTTAATATGATTTTTTTTTTTAATATTTAATTTTAACTTGCACTACACTTTCCGATTTACTTTTTTCTGTCACGGTCGCCATGTTAAGTTCGGCGTTCCGTGCCGAACTTTAATAATAAAAGATGGACTTTTCTTAGTCGTTGCTGATATTCAACTGCTATCTTTATTTACTATAATTAATAATTACAGTTTTGTTTATGATAATAAATCTTAAGACTAAGCAAAAAGATGGGTAAGCGAGAATACACAATTACTTGTATGTAATTTAACTAAGCGTTGTTATAAGTGCTTGAACTTTAAGTGTGCCAAATTAAGGTGTATTAAATTATATATGTATTGAATTATAATTCAACTATTACTCATGTATTTGGCATTCTCACTATAATAGCCTTCCACCTTTTGATCTTGCTGTTGTTATTTTTATTGCTCAATGCATATATTAAAGGCTGATGATCCGTAAATATTTTTACCTTCACAGACCCATAAAGGTAGTTCCTTAATGAGTTGAGAGCCCTAATGATGGCTAACATTTCTTTTACGTTAGCGGCGTAATGCTCTTCCGCTTTATTCAGAGTTCTGGAGATAAAGGATATTGGTCTACCATCTTGTGATAGAACTGCGCCTACTGAAAAGTTTGAAGCATCGGTTGCTAATTCAAAGTCTTTGCTGAAATCTGGATACGCAAGAGTAATATCCTCAGATGTCAATGTATTTTTAATTTTGACAAATGATTCCCTAGCCTCATCGTTTAACATATCCTGAGTTTTGCTGACTTGTTTTTGGAAGTTCGTCCCCCCTCCCCTCTTAAGAGAGATTTCAGGGGTTTTGCAAGCTTTGAGTAGTCCGTAATGAACCGTCTGTAGTACCCTGACATACCTAGGAAACTCCGCAACTGTTTAACGTTCTGTGGTTCTGGAAAATCTCTTATAGCTGTCACTTTTTCCTGGTTAGTTTTTATTCCGGTTGCTGTTGCTCCAGGTTGCAGTTTCTTCACAGTGGGATGCTGATTGCTGGCTGCTGCTTGATGTTTTTTGTTGTGGTGGCGTCTGTGACGTCATAGTGTGGAGGCACTCGTGAGGGTGTCTGTGTTAATGTTTCTTTTTTTATTTTTGTTTTATTTGTTTTGTTGACTTATATGTTGTTTTTCATTTTGTGGGTCACCAGTCCCGAGCAATTTGGGGCTCAACTGGTAGTAGCTTCGGTACCACTTAACATACACACCAGTGGACCTCAG
The DNA here is from genome assembly GCA_956483585.1 of Gymnocheta viridis. Taxonomy (NCBI): domain Eukaryota; kingdom Metazoa; phylum Arthropoda; class Insecta; order Diptera; family Tachinidae; genus Gymnocheta; species Gymnocheta viridis. The sequence goes on from OY101445.1 coordinate 2,210,573, forward strand.
GTGTTCAGCCACCCTGCCTGTGCATTCCAGCGTAACAGCGACTTGTCCGCCTGTCTTCGCTTGCCAAGGAGCACTTACCATCCGGACACTTCTTTTGAATACCTCAGGGGTCAAGATCTCCTTCAAATTCAGGTCGTACAGTTCTCCCATAAACTCATCCGGCGAAATTTCGCTATGCACCCTCTGGACCTGCACCCTTGGGCCAACGATATCGCTGACTGATACCTCAAGTCCCACTTCAGCAAACTTCGCATTGGCCGCGATCTTCTCCCGCTCGGCAACGGACGGCGTCCTTATCACCGCCCCACCATCCCGAATAGGACGCACCTCATGCACACGCACACCAAGCGTAGGACCAACCTGGCTCACCACCTCTTTCGATGTGGCACCGCTCTTTCCCTTCACCACCACCGACCACGTCTCAACCGGTTTTGCAGTCACAACTGGTACCGCCTGCGTTCTCGACGACTTAGCAAGAGGCGGAGCAGCTACGGTGGTCGACGCAATGTCCGCTGACGCAGACCCACCGGCTTCTAATCGCCCCATCAGCCTAGCATTGTCGGCAATCAAGCCCATCAACAGCTCCTCATATTCGCCTAATATCGCCGTCACCTCACGTGCCAAATTTCGGTCAACGCCGTCCGCCAACAGCACCTCCATCAGACTGGCCGTGATCTTCTTCAGAGCACTCACAGACCCAACACCATCACCACATGTCATCACCATTCCCTCGAAAGGCAGACCTCTTCGTCGTTGTCGGCGATTTATCCTTCCCTCCGTGGCCATACTATCCATGGCGTCCGTCACCATGTAATGGCCCTCACCTCCAGATGTAGCAACACCACTCAATGCCGCCCCTCCACTTGTACTGGCTAGAGCCACTGGCACCTTTTCAGCAACGGCAACTTCAACGGGTGAATCAGCAGCACGCCTCGGCCTCGGCGAGTTGAGTTTTACTCGCTTCCCCTTTTCGACCTTCTCTACCTCACTATCGGTATCACTGTGCCTCAACTTCTTCGTCGCAGCTGGAGGAGGCCCCATCGCTTCCGATAACGCCATATCTGACGTTTCGTCATCCCTGTCTCCCCTCGGCGCTTTCCGCCGCGACATTCGCCCCGCAGGCGCCATAATAGCAATTTATCAAAAACTACAGAAAATTAAAATTTCCTACCTTTCAATAATCCAAAATCGTCAGCCAAAAGATGAAGCAGTAAGTCGTCAACAGGTAGAATTAGCAAAAATTTCCGCAAAAAGTCAATTTTTCACTTCTGGGATATCGTTGTATCAAGACGTGTTTTTATAGCGGATTTTTGAGTTGAAGTCAAAGTGCAAATAATATCACGGGATAGCGGTGGATCCAAGGATCAAGAGTGTTTAAAAATTTTGAGAATCGGTTGACGGATGCCCGAGAAAATCGCGGATTAAAAATTCGGCATCTCGGACGACATTGTGTTGAAGAAAAAGCAACAATAAAGTTGAGACCTCGCTGGCAAAAGCTGTCTCAAGGTGAATCTCCGGCAAGAAGGTCACATTCCTTAATAGTTTATTGGTGTTGACTTGGCTAAAATCGCCAATGATTGTATTTTTCGCTTCCTGAAGTGAAAAATTGATTTTTTGCGGAAATTTTTGCTGATTCTACCTGTTGACGACTTACTGCTTCATCTTTTGGCTGACGATTTTGGATTATTGAAAGGTAGGAAACTTTAATTTTCTGTAGTTTTTGATAAATTGCTATTGTGGCGCCTGCGGGGCCAATGTCGTGGCGGAAAGCGCCGAGGGGTGACAAAGATGACGAAACGTCGGATATGGCGTTATCGGAAGCGATGGGGCCTCCTCCAGCTGCGACGAAGAAGTTGAGGCACAGTGATACCGATAGTGAGGTAGAGAAGGTCGAAAAGGGGAAGCGAGTAAAACTCAACTCGCCGAGGCGTGCTGCTGCCGTTGCTGCTGATTCACCCGTTGAAGTTGCCGTTGCTGAAAAGGTGCCAGTGGCTCTAGCCAGTACAAGTGGAGGGGCGGCATTGAGTGGTGTTGCTACATCTGGAGGTGAGGGCCATTACATGGTGACGGACGCCATGGATAGTGTGGCCACGGAGGGAAGGAGAAGTCGCCGACAACGACGAAGAGGTCTGCCTTTCGAGGGAATGGTGATGGTGTTGGTGGTGGGTCTGTGAGTGCTCTGAAGAAGATCACGGCCAGTCTGATGGTGGTGCTGTTGGCGGAGGGCGTTGACCGAAATTTGGCACGTGAGGTGACGGCGATATTAGGCGAATATGAGGAGCTGTTGATGGGCTTGATTGCCGACAATGCTAGGCTGATGGGGCGATTAGAAGCCGGTGGGTCTGCGTCAGCGCACATTGCGTCGACCGCCGTAGCTGCTCCGCCTCTTGCTAAGGCGTCGAGAACGCAGGCGGTACCAGTTGTGACTGCAAAACCGGTTGAGACGTGGTCGGTGGTGGTGAAGGGAAAGAGCGGTGCCACATCGAAAGAGGTGGTGGATAAGGTGGTGAGCCAGGTTGGTCCTACGCTTGGTGTGCGTGTGCATGAGGTGCGTCCTATTCGGGATGGTGGGGTGGTGGTAAGGACGCCGTCCGTTGCCTAGCGGGAGAAGATCGCGGCCAATGCGAAGTTTGCGGAAGTGGGACTTGAGGTATCGGTCAGCGATATGGTTGGCCCAAGGGTGCAGGTCCAGAGGGTGCATAGCGAAATTTCGCCGGATGAGTTTATGGGAGAACTGTACGACCTGAACTTGAAGGAGATCTTGACCCCTGAGGTATTCAAAAGAAGTGTCCGGATGGTAAGTGCTCCTTGGCAAGCGAAGACAGGCGGACAAGTCGCTGTTACGCTGGAATGCACAGGCAGGGTGGCTGAACACCTGAGGTCCACTGGTGTGTATGTTAAGTGGTTCCGCTTCCAAGTGAGGACGCGGCGCAGTCATGTTTTAGGTGCCTTGGCTTTGACCATCGCGTACAGGACTGTAGGATGAAGGAAGAGACCTGCTTCAGGTGTGGCGTATCTGGTCACCGGGGTTCAAACTACCAAAATGAGGTGAGGTGCAGGAACTGCGCATTTATGGGTATTCCAGCAGATCACGGCATTTATCATGGAACAGATGCTAATAGTTCAACAGAATCTACAGGGGGCGTATCCGGTTACCTGTGAGTTCGGACAGGCGATGAGGCGTAGACGGGCTTCTTTTGCGCTTTTGCAGGAGCCATATTACTCGAGTGGTCGCGTAAGGGGGCTGCCGACAGCTATGCGTGTGTTCTCGAATTTGCCCGGAAATTCGGCGGTTGTGGTTGACTGCGTCGATGTGGACTGCACAATTGTGAGTCGCACACGGTGGGGAGTTTGTATTGCGGTAGACGGGGTGTTCGGACGCATGTTCTTGGAGAGCATTTATTGTCCGCCTAGTGCTCCATTGGATCAGTACTTGGGATTTATGGATACGGTGTTACTATAGCGAGTAGCACTCCTGTTATCCTAGGCCTAGACGCGAATGCATGCTCTCGTATGTAGTTCAGTATAATGTCTGGTGGTGCCCCACGGCATTCGAACTATATGCGAGGGGAAGTGCTTAGTGAATGGCTGCTTACCAAAGGTGCTTCAGTGTTAAATGAGGCTAGTGAGTTGTACACTTTTGACGGTCCGATGGGCAATAGTGACATAGATGTTACGGTAATTAACTCGCTGGCTTCGTCGCGGTATGATTTCCGGTGGTTGGTGCGGGATAATGCGGGCGTGAGCGATCACAATCTCATAGAAATTTCTATGAGATTTCATAGGCGTACTGTGCCTACTCCTCCATCCCGTAGGTGGAGGTGGCTGATGCACTTGGCAGTTATTCGCACTAGTATGAGCGTAATTTTCTCGATTTGTCTGATTTTCCAGTTTTAGGCACAAGTGAAGTGCTTGAGGAAGATCTGCCGGCTCTCTCATACCAAGAAGCTTTGGGAGATCCCCATTTAGTCCCCGTATGAATGTATCGAGGGCCTTATCACTGTAAGTTTGCGTTAATAGAGTCAAAGATTCGTTCGATGTGTCTAAGCTTCCTAGTTTATTCAGTATTATTGATAAATGCCTATAGACCGGTTGATAAAAATCTTGTATTGAGGACCTACCTTGAGCTAGTGAGTTCATTTGGTGTTCAAGTGTCGCTAAATCTCTCTTGTCAGCATATTGTAAAGATAAGCACCTTGATATAGCCTTCCAGTCAAGTGGTGTATTTTAAGATTCCAAGGCTATATCCGCTTCGCCAACTATTTTATTCCTAATCGTGTTTACCTAGGAGTACCCTTTGTATTTTCATAAATGCTCAAAATGCGCTCTACACTTTTTTTCCATGAGTTAAACTCACCCTGAGCTTCTGCAAATTCGCGTAAACCTTTAACGATGTCGGGAATCTTGTCGAGATCCCTCAAGTCATCCCTATACTCCTCATTTATAACTTCATCCCTATCTACATTTTGTCCTGCATCGGGGTTAAGAGTCGCTTGAATTAATCTTGGCCCTTGTTGTCTAAAAATTTCTGTCGCTATGTTCGCGATCAAGATATTTAAGTCTTCCAAATGAATCTGTCCATTTGGGGTACGGTTGCCGCTTAGTGGAAGAACGGGGGGTCTTATTAAATTTTCGGGATTTGACATGTTTAAAATTAATTTTTTTCTATAGCAGTCTTGAACCCTTTATTTTTAATAAAATATATATATTCTTTGGATTTGTGTATTCAATAGTGCACAAAGTTTTAACAATGTGCTAATAAAATTTTTATTATCTTCAATTGATATTTGGTATTTTTATTTTTTATATGAACTGGAGGGTCCCTTAGGAGTCGCAGCTCTATTTATTAACCCATTTAAGCCCAAACCAAAACCACCGGGAAAAAAATTAAATTTCTTTTATTTTATTATTAAATTCATTACGTATAAAGAAAAAAATAAAAAATATATATTTTTTTGGAAATTAAAGGGGTGTACCCAAATTGGCACAATGGTCACTTATGTGTGAAAATTTTTAAAACAACATTTTTCAATGCAAAGTGTTTTCTTGCATTTTTTGTAGCTCCAACGACTTCTGTTGTGACAAACAACACACCGCACACGATTTGGCAGTTTCTCTGGCACGTGATCAATTCCATCTAGTCGTAAACAACTAATGCTTGATGACGATGGGCGGGCGGAGTATTTTTGGGGCAATTGGTTAAGATAGAATCTAGCTATATTTCTTCGGAATAATAATTGATCCATGGGATTTTCTCTAGATGCTACATGTAACCGCCATGCATTTGATATGGCCATATCAATCATATATGTAAATAAAACCTACCACCATTTTTTTGCCATGTATACCAATTCTATACACTGAAATAGACTGGTCCATCTCATCAACTCCTCCCATGCCCTTATTATATTTTTGGAACACATATGGAATTTTCATGTCAGTCTTTTGTTTTTTTTTTCTGAGTTCCATCTTCTGATGGTTCCTACCGGATCAAATGAGTCGTAATTTGTTGCCATTGTACAAATACTGTTGTCCTTCCAGCGGACCAACAGTATCTCATTATTTTTATCGAACCTGAAATAAAACTCACTTCTGGGACTTCTTCATCATCTCTTTTACTGTTGGAAGTGGGCATTTTATTGTACGATTTTCACGTATGGTTCCCGTGGCACGATATCCCAAATCACGTAAGTCTCGAAGAAGATCACAACTAGTGAAAAAATTATCAAAAAATATTTTATGGTTGGCAGGATTTGTGTCCAATTTGTTTAGCAGCATTTTGACAACTTTGGTACCCAATGGTTCATTAGAATTAACACTCGATTTGCCACAATATATGTCAAAGGCATAGCAATATCCACAGGAACTTGCTGCAACCCAATTCTTGTAGCCAAAGCGTACAGGTTTGCCCCGAATAAATTGCTTTGCCGAGTGATGACCGAAGTACTTCACCATGGATTCATCGATAGAAATGTCTTCATGAAAAACGTTCCACTGGTTGAATTTTTTTTGAAGAAGATCTGAAAGCTTTCTAACTTTAAACATTTTGTCCGTGGTGGTCTCGGCACCATTGTTGTCAACAAGATGTAAATTTCGTTTTATTTCTTTGAACCTATTTCTGGACATTGCTTTTGACACTACTTCAACTCCAATATCTTCATCTAGTGACCAATACATTCTTTCTCTTGGTAATTTGTGGTAACCTGAAAAAATTAGTATCCCACAAAAAAACGTTTAGCTCTGCTACAGTGAGAGTAAAATTGTGTCGATTATTTTGACTTGCATACACCTGGCTAAAGTTGACGATCATAATCATCACACAGAGGGAAAAAACCGGTCGAAAAACACCGAAATTGACACCATCCGTTGACAAAAGTGAGTTAAGCACGTTTGTTCTCACTTTGACAACAAATGTTGTCAATCTTTTAAGAACAACTTGTTCACAATTTGTCAACAAATGTTCTTGGTTTGACAACGCTTCGTTCTCATTTTGACAACGTATCGTTCTCATTTTGACAACGTTTGTTGTCATTTCGACAACGCTTCGTTCTCACTTTGACAACGCTTCGTTCTCACTTTGACAACGCTTCGTTCTCAATTTGACAACGTTCCGTTCTCGTTTTAACAACGCTTCGTTCTCATTTTGACAACGCTTCGTTCTAACATTGATAACCCATTGTGAACCCGTATATAAATAAAAACACAGATGTAATATAAACACTTTTATTAATATATATATGATTTATTTAATGAATTAAAAAACTATACATACTTAATTCTAAAATATGACTTAGCATTATTTGTTGCATACAGATGGAAAGGGAAACTTAAAAAATCAATGATTGGTTTTAAATAAATGCTTTAATTTGGAGAACCAACTTCATACGACTGAAAATGAGAGTCAAAGCCCCTTATATTAATCGAATAACATAAAACATAAATTAAATGATTTTGAATCAGACAACTTTTAATCTTAAACAATTCAATAGAGTTCACGTTCGTAGCCAAATAATAGTTTTGTTTGTAACGACTACCCTTAAAAGTAATTTCATCGCAAATTTCACAACTTTCAAAATTAATAGTATTTAATGTAATAATATTGTGGAAATATTCCTCTTTAGTTAAATCAAGAATTCTGGATGAAGTAAAACTAAAAATAGGTTCCAAAAAATTTTCATGTTTTAACAAATAGTATGAAAATTTGATTCCAAACTTTAACGATAAAGAGAAGCAAGGATTTACTCTTGATGTGATACTATTAAAATACATTTTAGCTTCCTTATGTTTAGCTTCAAATCTCATACTCCAAAGATATCTAAGTGGTCCGCACCTTCTAATTGCAGTAGGATAGTGAACTAAAAAGTGGTGTTTGGGTTTTAAAGATCCATATATGTTTGTGTAAAGTAAATGATGTTTTTTAATTAACTCTCCTAATCTTACTATATCCTCATTTTCAAAACTGGATTTTAATATTAAATCTATCATTTCCAACAAAGCTTTAAAAACTTCCCAATGTTTGTTATGGGACGGAATTAAATCTCCTACCATTAAAGGTAAAAAGTGTATAAAACAAATGATTTCACTTGCAGTTATTTTTAAATTGAATGTTTTTAACCTAGCGTAAGTTAAAGGTATAAAACTATTCGCTATCTCAATTTCTCCGTAAGGAAATAATGATTTTCTGCTATTAATGTTACTTAAAGTTACAACGTTATCGTTTATTAAACCAAGAAGCACATTACACACATCATATACACAAACGCCCTCATATATGTCATGCATAACATCGAAGCAAAAATTGTCCGAGATGTGGAAACTTGGAATGCTTTCAAAAACACATATATTTGTTATTCCTGTTTCTTGAAAATTATCTACTAGTATATCTTGTTGGTAGTTTAATTTGTTTCTTAAATAATCTAACCATTCGGATGTATCGGACTGCATCTGCGTCTTTGTTCTTTTGCAAGCTCGACAATACCTTTTAGAATTAAAAGATTGTACGAAGCCTAATACACTATTTACCGCTAAATTATCGCCAATAACTAAACCTAAAATGAAATGCACCTTACGTACTTTATTTCTAGTTACTATTTCTACTCCGTCTTTCAATTTTTTCAATTCATTTACTAAATGAAATAGTGTTGTTTCATTTCCATTTATTTTTAATTCAGTAGACGATATGAAAGCAACAGGAAAAATATATTCTAATTTTGACAGAAGATATTGGGGCATTGATGGGAAATTTAAGTAACATCCACATATCGAATACGTATGACTACCTAGTGGATTGTTTTTCCCTCAGTTTATCGAATGCCGCTTGGCAATGTTCTGTCCACTCGAATTTTGTACCCTTCTTTAACAAAGCATTTAAACAACTTGCTGTATCAAAGTTTTCAACAAAGCGTCGGTAGTAGTTACAAAATGCCACGAATCTTCTAACTTCGTCGGCATTCTTCGGAATTGGATAATTCGTTATCGCATTGAATTTTGCAGGATCGGGTTTAATCCCATTCGGAGTGATCAAATGACCAAGATATACAACCTCTGGTTTTAAAAAACAACATTTACTCGGATTCAGTTTTAAGTTGTATTTCTCCAATCTATCTAGAACCTTTATCAAATTGTCGTTGTGATGTTTTAGGCTACATCCGAATATTATAATGTCATCAACATACAAAAATGCTTTGGACTCCAGGCCAGATAAAGCTATGGTCAGCATACGCTAAAAACTATTCGATGATATTTTTAGGCCAAATGGCAACCTAGTGTACTGGTAATGACCATTAGGTGTCGAAAATGCTGTGTAAGGACGAGACTGATGATCAAGCTCTATTTGATGAAAAGAACTTGTCATATCTAAGGTCGAAAAATATTTGGCTCTACCTAGTTTGTCTAAAATGTCGTCCAGACGTGTCAATGGAAACTTGTCATTTACGATTTTGTCATTTAACTTTCTAAAATCGACTACTAATCTCCAATTTTTTAAATCTGTGTGTCCCTTTTTCGGAACTAACAGTAGTGGTGCGTTATACGGGCTTATTGATGGTTCGATGATGTCTTTTTCCAAAAGTTCTTGTACTTGAGAATTTATTTCCCTCGTGTGCGTATGAGGTAATCTATAGTTTTTTATGTACACTGGACTATTGTCGTGTAAATTTATCGTTTGTCTATAGAAATAGTTAGTGGTCAAATCCTCATCATCAATATGAAATATTGATTGGTATCTTCTCAGTATTGACACAATGTTTTCTTTATTCTCATCATCTAAGTCATCTAAATTAAAATTTTTCATCAGTTCTTTAAAACGTTTATCCATTATTGCTCTTCTTTTTTCTTACTGTTAACTGCGCATATTTCATAATTGGCCAAAGGGATAGTTTCTATTCTTAGATTTTCTACTATCACTATTTTATCCGTTACATTCAATAACTTAATGTGTTGGTTTCCCTCTTTAGGTATTATTGCGTTTGCCAAAAACACTCCTTTAGTTATTTCTCTATTTAATACAATGGCGTCTTCTTCCAATTCGATTGAAAAAGGCAAAATAATCTCACTTCTTTGCGGTATTCTTACTTCGTTTACTCTAAACGTGTTATCGTGTATCGGTATCGTTATCGTCTCATGTTCATGTTGAATGTCAACACATATTTGTCATAATCTATATTGCACCTAAAATTGGATAGGAAATCTCTTCCTAATATTCCATCTGTGCTTATTGGGAAATTATCTTCCACTAACTGTATTTTCTGTTCTATTATATTCCCGTTTATTTCCATCCCAATAGTTGTGGAACCCAGAGATTTAATAATATTCTCTGATATTCCTGTTAAATTGCAATAGTCATCCTGATCCTCCTCATAATTCTCTAAGAATTTCCTTTTGCACAGCGAGACATCCGCTCCTGTATCTATCAAAAATGTTACGTCGTTGTTTGTATCTATTATTTTTTTTATTTATTCTTTTATTTATTTATTTATTTATTTAGCCTTAGGCTATTAATTTACAAAAATATAATATTTATGGATTTATTTTTTAATACATTAGTAAAATGTTTTTACGTAAAACACAATTTCTCTTTTAAAAATATAAAAGTTATTTTCATTTTTTAATTTCAAAGGCAGTTCGTTATAAATTTTGAGACCATTGTAAAATAATAAGTTTTGACAAAAATTTGTTCTACAAAAGTTTAGCCTGAAATCACCGACGTTGCGCAGATTGTACGGTTGGACATCTGCTATGTACGTTAATTGCTTCTGCATATATTTTGGCAACAATCCCTTCTTCATTTTAAAAATACAAATTAAAACATTCATTACCAGTCTTTGGTTGACCGATAGCCACTGCAATTTTTGTAACATTTCACTTTGATGTGCCAGCCTGTGCTCCCGCAAAATACATCTCATACCTTTATTTTGAAGTTTCTGGAGTCTAATCTTCATATTTTGATTACCCAGAAATAATATTGTTGAACAATACTCAAAATGGGGTTTTACTGTTGTATTGTATATGTTAATAGCTGTTAGTGTCGAAACTTTTTTCCGGATTCTTCTTAGAAAACCAATTTTTTTGGAAATCTTTTTGCAAATATAGTTATAATGCAAATCAAACTTGAGATTTTTGTCTATAATAACACCCAGATATTTAATTTCATTAATCTGCTCTATTGTCACGCCATTAATATTTATATTTTCATCAGTCTCTCCATTTATGACCATAGCTTTTGTTTTATTTGTGTTAAGTTTTAATTTGTTCATATTTAAATACCTCACCACATCCTCCAATTCAGCATTTAAGATTCTCACACATTCACTAGGATTTTTACCGCTTATATAAATTAATGCATCGTCCGCAAACATACATACTTTAGACTCTTTCAATACTTTCTCCAAGTCATTTATATATATTAGAAACAGCAATGTTCCTAAAACAGCACCCTGAGGTACACCTATGTTAACATCTTCAATTGTTGATATGCAGTGACCACATTTCGTTCTTTGATTTCTCTTTTCTAAATAACTGTTAAAGCACTTTTGTTCAACGCCTTTAATGCCATACTTTTGCAGCTTTTTCAACAATATTTCGCTATTAACCGTCTCAAATGCTCGTTTTAAATCCAGGAAAACTGCTACGACACATTTTTTATTTGCAATTTCTGTTTTCCATTGAGTGACCACCAGATTTAGCAGAGATTCACAACTATGTTGTTGTCTGAAGCCTGATTGAGTTTCGTTAAATAGATTGTTGTCTTCGAAGTATTTGTTTAATTGATTTTGCACAACTTTTTCCAAAACTTTGCTAATTGTCATCAACATGTTAACCGGACGAATTTCATTGGGATCCATTGTGTTCTTTATTTTCTGAATCGGCACTATACATGACTCTTTTAGACAATCAGGAAATATTCCCGATTGTAATGACTTCTCGACAAGGCTATGCAAATAGGTTCCAATAATATCATAATTATCTAATAACATCGTAATTGTAAGAAAATTGTGATCTTTTTTCTTACTCATTTTTTTTAGAGTATCTTTTAATGTATTACTGTTAATTGCCTCAAATTTAAAATTTAACTGTTCATTTACTTGAATCAAATTTTCATATCTAACAAAAGGTATGCCATTTACAATTTCCTGTATACTGTGTATGAAAAACGAATTTAATTCATTCGCTATTTCTTGTTCATTTGTAACAGACCTTCCATTAATATTTATTTCCTGTATGTTAGAATTATCTTTTTTTAAAACTAGTTCCTTTATTGTTTTCCACATACTTTTTTGGTCACAACATCTGCTAATTTTGTTGCTTATAAAATTATTCTTTGCTTGTGAAAGTTCATACTTGTATTGGTTTCTTATTTGTTTGTAATTGTTCCAATGATAATCGCTGTTATACCACACCGCTTCCTGGTAAAGTTGTATTTTTGTTTCTTTCAAACATTTTAATTGGTTGTTATACCATTGATTTGATAGACTACTTTTTGTTTTTTTAATGATTATCATGGGTTTTAATGCTCCATTAATACTATTTACAATAATATTAGCTAATTCATTACACGAATGATTTGAAGTAACACTATAGATTTCTCCATATATTAGGTTATTTCGAAAATAATCATTATTAAAGTGCATTGTTTTTATCAATTTTCTCTTAGATAACTTAATAACTCGTTCAATGGGTATTTTTATTTCTAAAGACTCGTGATCACTTATTTTCATGTTCAAATTGGTTTCTACATTTATATTTCTGATATTGGTTACAACATAATCAATTAAGGTAGATGTGGTACTCGTTATCCTTGTGGGTTGGTTTACAATTTGTCTTAAAAAATTATCATTTATTATTTCTTGTAATCTTACTTTATGCATATCATTTTTCAGCCAGTCAATATTTAGATCACCCATTATAACATACATATCATTTCCATTATGTTTTTCCATTTCTTCTTCAAAAAACTTGATAAAATTTCCTTCCGGTGATTGCTGTTGGTCAGGCGATTTGTATATACCAATTAGAATATATTGCATGTTTTGATTTTGTATTTTAATTTTTAACGACCAAATCTGTTTTTCTATACCAGTTGACTCAATAACTTTTACCTTCCAGTTCTTCTTAATGTAGAAGCAAACACCTCCTGTATGCCTTGACTTACTGTTACACCTGAACATGTTGTAGTTTTTTAGTTTAAATTCAGCATCCGTTAAATTATCCGTTAAATGAGTTTCAGTTAAACATATAAAATCGAATTCTTCTTCCAAACACAAAACCTCTAACTGGTTAAAGTTAGCTGTCATACCGCCAATGTTTAAATATAACCCCTTAATTGAGTTTGATTGCTAATAAGCAATTCTTGTTGCCTCCAGTTTATTTTTCCTTTGCAGTATTCTACAATTTTCGCTTCTGCAGTCATGGTTACAATCTAAATCTACTAAATTAAGCCTTTCCTTGGCCTTCAAACAGTTTATACATTTAATCACATCGCTTTTACAATCTCTGTCAGAATGGTTTCTTTCGCCACATTTTGCACATATTTGAAATTGGCTCTTGCAGTATTTGGATATATGATGGTACCCCCAACATTTATAGCAACGCAACACATTGCAGCTTTCATAAACTGGGCATCTGTCCCATTCAATATTAATTTTTTTTCTTCCCATAATATTTTCAAATGCTTCTCCGTCAGTTTCAATAATTGCATTGTACACATTAGGATTTTTATATGACTTATAAACTTTTAAACATACTAAATGCTTACAAACAATGTTGTTTTGATTTTTAATAGCCTCAACTATCTTGCTTTTTTCTAACCCTTCGGTAAGTCCAGCAATTAAAATTTTTGGGTTCTTCATTTTTGGCATTTGCACTTCATAATCAGTTCCCATCTTTTCTTTTATCTCATCCGACAAAATATTTCTGTCATGCTCATTTTCGCAGCTGATGGCAACCACACCATCATGTCTCTTCGTCATTCCCTTTACTTCTACATTCAGAGCTGAAGGTTTAATTTTTTCCTTTACTTCTTTTACTGTTTGCTGACTATCTTATTTATTTCTTGGTTTTAAAATAACGGGAATACTGTTTACAGGTTTTTTTAATTTACTTGCATACGTTTCTTTTGTGTTAGTTTCTACACCTTTTTTAAACTCGCTTACTATTTCTGTTTTTACTTCTTTTACTCGTTCCGTAATTTTTATTTCAGTTTCCTTAATAAGCTCAATTAAGTTTTTATAATTTTTATTTGTTACTTCAATAAAATTTATGCATTCATCGCAAAAAAACCTTATATTGGTACATTTCATCATTGTTCCAGACTCATATTCGGACAAATTATAACACTTTAAATGAAAATTTTTTCCACAAAATCCGCCACATCTTATACCGCCATTTCGGCAGCTTATATTACACTTTCCACAGCTTAAATCCATATTTCCCGTCGCCTATCATCCGAGATTTTTGCGGCGCAAAATATATATAATTATTAGTATTTTATAAAGTTTATTTCAATTTTTGTATATAAAAAAAATCCAAATTTCAAAGAGTTTTAAAAAAACACGTCCGTTTGCTTTCGGGAGCTAATCTTAATCTTAATGCTTAATCTTACGTAATTTTTGAGGTTGGATGATATGGTATATATTTCTTTAGTTTCTAAATGTTTCCCCTTGGAGTCTCTGTTCGTGAGGACTCCTGGTTTTGAGGGTTTCCCTGGTTTTGTACTTGATTTATTGTGCGACCTCTATTGTTCCATCTTCTTCTATTGTTCGGCTGGTTATTGTTGTTGTCATTTCTGCTGACATTGTTGCTATTGTTTGTCGTATTCTTAGCAAAACACATTTTCGCAAAATGGTTGAGCTTTCCACAGTTGTGGCATTTATTGCCGTCGGCAGGGCATTTATCATTATGTTGTCTTCCGCATTTTTTGCATCGTGATTGTTGCTTATATGTGCCGTTCCTTTGCTTGTGGTGTTGAGCGGTTTGATGGAACACCTGTTTCCGCTCCACCCGTGAGGAAACTTTTTCAGCGATCTTTAGTGCTTCAGTGAAAGTTTTGACTTGACTCGCGTCTATTGTGGTTATTGTTTGTGGATCGGTCAGACCGTTCATGAAAGCGTTGAAAGCAATTTTCCCATTCGCGCTCACAATGGAGGTTCTAAATGCTTCTCCCTCCTCGTCAATGTGGATTTCATTAAGTTCTGTGATGAGATTTTCAATCTTTGTTGCAAATCCCAACAGGTTGTCACCTCTCTGTACCAAGTGTGTTATCTCGTTAAGGATGCTATTCGATGTCCGCATTGGCTTATACGCCTGCTTCAGTCCTAGCACTAACTCGTTTATGGTCGTCGGTACGTTGTTCTGTTTCACTCTATTCTGAACCTTTAGTTCCAGTCTTAACTTGAAGATAAAGTCAAAGAATGATCTTTGCTTATCAGTGGGTATTGTTACGCTAACTGTTTCCAAACTGCTTAAAAACTCATGTAATTCATATTGTTTGCCTGAAAATTTCGGTACTAGCTTTGTTATCATAGATAACTCGCTCATATCGAGGTTAGCCATGATAATGCCTTGTCTTCTTTCCAAAACTAATCTTTTCCCTGAATGTTGTTCCAAAATGTCTGTCGCTTCCGATTTTAACCTTTCAAATCGCTCCAATAATTTAGTTGTCTTTTCGTCTTCCTCCTCTGAGTTCTGTATATAGACGCTTAAATTCTTTTCTATGTTCTGAATTTCTACTTTCTTTTCCTCTATTGTCTCTGTGGTATAGGGTCTATTCAATGACTTTCTAGCATTTATACTAATCTGTTCTAATGATTTTATAAATTCCATTTAGAACAAAAGGATGGATACCTCTCATGGTCTCTCTTGTACAAAATAAAAACTTTTTTTTTATATTTTTTTTTTCTTTCTTTTATTTTTTTTTCTTAATTATTTTTGATTTTTACATTTACAATAATATTGTCTAAAAGTCCCTTTATTAATTTTAACATGTCCCTATTTAGGTTTATTATGACAAATATTAACATTGACAAAAATATTATCAGCATCAAGCAGGTTATACATTTGACAAATAAATCTTTCAGTGATTCCCTCATTTAAAAAAAAAATTCTATATGAAATTATATTTGAGTGAATTTTTCTTCTTCTTGTTGTTATTATTATCTCTGTTTTTGTACGTCACTTTACTAATTTTGTTCACTTCTCCTATCTTGTTCGATGCCCATTCTTTTAGGTCTTCTGTTTCCTTTTCTATATACTTAATAATAAAAATTATTGCAAAAGTAATTATAATTATTGACACAATTGCGTTTGTTATTTTCATTCTCTTTGTTTACTTTACAAATATTTCATTTCTCTATTATAATTTTTCTCTTTTTCTGTTTGCCTTTGTTATCTCCTTAAGCTCTTTTTTGAGGTTGATAACTGCAGTTTGAAGCGTTTGCCGTACTTCTTCCTTTTGTACGTAGGTTAACTCGTGCCTCTTGACTGCTATTTCTTTTCGGATTCTGGCCACTGTCCCACTCTTTGATTTACCGGTGTTTGGCAGGGGGAATATCGGTATTTTAGGTTCTGCTGGTTGTTCCCTCCGCAGGTATTTGGGTCTAGGCCCGACCGTTAGTATTGTTGGCCTTTCTTCTCTCTTTGGGTTGCCTTCTTCTTGTAGTTTCTTCCAGCGAGCCTCTGTTTCCTGGATGTTTTTCAGCACTTCATCCAGTGGTTTCCCCATTCAGTGGTGGGATCTGTAACGATATTCTATTGTTCCGCAAGGATAATGGCTAAGCATAAGCTACAATTGCCTTTATCCTTTATTCAGATTTGTATTTAAAAATACAATTTCTAAATGTTTGGCAGGATCACCATGTAGGGAACTAGTCCTGTACTAGTTCCAGGGGTTTGTTGCAGCGCTACTGGAGGGCCTCTTGAGGATCGCAGTAGTGCTGGTAAGTCAAAGAAAGATGTCGCTTTTTTTTTGTTTAAATTAAAGTCTGTTCCTTTATTCAATTTACTTTGGTATTTATACTACTTATGAGAAGTTGACATATCGTCTAGAACTTCTTCTCTAAGAGAGATTTACTAAAATCACTCAACAACTTATTGATCTGCTATTATCATTGATTGGGCGGAGTTTCTCTCTGATCCCGTTATTTTTAATAATTGTTTGGAGTTTCCCCAAACTCACTCAAAAATACTCTACTTTTCCTACTCTAGTTCACGTGCTACTCAATATGTAGCTATGTGAGTGGCCGTATATTCTACTCTAGTTGGTATTCCAATTAACACACACATTTGTCGTAAGTGGGTCGCTAAGTTAATGCACTCGTCAAGTGCATTAGCCGTATACCAAAAAAGGATCTCATATTTCTTTGTTAATCAAAGAAACTCGACCGTCTTATGAATGACAATACTTGTGTGCATGCATTGTGTGGTTTGTCTACATTACACACACGCTATGCTATGCACACACTAAACTAATTTATACCCTATGTTATGTATACACTACAATTCTTTATATTTATTCTTTACATAAAAATATCTTTAGTTACTTTGAAAACAATTTTATCTACTTTGATGCTCAATAAAAAAAATCTTTAGCTACTTTTACTTTAAAAATTTTCTTATATCATTGTTAATTTCTTTACAATCGTTACTTTACATTTCAAGTTAAAGGGCAATAATTTTTACCAGGTTATGATTAGAATTTAACTTACAGTAATGTTGTCTTGCTGTTTTTTTTTTTAATTGCTTCTAACGATACTGTTGCAGATTCTGTTGTCAAAGTAGTTGGTGCTGTTATTATGCCTGATAGATTCCGTAATTAAAGCAGTTGATGCTGTTGTAACTTCTGTTGATGGTGTTGATAGTGTGATGATAATGCTCAATAGGATTTGGTAGCAGCACTATTTTGATGCACAATTGTGAACTTTGTTTCACAATTTTTTCCGCACGTTCACTTAACACTTCTTATTTTATATTGAAAGTTAAATAATATTTTTACTATCCTTGTTCGTTTGAGGATATTGTTTATTAAAAATTTTTTCTCTTTTATTGAACTATATCACTATCCTTGATCGTTTCAGGATTTCATTATTGTCTTATTTTAATTTATTTTATTTACGATCTTAGGCTGACACATAATGTCCCCTTTTTGCATGTGCTACTAAGGAACCAGTTGATCGACTTGTTTTTATTTACGCTCGGGACTTTTATTATTGGGTAAAATTAAATTTGGGTTATTTCTCAATAGTTATATTTCCCAATAATTGTTTCCCAATAACTGTATTAAAAGTTTTATGCTGTCAATGCATTAATTTTTTCAAGTTTATTGACATTGTTTTATTTATTTAATTGTATTTAAAAAATTATCAAACTTATCAGGGGCATTATATGTAACTACTCCCCCCTTTAAATTAGAATTCTCCTGAATTCTGTTATTTAATTTTATAATTACTTTTTTATGTTTTGTAAAAATTATGAAAAGTACAAAAGTTATTACTATTGCAATAATAATATTGCATCCATGTGTTGCAATAGTATGGTATTTTATTTCTTTAATATTTTTTACATTATTTATATGTTCTTTTTCAATTTGTTCAAATGTAATTTTCTTTGTAAAATTGTGAATTTTATTGGTATTTTCAATTATTTTTCGTTCTTTTGCAATTTCTATAATATTGGAGAAATAATAGTCTTTTATTTTAATTGAGCAGTTATTAAAATTTATTAAAAAATTTCCATTTAAAATAATTTTTTTCAAAATCACAAGTTTATTGCATTTTTAATAATGATTGTATCTATATCTAATTGTATAATTTCCAAGTCTTTATTTTTTATTAATTCACAATTTTTTCTTATTAGACAATGGTTGCTTAATTTTAAATCTTTAAAATGTTTATTTTGTTCAAATTTATATATTTTGTTTTTAAATTCAAAAGTTTGTTCTATATTCGAATCTATTTCATTATTTTCTCTATTTGGTAATGGGACGACAAATCTTAATTTGACTGTTATGAATGTTTTCGGTAATTTAATTCCAAAAATTAAAATTATTAAAAAATGCTGTACCAAATTTAATAAATCTTAATTTATTGTAATCTATTTCATATTTTTCAATTTCATTATTTGTCAAAATACTCGGATGTACAATGCCATATCTTGCTGACATAACATTGTCCTGTAAATTTTCTATTTTATTTTTTTATCAATTGTATAATAGAAAATTGTTGCAAATACAATGTATTTCTACGGTTTTCTATTTCTAAAAATTTATTTATAGAATTAAACTCATCTTCTATTCTTCTTCTATCATTTTTTATAACCTGTTTGATATGATTTATGGTCATATTAAAGTATTCATTAATAATTATTTGTTGATTACTATTGTCCCTAATTTCGTCGATATGTAAAAGATGCGTTTGTATATTTTGTCTATCTTCTTCGTCCATTGTACCGAATAACCATTTGGACATGGTACCAATTCCGTTAACTAGTCCACGTTTTTGTCTGGTTTGTTTGGGTTTTAAAGTCATTAATTTATTTCTGGCATTTAATATTTCTAACTGAAGTAACTCTTTATTTTCAGGTTTCATTAAAATAATATTTTTCATTATATTATCCAGAATTTCCTCGATTTCATGGAGATTAATCATGTGCAAAACTATATCTGATTCACTAACAATTTCCTGATTCTTCATATAAATTTCCGTATAGCCTGTTTGTTCTGTTAAAAGCGTTGTAGTCATTTTTCCATTGGTCTGTTGTGTCCATATCAGTATCGTCAGCATCGTCAATACCTGAAAATTTTAAAGGTCTTTTAATATTGCAAGGATGTATTCGTTCTAATTTAGCTTTCTTAAACTTCGGTTGTTCCTTATGTCGGAGGGCCTTATAGTTCTTTATAAAACCTTCTTTTCTATTTTCAATATAATCTTCCCTAGATAAATTTAGTTTCTCCATTATCTTTCTTTTAACTTCTTCTAAATTCTTTTTAACTTTACTATGATCAACTCTTCCTTGTTGAACATCGCTAGGTGTATATTTAATAGTTGAATGATATCGATCGTTATAATTACGGATCGCCTTCTGAATCGATTGTCTTATTGAAATTTCATTATTCATCTTGTACATTATTCTAAACTTTTCTGCTATTGTGTTATGTAATCTTTCTATATCAGCATTACCTGTATGACTATTTGGTTTTGTTAAGTGCAATTCAATGTTTTCACTAGTTAGGAATTCCTTAATTCTAAAAGCTTTAAATTCATTATCTGCCACTATCTTTTTTGGTTTCCCAATTTTTGCAAAATGATCTTCAAATTGTTCAATTATTGTTAAATGATTTCTATCATTAAGTGGATAAGCTGCACCAAATTTAGAAAATTTGTTAATTATTGTTAGAAAATTAAATCCCTTAATAACGTATGTATCTATGTGTACTATTTCGTTTTTTGTTGATGGAGTTTCTGTATGAGAAAATTTTAATTTGATCGGATTTCTATCATATTTTACTTCTTGACATAAATCACATTGATTAATAACTAACCGAATTAATTCCATTAATTTTGGATAGTATATTTTAAATTTAATTTGATTGTATGTTTCAACAATGCCTGAATGCATGCTTTCCCTTACATGATACAATGATATTTGTTTAATTGCCTCTACTTCAGTTTCGATGTCCTAAGCTCTTATTGTACATTTAGTGAAGTTTATTTGTGTATCATTAGAGAACATTTCTATTAATTTTTCCTGAACTATATTGTAGCTATGTTCTGATAATTCGGAAAATATGCCTATTTTTCCTTTTGTTATATATTTTCTAAATATTTCACCCATTACGTTGAAATCACATTCTGCAATAAAAATTATCCTTTTTCCATGCACCATTTTCAATTCTTCTGTTTGTTTGTTAATATTATTTGAATTTTATATTTATTAACAATTTCCTCTTTTATATAAAAATGATCATGTAAATTTTCCTCAGCTGAGTGCACTGTTGCAATTGATACAGTATCATCTTCAATCATTATAAAATCTGAATTATTTTCTTCCTCATTCTCATCATTTTGCAACTTGATTTTCTTTACCCTTTATATAATCTATACTAAAATCATATTCACCTAATTTTAATAACCATCTTTGATGTCTTGGAGATATATCCTTTCCCCTATATTTTGAGTGTAAAAATTTAATAGGTTGATGGTCTGTAAAAATTTTAAATTTTCTGCCATAAAGATATGGTCTTAAATTATTTACGCTCCATAATATAGCTAAGAATTCTTTATCTGTAGCTGAATAATTTCTTTCGTGGTTATTTAATGTTCTAGATGCAAAACATATTGGGTGGCCTTCCTGTGATAGGACCGCACCAATTGCGTAATTCGACGCATCTGTAGTAAGTGTAAATTGTTTTTCAAAATTCGGATATTTTAGAATCGGATGTGAACTAATTAATGTTTTCAATTTTTCGATTGCTTCTATATAAGTTGGATCCCTGGTATTAATTTTCACACCTTTTTTCAAATACTTCGTTATAGGTTGTGCTACTTTAGCATAATCTTTTACGAATTTTCGATAGTAACCAGTTATTCCCAGAAAACTTTTAATCTGTCTTTCGGTTTTGGGTATTTCCAATTCTTGAATAACTTTAATTTTGTTAGAATTTGGTTTCAGTCCTTCTTTCGTCAGTATGTGTCCTAAAAACTCCGTCTCTTTTTTCAGAAAGTTACATTTGTCTATTTGTATTTTTAAAATACAGTAAATACGTTATAATACAGTAATAAAGTCTGTAATTGCTTTTATGTGTCCTTTTAGAGATGTGCTAAATATTAAAATGTCGTCTAGGTACACTACGCATGTTTTATTAATAAAATCTCTTAATGTTTCGTTCATCAGTCTTTGAAATGTCGCTGGTGCGTTCTTTAGTCCGAATGGCATTCGTATAAATTCGTATAGTCCGTGTGGAGTTACAAAGGCGGTTTTTCCCTGTTCTGTTCTCTAATTAAAATTTGGTGATACCCTTTAGCAAGATCTATTGTTGTAAAATATTGTGCTCTACCTAATTTGTCTAGAATCGAGTATATGTTAGGTAATGGATACTTATCGTCTAAGGTTACCTCATTGAGTTTTCTATAATCTACTACTAGTCTATATTTTAGCTGTCCGGAATTATCTACTTTCTTCGGTACTACTATTAAAGGACTCGAATATCTTGAACTACTCTTTCTAATTATTCCTTGTTCCTCCATTTCTTTTATTTGTCTTCTGACTTCTGTCTCATGTTGTGGTGGATATCTATATAGTTTGGAGTTAATTTGTTCGTCTGTTGTTGTTCTAATTTCGTGTTGTATATTCGTTGCACTTGTCAATTGGTCGCCTTCCTTAAAAAATAATTTTTTTAATCTTCCCAAAATTTTTATAATTTCGTTATTCTCTTCTCTATTCAAATGATCCAACTGAATTCTGTTCCAATCAAATTCAGTTCCTTCTAGTGTACAAACTTCTATACTCTTGTATGGATTAGTAAGAAATTGTGTAATCCTCTGATTAAATGATATATATCCCTCTACTAAATTTATCATTGTATTAAAACAGTTTAATAGATCAATTCCTATTAAAAAACTATACTTTCTTCCTTTTAATTCTCTCATTTTCCATTTAATTTTTGCATAATTTGGTAGACTAAATTCAACAAGTGCAGCAGTTATTACCTCATATTTAATTATATCTCTGCCCGTTATCGTGCTAAATTCAATTGGTTGTTTCATTAAAAAATTTTAAAATCTTTTATATTACTAGCAATCAAACTTAAATTTGCTCCCGTATCTATTAAAGCTTTATACATTTTCCCATTTATTGTAATTGTTATTGTGGGTAAAAAGTCTGAGGCTGTTTTGTAAAAAACGTATCCTGTTCACTTTCATTTTGTCTGAATTGATTTGCATTACATTGACACAAATTTATTTCAGTGTCCCGCCCCTGGAATTTTACTTGTTTCCCTATCGCTAATTGTTTCCAGTTCCTTTCGGTCTTGCCCAGGTTGAATCAAGCGATATTGACTGACATTTGGCCTAGGGTTTCCTACCTGGGCGAACCTCTGGTAATTACCCGAAGAATTATTATTCTGAGCTCTATAGCGTCCAGAATTATTAAAATTGTTATTATTTTGGACTCTAAATTGTCCTGAATTATTAAAATTTTTGTTAATATTCTCATTATAATTGTTATTCGAAAAATTTCTATTAACATTATTGTTATTGGAATTACTTTGACCTTTATATTGGTAATCTTGATTTTTACTTGTATTGTAATTATTATATTTTGTGGACTTATTCCCATATTTCTTGAATTCTGGTCGAATGCAAGCATCCTCGAACCTTCTTCTAGTCATTACATCCATAATGGTCCCTAAATCCCTTTCATCATATATTTTATCTAAAAGTGTGCCCTGTGTTATTTCTTTTACTGTATTTACTAGTAGGCTATCAATATTTGTTAAATCTATGCAATGATCTCCTTTATAATAAACAATGAGCTCATCTGACTTATATTTAATATTTTGTATTTCTATTGCTAACTCACTTACAGTGTTAATTTTTATATTGCTGATTCTTCTATAAATTTGGTGGGGTTCTGTATCCGGCCTGTAACGTAATTTCAGCACCTTTTTTATCATCTCCCAGTTGTCTGGTTGTTGGATATTTATGACCACGTTCTTAGCTTCTCCCTGGATACATCTATAAAATACTGCTTTTGTGGCTTCCCTCTTTATAGTTTCATCAGCTATAGTAGACAGCAGATATTCTACGCTGCTCATGAAGGAGTTGATTGTTATCTCACTTGTCCCCGTGAATGTTGGCAAATGTGATACATTTTTGTACACCTTGTCTATTCTATTAGGCTGTTGTTGCCTCTGTAGATCAGTGTATGCGGCTTGTAGTTGTTCCAGCTGTTGTTCCCTTCTAGCAAGCTTTTCCAATAATTCTACTGGAGCCATGTTCTGTTGAGCCTGTTCCATGCTTCGTTGTTGATCGAAAAGTTTTGCTCGTTTTTTTCGAAAAATTGTTTTTTGTTTGTATTAATTCTGGATGGTCCCGTAGGATTCGCAGAATTTCACTGTTAATTTATTAATTTTACACAGAAATAAATATTTTTATAATTTGGAGGGTCCCGTAGGAATCGCAAAATTGATATATTTATTTATTACTTAAAAAAAAACGTTTGTTCATTTCACTGAATCCTTTTTAGAAAAAGGATCCTACCGACTGCGCCACTTTTATTATTGGGTAAAATTAAAACGAAAAAAAAATCTTTTTTATTTATTTCACTTTTATCGACCTTTATTATTGTAAGGTGGAACTAAGACTAACTTATCTTTATTATTTATTCAATAATTTAAATTATTGCATTGTCAGCATAATTGTGGATTTGTATTGTCAGCGGAAGTCTGGACAATATTATTAAACGAAAGTTTGCAATTTAATTTGGGTTATTTCTCAATAGTTATATTAAAAGTTTTATGCTGTCAATGCATTAATTTTTACAAGTTTATTGACACTGTTTTATTTATTTAATTGTATTTAAAAAATTATCAAACTTATCAGGGGCATTATATGTAACTCGGGCGCCAGTTAAGGACTTTACTATTAAAAGTCCAAAAAAAACAATAATGTTTTTGTTAGTCAAACGACCAGTTTATTAAATATTAAAAGTAATACTAAAGAATTAAACTAACATAATGCTTAATTTATATTATTAATCAATAAAACACCTGCAATATATGGTGTGACATTATTCTTGGAAAAATATAACAATAACAAGTAAATGACCCACATTCAAAATGTGGTGTAATATATTTCTTAAGAAAATGCAATTTCGATAAATACAGTTCAATAATCAAAAACTAGGTTTATTATTAAATTGCTAAATAGAAAGAATAAAAGCAAAAAAGCCAAAAGTGCAACTAAGAGAAAAGTTGTCAACCTAAAGAGTTCGTTAACTTTATTTGAGTTAACTTATATCACATAAAGATTCATTAAAACACTCACAATATTATTACAGTAACGGACTGTACGTTATTGAAGAAGTAATCTGTTCAGTCATTTTTAAAAGAAGAAACATTTAAAATTGTAAGCAATTTTATTTTTAACATTCATTAATAAAACTAAGGACATATTAATACGGATTTTCGGTTACATTCAATATTGTCCGTTGTTTTCAAGTGCTGTATTTTTTTGCTTGCTTTATTTGATTTATTCTGTTTGTGATTTCCTGTCCTACAAAAACAAAGGAAAAGTATTTTATTTTTACAGGCTTAAGTCAATTAATTTTTTAACATTAAAAATTAAATGAACTTTTGTTTAAATTTAAATGAAAAATGAGTAGACCGGTTTTTAATTTATTTTAAATTACAATTCATTTATTTTAAATTACAATTTCATTTCATTTTAC
Organism: Gymnocheta viridis; assembly: GCA_956483585.1. Taxonomy (NCBI): domain Eukaryota; kingdom Metazoa; phylum Arthropoda; class Insecta; order Diptera; family Tachinidae; genus Gymnocheta; species Gymnocheta viridis. The sequence continues at coordinate 2,235,509 of OY101445.1, forward strand.
GTACAGAATATTTTGAGTGAACAAATGAAAAGTTTAAACAACATCAAGGTTGTAACAAAAACTCAGTAATCAACTAATTGTTTTTGAAATTCTATGAAATGAGATATCGAGGCACATCGCGAATAATAAATTTGCAAAATTACGAACTTTAAAAATACATTTGAGCTTTCCTATGGTGGGTCCTTTAAAATAAAGGCTTCGCCATTCATTCATTCATTCATGAGTTGTAGCGTAATGAATATGGTCTGGTCTGTCGCAGTTGGTATGAGTTCAGTTTGTGGTACAGTTTATTTATGCTTTTCCAGATACACATACATACCAGATATTATTTTATTGTATCTGTTTTTGCTTATCGCATTCAATAACCTTTTTAAATTTATATTATAATTTTATTGACATATCATATATTCATAATATAATTTTGTTAAATTTTATCATTTTAATTTATTTCATTTAATTGTTAAATTATATTTTTTTAAGCATTTGTATTATTTCTATTATATAATATATTATATTTCATTGTTAAATTATATTTTTTAAAGATTTTACACATGTGTATTAACTCAATTATTAAGTTTGCTTTAACTAGTAGTAGAAATTTGTAATCGGTTATGACCGACCGTTTGTAACTCAAATAAAATTAATTTAATTAATCTTGTCTAATAGGCAAATTTTTGTTATAATAAAAAAAATTTATGGTAATTGAAATTTTTGTTTAGCATTCCGATTTTCTCATGTATATAATAACATTTTAGCATAATTATTTAACCCATTTATCGCTCTAACAGTTTTATTTTCTGGCAACACTGTTTTAACTGAATTTTAAAAAAGGCTTTCGTTTAAATTTAATTTTCCAAAATATTTCAGTTATATTTTTAGTCATGGTAGAATAATACAGATAGTAACGAAGCGTTAACGGAATTTTTAAGCTGTTGCAAAGCTTTTATCGCGGGCTTTGAGCACGGCGACCGAATCATGAAATTCCGTATCGAAGAAACCTAACACTAAGTTTGTTTCTTAAGTCTTATGTTTTTTTTTCAATCACGTGAGCGTACATGAATGTAAGTACAAAACAATTGAGCGTGAGTGAACGTGAGTGAAAAAACTACACTAAAAATTTACTAATGGGCTCACAACTAGATTTTTTAGAGTTGCATATTTGTGTTAAAGACTGGGCTGACCGTTTCGTGGGTGTGGCCGTGATTCCTCTCAAGGACATACTAGAAAAGGTAAACATTATCATACTTTTAAATATACATACATGCATATGTATGTACATACGTACCTATTTATATTATTATAAATGGCTGCTTTCATAAACGTCTGTATGTACTCGTATGCAACGTCAAAGCAGTGCTTAAATCAAGCAATTATACTTTACAACACTGCAATTAAAATGCATTGTCATCTTAAAGCATTGCCAATTTAAACAATGCGCTAATTGCGTTCATTTGTATTTTAGCTGCTGTGTTTCTGCGTTTCTGCAGACAAGCCAAAATGGCTTTGCGGTTTGCGTTTGTTCTTTAAAAAAAATGTCTTTAGGAAAGCCATACTTTGTCAATGTTTTCACGGTTGCGTTTGGGAATACCTGAACATTGTAGAACTGCAAAGCAACCTGCGTTTAGGGAAGCAGCCTATCCGAACTTGTCTGTTTGTTTCAGGGCTCCGTTGCATCGTGGTTGTTACTGTAAAGAAGATGATGAGACTGGCTGGACCATTTCACGTTCATATTCTATCTCAAAGCAATAATGACGAACTTGCCAAGGAATTTGTTAAACTTAAATCGGAAATCCGCATAGAACCAACTGCCGGGACATAGGCAAATTTATCAAGTTTACAAATTAAATCAGCACTATACGCACACATCTACTACATACGTACACTTATGAAAAATCTCTACATACAAAACATACATACATACTTGCATGCAAATTTAAAAACTTTCATACGTTTATACATACACCTAATTCTGTTTTTACACGGTTTTGATTTAACACGGATTGAAAATAAAAATGTTTCCTTTTTTACACTATTTTATTCCATTTAGCAAGATTCAAAATAACACAACACAAATAAATAAAAGCACACACAGCTCACAAAACATCTAGAAACCATACGAAAACAAGAAGGAGCACAAAAAGAATTGTACACATACTTCTTTCTTTTTCCTTTTTTTCCTGTATACATATGTACATACTCGTACAAGCAAATTTACTGGACAGAGCAATTGTAAATAGCACAAATTTAGGGGAATTCCCTTTTTGTGCATACAATCAAATTTACATGCCGTAGCAATCGATATTTTACATACTTTTAAGTGTTTAAATACAAATTAAGAACTTGATTTAATAAAATAAACATGAATACTTGTTCTTAAAAAACCCTTGTTTCTTTACTAATTTCAATAGGTTTTAGAGGTAAAGAACCAATCACCCATTTTTGCATACGGTCATTGTCTTGTTTACACGGTCTTTTCTGGAACCAATCTACCGTGTAAAAACAGAATTAGGTGTACCGATTAAAAACAGTTGGCGGTATTTCAAATACAAAATACTTGCTGGTCATGCATTTAAAATACAAAATACTTTCATTTTTATTCAAACCAAAAAATACATTAGATAAAACTAATCAACAAAACAGTTGTTTCCTTTCATAAATATCAGATTTTTGAATGTAGCATCAGACAAACGTGTTTCGTGTTGGAGAATAAATTAAACCTGCTGAAGAAAATAATCTTTCTACAGATCCTGATGAGCACAAACTTGTATTAAATTCTATGAATACTCTATTTATATTTGGATAGCTGTCAAGAGTGATAATATAATGTCTTTGCTCTTGTCACTGAGGAAACTGACAAATTACAACTCCAAATTTGATATCCTAGATTCACCATCATCCCTATCTACGAAAACAACAAAATCATCGTCTTTTCTACTGATGCTTCTACTCCAGGTGTCATTTTAATTTTTTTGTAATTTTCTTCCGGAGTATAAACTGCAAGATTTTGGATTCTTTGCCCCTCTTCTGTCGTGATGTTTTCTGGCAGCCAACGCATCTTATAACCAGGATGATAACAGGAAGCCAAAAGAGCTCTATATATTTCCAGTGATAGTTTAAAAAAACATAGAATCTTTTTTCCAAGCTCTCTTTAGGTAGTGATCGGAAGTGAATGCCTTAAATTGTTTCCATTCAACCGACTTAATCTTGTTCTAATAGATATTAAAAATTAAGTTCGGGTTCTTGTTATTGTCCAAAAAAAACACAAGTTATTTTTGGTTTTATAACATTTTATTTGAGCACTGAATTATCACTAAGTAATACTTCATAATGACTGAACTTTATTTTGTAAATTCTTATACTTATAACTTAAACTATTGATTACTAAAAATTTTTAATAAAAAGAAATAAAGAAAACAAAATTAGTAGGAATTTTGTTTTCCGGTTGGTCTGGCATGTGTAAGTAAAACTGTGTAGTTTGTAATTTTATTTATTAAGAATTTTGTCTGTTTAAAAGTGAATGCATGAGAATGGATATGTACATATGTACACATGTGTGTATTATATTATATTTTTATTGTTTGTTATCGTAACTCCCCCTTCCTTAGAATGAGGCTCCGACGAAATATTTTAAACATTAATTTTTCTTTTGTATACAAAAAATGTTAATATAATAATAATAATAACTATAGTTACATTTATTCCATTACTTGTTATGTTTAATATTTTATTAGTTTTATGTTTAAAATCTATGTTTTCTATCTATGCTTTCATAGTTTAATTGTTTAATATAGAGGTCTTCCAGTTTCAAATCTATAAATGTTTTGTTTTCTTTAATGTCAGTGATTAAATGAGATAATATTACATTTTCTTTAATGTTTAATTTATCGTTATATGTTTTATTTTCTACTGTTACATTACAATTTTCAAATTTCAAAATAAATGTCCCGGAAAATTTTCCATAGTTCTCGTGAATGCAATTTTCTGTTAAGTTTCCGTAAAAATTTTTAAATAGAAGAAAACCTTGCTTTATTTCTTTAACTTCTAAGAAATCAAATTTTCTTAATGTACATTTGGCTTCATTGTTATGAACAATATTTTCAATGCAAGGGTAGCTAAATGTTTTGAGGTTTTTAGCTAAATTATTTAATATGTTGATATGAAAGATATTTAGGTTTTTATCAAGTAGTATTTGATTTTCTTCAAGATATAGTGATTTATTTTCTTTGTTAGGGATTGGTTCGAATGTAATTTTGGAAAGGGAATTGGAGGAATATTTTGGTATAGAAAGAATAATTGAAATAGTTTCTTCAAGAAATATCACAATAATTTTGATATTAGTGTAAGACTCAAAGTCCTCAATGAGTTGTAACTCTCGTTTATCTAGTATGTCCGTTAGAATGATACCTAATTTGCTGGTGAATATCACCTGACCAATGTCGTCTACGTGATTCCTTAAGAGGGTTATATCATTATCGACTTGATATATGTGTTTTAGAAAAGTTACTTCGTCTTCTAGTGTTGATATTTTATTTTGAATTTCGTTTCGAAATTTATTTATATACCTCGTAACAATGGCTTGTTGCTTGTTAATATGCATTGTAGTGTTTTTTATTTGGGAAGAGAGTGTTTCGCTTATTTGGACAAATGAATTTATTTCTATTGAATTGTTTTGCATGCCTTTTGTTAGGACATCAAGAGTGTTTTTAATTTCTTTTTCGTCTTCACTGTCTAAGTTTCCAGTTATAAACTTAATTCCTTTACCGAGTGCGTTAATAAGACCTCTTTTGTTTCCTGTGGTAGTGGTCAATGATCTTTATTTCCTTCTCCTCTTTTATTGGGATGTATCCATTGTTGTTTTTAAGATCTTGGATATACAGCTTTTGTGAGTTCAAAAGGTGTACAATTGAAGTTAATAATATTATTGGTAGTAATTTCATCTGAAAATAAATAGTCATATAATTTATGTAGTCTCTAACGTACTTGTGTTTTGGTTTTCAGTGTTTTGAAGTGTTTTGAATGTGGGACTTATAGTATTTGTGTCCCGTGCTAGTAATTACATGATCATTATCAAGTTCGAAAACTATTACTTTACGAAATTTAGAGTGGTTTTTTCCTCCTCTTTCATCTTTTAAGTATACAGGTCCTGTTTGGATATTTACATTTTCCCGGTTTATATTACGGTTGTTAATATTATTCTCTTTAACTTTCATAATAGATTCTTTGATTGATTTGTAATCGTCTTGACTGATAATTCCATTCCTAAAATCAATTGGTTTTCTTTTGATTCTGGAGTGAATAGTATTATTATAAAACATAATGATTTTATATATTTTTTCTTCGACTGATTCTGTATTCCTATTAGGATCTTGCTTTAGGATTCTCATGTGTTCATTAATTGTATTGTGCAAGCGCTCTACATCCGAGTTTGAAGTATGATTGTTGTTTGAAGTGTAGTGAACTTCAATATTTTGTTCCCTAAGAAATTCCAAAAGGGGAAGTGCTTTGAAGGCTAGTTCGTTATCTATGATTAATTTTTTTATATTTCCAGTTGATGCCAAATATTGTGTTAGGGCGATTTTGAATTCGATCCACGATCGGTTTTTTATTTTGATTGCCTGGGCATATTTGTAGAATTTTTCTATAAATGTAAGGAATAGTGTTTTTTCTAAGCTATAAAATACATCCGCGTGTACTATTTCTCCTGGTTTCTCCGGTGTTTCGGTAATCTGAAAATTTTGTTTAATAGGATGCCTGTCATATTTTCTTTGTTACATATTTCACAATTATTTATGAATTGTGTTACCCGTTATTTTAGTTGTGGATGATAAATTTCTGTTTTTAATTCCGCATAATTTTCGTTAATGCCCCTGTGATTATTTTTCTTATGTTCCTTTTCGATCTTCTCTGTTAAAATATTTTCATCCAAAATGTCTTCTAATACTTTTTTACATATTAAGGCTTTAAATCCATTGTTAGCTTCAAAATATTTGTTTAATATTACTTTAAACTGTTCGGCAACAGTTTCGTCGTGAATTAACACTGCATTTGCCCTATCAGGATTAAAATGATTTTTCAAAATTGTTATGAGGGTTGATTCGTCAAACGTTTTAGCTGATATTGTTTTCCTATTATTTTGAAAGATTTTCTCGTTCTTTATCTTCAGTGAGCCGGATGTTGTTTTAGTAATAATGATTTGTTGTTTATAGAAGTTCAAAGGGTTGGTTGTTTCCATAATTAAGTTATTATTTGTCGATGTTGAATTATTATTTCCTTCATTTAGATTTACTTGGATTCGAGATAGCGCGTCGGCATTTCCATTTAAGGTTCCCTTTTTGTATTGGATTTCATAATCATATTCCTGTAGCCGTAACCTCCATCTTATAAGTTTTGAATTAGGTTCCTTGATGGAGAATCAATTAAAAATCGTCTGCCAAATAGATATGGTCTTAGGTGTTTTGTTGCCCATACTATCGCTAATAGCTCTTTCTCGATGGTGCTGTAATTTTGCTCATGGTCGTTTAGTGTTCTACTTGCTTAGCAAACAGGATAACACTGCACCTATAGCGAAATTACTCGCGTCTGTTTGTAGAGTGAATTTTTTATTAAAGTCGGGATATATGAGAACGGGAGAGTTTACTAATAATCTTTTTAATGTTTTAAAACTTTCATTGTATTCCGGATCATTTATATTGATATTAGCGATTTTTGAATAGTCCTGTATAAATTTTCTATAGTACCCGGCCAAACCGAGGAATTGTTTGATTTCCTTTGGTGTAGTGGGTAATGGGAAGTTCTGTACGCATGTTATTTTATCTGGATTAGGCTTGATGCCTTCTTCTGTTACAATATGTCCCAGAAAATTAGTCTCTCTTTTTAAAAACTCACTTTTATCAAGTTGAATCTTTAGGTTTACGTCTTTTAGTCTCTGAAATACTTTAGTTAGGGATTCTACGTGTTCTTGTAGTGAGGTCAAAAATATTATTATGTCGTCTAAATATACTAGGCAGATCTTGTTAATTAGGTCTCCTAGGACGTTGTTCATTAGTCTTTGAAATGTTGCAGGGGCTGTCTTCAGTCCGAAAGGCATATGAAGGAACTCATAGTGTCCGCCTTCCACACTGAAAGCCGTCTTGGGTATGTCCTTCTCGTGTATTTCGATCTGGTGGAATCCTTTGCCAGGATCCAATGTCGTAAAATATTGGCACCTTCCTAGTTTCTCCAAGATTTCGTCTATGTTGGGGATTGGGTATTTGTCGTCGATCGTCACCTCGTTTAACTTTCGGTGGTCGATTACCAATCTCCATTTTTTCTTGCCACTAGCATCCATTTTTTTGGGTACGATCCAAACCGGAGCCGAGTAAGGCGAATAACTGTGTCTGATTATTTGTTTATCCAACATTTCTGTGATTTGACTTTTTACTTCTTCCTTGTGAACGTACGGGTAGCGATATGTTTTCGCTGCTATCGGAATATTATTGACTGTCCTTATTTCGTGTTTGATTGCGTTGGTGAATGTTAAATCGCTTTCTTCTGTGTAAAATATTTTCTTAAAATTTTTTATGGTCTGTAGTAATTTTTCTTTTTCTTCGAGGTTCAAGTGAGAGGTTCGAATTTGTTCTAGTAGGGGAGGTTTTAAATTTTCATTACTTGAGGGACTTACGTAAAAATTTTCTTCTGTTATTTTATCTATTTCCTGGGTTTGAAATACAATTCTTTTTGAGGTCTTTCCACAGACGTTAACGAGAGCATTAATTTTGAAATTTTCTGCTTCGTATATTCCTTCCATGATTTCAACATTTTTATTATGTGTTAATATTGTTTGAGGTTTATATATTAATCCTTCTTTCTGTTCTATAGGCAATTCTACTTCATAAATGCCATCTTTTTCAAAATAATATTCCACGCCATTTGCATTGTATTTTAATGAGATTTGTTTTTCTCCAACTTCTAAAATGTTATCCCTCAAATTTATTATGGCTTTTAGTTGTATTAGTATATTGTTTCCAATTAAGCCATCATAATACGTGTGAAAGTTACAGACTAAAAATTCTATTCTATTCTATTGTTGGTGTCACCAAGTTCTTCGAAGAGTGGGATAGATACTTTTTCATTGATTTGAATGGTATGAGGAAGTGTTTTGAGGTTCATAATATTCGTAGCTTTTCTCCATTTAGGATGGCAAATACCTGGATTAATTAGGGAGTGTGTTGCTCCTGTGTCTAGGATAATTTTTAAAGTTCTTAGCTTTGTTTTTATCGTTATATAGGGTAATTTTCCGTAGAGGCTGTCTGCTGAAAATTTTCTAAATTATTGACGTCCATGGGTTCCACACCTGATTGTTGTGGTTGGGTCATTTGGTTATTGTTGTTATTGTGATTTTGATTATTTTGCCATCTTTGGTCTTCATTATTCCTGTAAAAGTGTATTATCGTTCTGACGATAATTGTTACGTCTTGAATTTTCCCTACTATTATCGTTTTGTCGATAGCTGCTATGTCTAGGATTATCATTCTGTTGATAGTTACCATATCTAGGATTTTCTCTACTGTTATTGTTCTGTTGATAGTTACCATGCACTCTATCTACTTGGTATTTTCTTTTATTGTTTGCGTCGTTGTGATTGTCCTTAGGTTGTTTGGCCTTTCCTGAATATATACGGTTGTCTTTGCCCATTTGATCGTATCCATTTTCATACATGATGTCCATGGCGGCTTCTAACGATGTTGGATTTCTACATGCTAGGATGGTCTTCATGGGCTCTGGGATTTTATTCTTGAAAATGTGGAGGGCTGTTCTCTGGTTATTCAATGCAACATGGTTTGCAGCCTCTCCTTCGCCCAGTACTATAGTACTTTTGTTATTTAGACGTCTTAGTCTGTACTTGATATCGTTATAGAAGTCAATAGTTTTTGTGTAGAAGGTGACGGCTCTTAGGTCGTCATACAACTCCTCACAATTCTTCCTTTCGCCAAAATTATTTTGCAATGTTTTCTTGATATCTTCCCAAGATCGAACTTGGGTATTTATTTCAATTACTTCTTTAGCCCTACCAACAAGCCTACTCTTGATAATGTCCGAGAACAGTAATTGTCACAACTCATCATATGTGGCGAGTATTGGATATATTCTATCTATCAGTCTCGTGAAAGTCATTAAGTCGTTCCTACTTCCATTAAACTGGGGTAAATTGTTTAAATATCTAATTGGATCTAAGGTGATCTGTTGAGGATTTCCCATTTTGGGATATTAAAAGGGAACGTATTGGGTGTTTGAAAAAGAAATGTATTGGGTGTGTTAAATTTTTACCCTATTAGAAAAATCTAAGGTTAGTTCACAGAGAACAACGGAGGAAAAAAAATTTATTCTATTCACACGAAGTATTGTACTGAATATATATGTATATATACCGATGGAAAATTTTTCGAAAATATAAACGTGATTACGGTTATAGATATAGTTTATTCTAACTTAATATTAAGCTTACGATGATTTCTTCTGGCTTTATGTTGTCAATCTTCTGTTGCTGATGTTATTCTTCCTTCAAAATAAGTTTGGTTATTTTGTTGTTGATGGTTTCTTTGGCTTTTTGGTGTCAATCTTCAATATTCTTTTTTTTTCAAAATAGGCTTAGTTTTTGTTTATGGAACACAGTTATTTTGTTGTTGATGGTGTCAATCTTTGATATTCTTTTTCAAAATAGGTTTAATTTTTATTTGTTTATAGAACACAGTTATTTCGTTATTCTATCAGAATAAAGTAAGTATTTTTTTCTCTCTTTGTTTTTATTTTAATTCAACACAATTATTATTTAAAAAAAATTGGTTTGTTGTTTGGTTTTAAGTTAAACAAAATTATTTTATTCACAATCCGAAACAAAGCTAATTTGTGTGTTTTAATTTTGTATATATTTTTTCTTATCCTTCTTTTAAGGTTAATTTAATTTTCATTTGATCAACGGATGTGGTCACTTCACAGTCCAAAACAATGTTACTTTATTGTATTGTTTTAAGTTAAACAAAATTAATTAATTGCTTTATAATTCACAAACAAGGTAGTCAAAACAAAATTAATTTATTGTTTTGATTTACGCAAACAGAGGTAAATTTTTATTTTCACTTGGTCAAAGGATATGGCCATTTTTATTTTAAAGGAGATGATATTAATATACCAATCCCATCCTCGTCGCCAATTAACTTCGGGTTCTTGTTATTGTCCAAGAAAAACACAAGTTATTTTTGGTTTTATAACATTTTATTTGAGCACTGAATTATCACTAAGTAATACTTCATAATGACTGAACTTTATTTTGTAAATTCTTATACTTATAACTTAAACTATTGATTACTAAAAATTTTTAATAAAAAGAAATAAAGAAAACAAAATTAGTAGGAATTTTGTTTTCCGGTTGGTCTGGCATGTGTAAGTAAAACTGTGTAGTTTGTAATTTTATTTATTAAGAATTTTGTCTGTTTAAAAGTGAATGCATGAGAATGGATATGGATAAGTACATATGTGTGTATTATATTATATTTTTATTGTGTGTTATCGTAACTATTAAAGTCAGCAAAAGTTTTCCGTAATAACAGTTGTTACCCTGAAGGTAATCTAAAGCAGTGGCAATAGGTTTCAAAACTACAATGAATTCCTCTAAATATTCCAGTTCTGTAGCCGCGAAAGTGCTCTCCTTACGTAAATTACCAAATAATTCATTTAATTTGGATTTACTTATCATAATTTGTGCTATAGAATCATAGAGAGAAATACTGCCATTTTTTGTATGTGTTTAAAATACAAAATACTTGCAGGACATGTATTTAAAATACAAATACAAAATACGTATTTCAAATACATGTATTTAAAATACAAATACAAAATACGTATTTCAAATACATGTATTTCAAATACTGCCCTGTGTATATATACATATATAAAATGCAAAAACAAATAATAATAATTAAAAATAAAATACTTGCTTTATCAACTTTAATTTGGAAAGAACTTAAAATTCAATTTTACGTTTATACTTAATAATATGTATACATCTTATATTAATTTCACATTGTATATACCCAGGACCCACAAATTAGTGGGACCCTATTTTGCAAAAAGCGCACGTACATATTTTGAAAATAAAGGCAAAAATTTTAATCTCATATGATATTTTTAACCGCATTTTTTCAACTTAGTACATCTTATGTTTGTTTGCTTTAATACTTTGAGAGGATACACATATTTTTTTTAGAAATAAACTGCACTTAGCCAAATGTGAATCTAAATTAACTAATACAGCCAGCGCAATTGTTGGCCATATGCTAGTTACAATTATATCCGTAACCCTTTGGCATTTATTTATCTTTTTGGAAAATTTACTGGATGACGACAGATGAGGAGAATCTTAGCTATGAAATTATTCTTCAAACGTTCATTTACTTACACATACTTACATCTCTCTTAATAATAGATGTAGCACATTCAAATGAATCACGAAATCTTATGCTACAAACCACGAAAGTATGATTCCTCTAGATCTTTGATCATTATTTATTGAATTTTTGTTTTTTTTTTATTATTTTCCACTTTTTTTGCTAAAACGTAAATTTAAAATTTAACTAAAGCACCAGAAACCCAGAACTCGGCAGCAAGTATGATTTATCAAAGAACTTTTTCTGTAGCAAAATTGCTGCAGAAAAAGTTCATATACCCTGAGGCGTCTTGTTAATACTGGGTGACTCTAATAAAGTATACTATCTTAAACAACAGGGTGATTGAAATAAAAATGACAGCCCCAAACTATGCAGCAGAAATTTTAGTTTTTTTTTTAATATCTTTTTGTAGAGTAACACACTGTAAATTCTTATCGCCTTGGTACTCCACAAAAATTTAAATAAGCAGCACAACCTGTTTTGCTTTGTGTCTGGCTGTCGTTTGCGTTTAGTAAATCACAGGAATAAATGAATGAATGAAAATAGAAAGAGCAGTCGTAGTAAATTTGAAATTTTTATTTAAGCTTTTTTTTTTTGTTTAAAAAATACATTCGCGTACATGATACACATACATACATATTTTTTTAATATGTATGTATGGAAATGTAAATGGAAAGCATGTAAAAATTTACAATCATTAGAAGATTATTTAAAAGACGTGTCATATCATTTATCTTTGTTTTCAGCGTGTGTTATATACATACATATGTATGGATGTACATACATATGCGTGTATGGGTTTACAGTGATTCTCATTAATATTCGGTATTTTTATTTCCAGTTATTTAAACGAAAATTTTATTAACAATATCAATAAAACTCAGAAATTTTATGCTGTGACAAAGAAAATATATTTCTCGAGATCAAATTCATTTATTGTTAAAGTATGAAAGCATTAATAAAAATAGATTAAAAGTGCAAAAAAGTAAAAACAACAAAATTCAGGCCGCCTCATTAATGTTCGTTTTTTAATGAAATTAAAATAAGTTCCTTTAAAATTATGTCAAAACGGGGGAAAAAACGTGTGGGACTGCCGCGGCAAAGCTATTGCATAGCATTTTTATCAACTTATGCAATTATAATTATTTATTTATTTTTTATTTATGCAGTATTTTGTTTCTTTGATATTAATTCAAGTTACACTTTTTGAGCGTGGTGACCGATAAGAAAACAAATTGTTTTCTTTTATTGAATAAATGTGAAGTTAATATCGTTTAAAAACCCACGAATTATGAGCGTAAGTGTGCCCCTATTAGTAAATTGTTAGCGTAGTTTTTTCACTCACACTCACGTTCAATTGTCCCCGAGCGACACACGTCTTTTTTTGTACGCCTTATTTTCTGATCATGTTTGTTATTTTCAATATGTACCGTTTCTTTTTTTTTGCATGAGATTATTAATGTTGAGCACTCACTTACTTTTTGAAGCTGTAAAATAAAAATTAAAATCTGATATCTTAAAATAAAATTACAATTTTTATGAATTTATTTCTTATAGAGGACTGTATGTATGTAGGCAATACAAATATAAGATAAATTAAAGAGTATAAATAATAATAACTAAAAAGTATATTCGAAGGACAAAAGTTAGCTTGAGCACTCACTTTCTAAGCGAATTGTATTTATGTGAAATGTATGGGAATCACTGAAAAACTAAATTTCGTAAAAATATGAGTTAGGAGGGCCTTTCTACTTGAGACCATCGATATATTATTCTACCATGTTCTTATTTAACATCGAACACGCCCCATAAAAAAGCAGTCATAACCAGTGTTGCCAGAATCCTTGGAACTTGTTCGTCAAACTCAATTGTTAAAAACAGTCAAAAGACCTTTATTTTTAGTTTTTAATTATTTCAATAAACACATTTAATGTGCTTATTTATTTCAATTGTAAACATATTATTTATTAATTATGAAAAATAAATTTTATTATTTTATTTATTTTTAGTTTTTTTTTTATCCAATTATATGTGTTTTATATTTTCAATTATAAAAATATTTATAAATTATGAACCGAGTAAATTTAAATCAAATCAATAAAATACATTAAAAAAACACGGATATATTTTGTTTAATTTTTATTTAGAACGAAAAAAAAACAAAAATAATTACTGAACACAAAAAACTCGGAATTTTAATTTGTGATGTACATAATGTGTGTGAAGATAAATAAGCCGAGTTAAACATTTATGTTTGACGTAAGAGGTTACGTAAAACATATTTAACTTTATAGTTAAATAAACATATTTAACTTTATAGTTAAATATGTTCAACTTTATAGTTAAATATGTTTTGAAGTGCCAACACTGAAATATTTAATTTTGTCATACTTAGGAAAAATTAAAACTACAAGTAAATTAAAAAATTTTTTTTAATAATTTAAAATGAAAATTAAAAATTAATACCAATTTCATATTTATATTCGTGAATTTTTTTTACAAGAATTTCAAAATCGAATTTAGTGAATTTTTGGGTGATCATTGGCTAATTTTGGCCATTTTTGGGTGCATCCTATAGCGAAATGTGAAATAGATATTTGAAAAGTGTGGGCCCCTGGCCGACTCAATCGACCGCATTCTAGAAATTATTATTAAACATTTACATAAATACATACGATAAAATACAAAAAACAAAACACATTCTAAATAAACAACGTAAAACTCCCCTGCAGGAAATGTCAATAGTAAAACTGTACTGACTTACTATTGACACAGTCAACAGTACTAGTGAGTTATTATAATATCCCAGACAATACTATTTACTATAAACATTTAACATGTGCGTGTCATTGAAAATCCCACTACTGACATTGGATCTATTGACTATTGAACATAGTCACTAGTACATTTTAATAATTCTAGTCTACACGTTTTATATGTGGATAATCAAAATGCATATTTTGTTAACTTTTGAAGTTTTATCAAGAAACAATTAAAACACTAAACGGCACTAATTCATAAAAAATTAATAAGATGCATAGTTTTGCTACAGAGCTCCAATTTTTGCAGCTAAAGGTTTTCAGAGAGTAGTCGGCGGCCTTCTTTTTAATTAAGCCGCCGCGGTTCTTATTTTTTTAATACATGTAGCAAAAACTTAAACGTTAAATGGATTTTTCGAAGTACTTTCGCAAATTAAACATATAAGTATTGTGATTAAATTTTATGGCACATTTGAAAAAATAATCGATTAATAATATCCATTGTGCCGCCGACACATTATCAGCCATCTGCCGCCGCCAAAACGTTTTTTCTAATAAAAGGGTGCTGTTGGCTGAAGTAGTTAGCGCGTTGACTACAAAGCAAAGAATGTCTAAGAACGTGGGTTCGAGCACAGTTTCCGGCAAGTCGTAACATCCAGCATTTTTCAGATGCGCATTAGTATGCCATTGTATTTGTTGATGTCGGAGTGTTTAAGTGATGAAGGCATAGCACTGGTCACTGAACAGCAACGGCAGCAATTTATACTGGTGTATGCTAGCGGACATCACAGCGCCCTCCTTCGTCGGTATTGTAGCAAAATCGCCGGCGAAGTAAAATAATTAATAAAATAGCTACAACAGCTTAAAACACATTTAATGCGCCTACTTGACTTCAGACGCGCTGCAACACTGATCTTAAAACTAACACAACGCGCAATATCAGAGTTGTAAAAAAATCAAGCTTTCTCTCAATTCACCATCTGTCCTCTCTCACTATCCCTTTCCCAAAGAAAGTAACACACCTAAGGGTCGGTAGGCATACCAATTGCCTGAGTGTTACTTCTCTTTAAAAACAAAAAAAAAATTCAAATTTTAAAAATGTGGACGCTTTGTTGACAATGTCTCCAAGCAGTCACAAAAATAGTAATCAAAAGTGTTGACTTAGAAACACTTTTCCCCAGGTTTCCTTCAGGGTCGGTCTCATTTCTATGCAAAAGCAAATTGGACAAACACACATGCACACCTTGTTTATTAGCTTAAGTTGAAGCTGATACATGCATGTGTAATAATAAGTGTGCATGTGTTAGTAGCAACTTTTAACACTTCTAGCTCCCTAAATATCGAACAGATTTAAATAAAGTTAAGAATGTGCACATCTATATTAAAACCCGTTTAAAAACATATACATAAATCTTTCCAAAATCGGTTGACTGTTACGGCTATAAAAGGGATCTAGAAAAGGTGTTTGCCTATTAATACTCGCAATATAGATAGATGTAGATAGATAGCTTGAATAATTTTGCATTCTTAACTCGAAAACCAGGGGGGCAAATCACGGAGTTCGATATCGTAAGAAATTACAATAGAATTTCAATGGAAATATCGATCGATATCGAATGCCGTAATCTGCCCCAGGTCTCTTTTGCGATCAGTATGATGACTACATGGTAATAAAGGGACGATAAGTACACACTTATATACACACATACATTTATCTGTTCAATAATAATTTATTTGTAATATTATTTTACTCTTGTTGCAGATAAATCTTATATGGTCCTGTATTATTTTTCATATGTTTGTTTATACAACTATAATAATAATATAGGGAAAATTTTAACATCAATTAGCTGTGAAAGTTGAAATTAATTGATGTTAAATTTTAACTCTTTCCTTTGGAATATTATCGCATTTCCAATTCTTTCTAACACTAAAAATGTAACGAACTTTACCCAAAATAATATAATCACTTTGGATGAAATTTTAAACAACATTTGTTGTTTCATCATTTTGTAGCGGAACAACATTTATTTCATTTTATTTTATTTAATTTTGTATACACATGTTACAATTCGTTTAAATTTATTTGATAATGATTAATTTACTAAATTTCACTTTGTTTAATATGAGTGCATTTATATGATTTTGATCGACTGTTATATATAAAATAACTGTGAGTAATTTATATGTTCATAAACTGTGCTCAATGCATATTGAAATCTCAGTACAACAAATATGTATGTTTAATATTTTGTTAATTCTAAATTAATATCATTGTTCTTTTGTTTATTTTTATATTTTGTCTTTGTCATTTCAATGCAATGTAATACAAAATGCACTCAAAAGCATATCACTCAATTCTCACTTAAAAGGATTAACTGTATTATTTTATACATTCGATTTTCAAACTTAAACTTAGACAAGAAAGACTTTAAAAATAAAAAAGACATTCGCATATGATCATCTGACGAGTAAAGTCAGAAATAATAATCAGCGGACTTTTATTAAAACTAATAATTAAAATACAGTAAGAGGACTCTTTAAGACTTTTATAGTCCGATTTGTCCCTTATTTTAATAACCCAATAAAAAGTAATATCCAACTAGGACGTTCATCGTCTGGTTTTTGGGTTTACTAATCACTTAAATTATAAAATAATTAAATAGAAAGGAAGATTAATTCCTCCTTCCTACAATTTATATGAAATTAAATTGTTATTTGATTATTTGTTTTCTTTCTATTCATTCCAGGAGTGTGTGACATACATTTCAACGATGAAAATTAAATTCTTCAAAATCTAATTTAAGCTGGCTGGCTGGCTTTCCCTAAAAAGATTTAAGTATAATAAATAACAACAGCAGCACACTCGAGTGTTAATTAAATCTTTTCTCATCGGGAACCCGGGAATACGTCACTTTCTGTATGAAATTGTAACCCGAATAAACTGGGCAGATCTGGCGGATATTTAACTTAATTCAAATATATAAATAAGGGCAGTTTTTGGTTTTAAATTTATAATATACATACAGACACACTATAATTAGAAAATAATTAAATTTAATATAATTAAGTCATATGAAATTATAAAAAAACAAACAATAATTTATTAATAAATTAGCTGTTAATTATTCCAAAAACTAATAAAAAGTATATTTATTCGAAATTCGGAAACATCCATTGTGATCATTTTTCTAGATCAAAATAACCAGCCGCACGCCAGATTTGTGTTAATTTTAGAAAGCAATCATTATCATTATTTTTGAGATATTGGCCCTTATTATGAGTTGCATTCGATATCACAGTGCAAAACGAAAAAATAACCATATATGGACACCACTACATGATAAAAGACCAAAAAAAAAGATTTGGGGCCTCGGTGTCATTTTTGCAAAATACTGATCATTTTCTCAGGCTCATATCTTGCAAATCGTTCGGAATTTTGATTTACTCTCTGAGACAAAGTTGTAGATCTTGTCATAAAGATCGCAAAAATTGTGAACATATAATATCAAAAAATCTTCATCTTCAAGATGAAAATCGCAAAAAATTAAAAAAAAAATCGGTTTTTTAAACTTTTTTCCACTGTTCAGGTCCAGAGGTAGCAAACCGTTAAAAATTCAAGAAAACAATTGACTACAAAAATGTACCTCAGATCTCGATAAACAACTTTTTAGAACATATGAACTTCCTAGGAATGATTCTTAATACCGTTCAGGTAGCGCTTAGGTAGCCGCAAAAATTTAAAATTTCCCGACAATTTTTTAATTTCATTTTTTTCTTTACTTCAATATTGAGATACATACTATTATGCTATCTATTTCAAAAATGTTTCTAAGATCTCAATAAACAACTCACGCGATCACGCATCGACCACAGCAGCACAGGTAAAGCAATAAGCTCAGTACACGCATTGAGGGACGCAGCACACAATAGAAAAGCGACACGACGCTCACATCGAGGCATTACACAGCGCTACGTCAACGAGAGCTCAGCGGTGATCTTGTGCTATAGCATAATTCGCGCACGACATTGGCAACTGACAATTTCCATGTGCAGTGTGAAAAAATTTATTTATTTTGCTACGTTTGCGGTCGCCAAATCAGAAAAAAAGTTGTACAAGATTTCAAAAGGAAAAGAATCTTTGAACTAGTGAATTCAAAAGAGCATATACTACGTTATTTTTCGACGAAGTAGACTTGACCGGTGAAAATTACACACCTAATACATATGGCATGGTTGAGTGGAGGCAAATATAGTCTGGGTTACTTAATCACCTCTATCGCGAATAAATTTTCCCATGGTTTACTATCGTAAATGATTCCCATAAATTTTTTTGGGAATGATTACCCAGACCATGGTAGAATAATACAGGTAGTGTCGAAGCGTTAACGGACTTTTTTGGGTTCGAGTCTGTCAAAATTTTATTATGGATTACTAACACATACCCACACTGCTAAAAAAGTACACTTTATCACTTGTTTCAAATGCAAATAAGAAAAAGAAAAGAAACAAAATTCTTTATAGAACAGAAAATGCAACCATTTTGCCATTTTTCTCTTGTACTTTTTGACAGCTTCGAACCTTAAAAATAATTCACAACAACTGAAAGTGGGAAGTGTAAGTGCATTTTGTGTACCTGCATATTTCACATATTTTTTGGTAGTTTTAAAATATTTTCACATAAAAAATCAAAGTTAGCTGCACACTTTAAAATAAATTTTGCATTTATAATTAAAAAATATCGCATACAAGTCACACCAAATGCAAGTCATTAAAATTCATATATGTATGTATGTATATTGTTTTTACTCGTATGTATGTACATATGTGCATACAAAAATACATTTAAGATAACAGCATTTTTGACTTATCTGCACAAAGAATTATGCAAAGTTGATTGTGCAGCTAAATCAAAATTACTGTAAATATTAATAACAAAGATTTCAAAAATAAATTATTTCATACATATGTATGTATGTATGTGCGTATGTTTGTATTTATTAGATTAAGGGCCAATATTACAACTTGTCTTTAGTTAAAGGTTATTATTATTAATAATAAAAACATTTAATGGATAAAATATAATAAATAAAGATTTTATATCAGTTCGACAAATAGTTTTAAAATTTATGCACTTTCCCACATCAACTTTATAACTTTACTTATTGTAGAGCTGAAAGTCCACACCAACGCGTTCTACGCGTCTCACGTTTCATGCGTTTAAGCTTTTGACCCTTTAAAAACTACAAGTTACACACCACACTTTATACACGTGTTTGCTTATCAAATTTCGAGTAAACTTTGCTGGCTTTTTTAAGTTTTATGTTCGTTTTAATTCGTTTTTCATCAACTGCTTACGAAAATAGCTTTCTAAAAATCTTCAATCTCAAAAAAATTTTAGACTCGGAACATTGCAGCACTTACAGATACATATGTATATTGTATACGACGCTTGTGACGCGTAAATGTAGAATGAGGTTTGAAGCATTTCAAAAATTTATCTCTACTGATGTTTTGGCATCAGCACCGATGAAATGCATGTACATACTACATATGTATATAGACTAGCTAAAAACCCCTCAACAAACAAAAGTTTTTGAAACTCTTCTTTTTTTAAATACCAATTTTCTTTGGTTGTACCTCATTTTCCTCTTCTTCATGAAACAATTCATCAATAATAATAATTGCCGCTGTTTCACTTAGCTCACAGCTCATTTTTTCTTGCGCGATGTTCAATGCGAATACAAAATACAGAAATGATGTTGCGTTCATTGGTTGCAGTGTCTGTATCTAAATATGAAACATGAATGATAAACGTATTGCATAAACACGTTGCAATTTCTGTATCCAGCATAAGTTCCTCACTTATACTTGTTGTACAAATATGTAGTATTTTCTCAAATACAAAGAGAGCGAAGTATTACAATAACAGTAGCACTCATTTACTCATTTATTCTTATAGTATGTTGTAAGAATGATTAAATATTTATCATTCTTGGTATGTTGTATGTACGAGTAACATGTTAGAATTGCTTTCACAATACTTGTTGTTACACAAATGCACGTCTTTAATACATACATACATACATATGTACATATTTTTAATTGTTTACATCATATGCACGCCCGCCTTTAAAACATATTAACAACACAATTTGATTGTACTGTTCCAAATTGATTTTTTCTTTTTGGACGAGAAATCAACCCTAAATGCAATTTATGACTATAATTTACAAAAAAACCTTATTGCCTTAAAAATTAATTTACAAAATTAAATTACTTCCAATTGAGTTGTTAGTTACAAAATACTACCAACCAAGAAGTGCTTGTGTGTGTCATCTCAATCAGAGTTGAAAATGATTTTTGGCTGTTACATAAATTATAATCAAAAAAAAAAAAAATAAAAAAGGAGTACAAAAATAATTTAAATTGTAGATGGAATTTAAATATTCCGAAACACACAAAAAGCGTTTACGACGTGTGTCCTTTATTTTTAATATTTTTTGTTTCTTTATTTATTTACAATTTTGAGCTAAATTCAAACTATAATAAACACTAGTTACAGTAATAGTTATACTTACATATCTATAGTACATTGTATGTAAGTATATACAAAGTTTCAGAAACGAGCTCTCGAGTATTTTCAATATACAGTGAACTCGCGAAAACGTGAACACTCGAAAGTGTGAACGTCTCAGAAACGTGAACAAATTTATTTTTCTATAGAGTATTCTAAAACGTGAACAATATCTGAAAGTTTTAAAACGTGAATACTTTAGTTATTGTTTTGCAATCTGTTTTTAAATTGGGGAATTAAAAGTTATTTGTTTGTTTACTTATATTTAATCGTTTCTTTGTTCGTTTATGTATGTTTTGACCTGTTAGTTGCCCTTTGACATTTGCTAGGTAAATGTTGCAAGTGATTAAAAAATGGCAATTATGATGTTAGTGGCTTGGCAAGAAAATATGTAGTTGCAAAAGCAACAGTTTTTTTCCATTAAAAAGAAAAAAACTGAAAATTACTAATCGTGTAAACAATACACTTTATGGCACTGAAAAGCGTAAAAATTTACGTGCTTCTGAACTTCCAAAAATGGAAAAAAAGCCTTTATAAATGGATCCTTCGCATGCGAAATAAAAAAAAAAATGCCGGTAAGTGGACTGATGTTAAAAGCCAAAGCAATAGAAATTCAAATTAAAGAAAATGATCATAGTTTTAACGCCAGTGACAGATGGCCCCAAAAATTTAAACAAAGTTTCGCTGTTCGCCTTCTTAAATTCTCCGGAAAATGGCTTTCTGCGCAGCACAACCATTGAACCATTTAAGTAAAAGTTAAGAGCAAAAATGGAAGAGCTCATCCAAAAATTTTCCTATTAGTTGTAGTATTACTTTGTTGTTTCTGTTAATTAAATATGAATTTCTTGTATCCTTTATTTTATATTATTTTATTTTTTTTTGTTATTTATCGAATGCAAAGTGAACTGAATATACCTATTGTATTTTATTTTTTTGTTATTAAAGCTTAATAAAATAATTAAATTAAAATACTGCTTACAATTTTTACTTATTAAAACATAATTTTTTATATTAAATAGGATAATTTTTTGTTTTAAAGTTGGGTACTCGATAACGTGAACAAACTCGAAAATGTGAGCTGCCTTGGTAAAAATTAGTTCACGTTATCACGAGTTTACTGTAATACATTTTGTTTTACAAATGTTAAGTAACACAAGGCAACAAAATCGATAAAATTTTAAAGGCTTGAAAAGCCACTATACAATTTTGATGTATTTTGCTTCCAGTAGTACAAATTACAAAGCCCTGAACCCACGATCACATCAAAATCCACGTTGCTTACATTTACAACTCAGCTTGAATTTTGATTATATTTTTATGAATGGCCACAGGTTCGCCAAGCGTGCAACGATCCTTCCTGAATATTTTTTTAACTGCATGGCATTTGGTATCTTCGACAGCTTCTGAAATATAATAAATTGAGAAAACTGTCAGTATTATCGGGTCACTTAATGTACATACCATGATATAATAAACAAAATAAATCTGTTTTATATTTTCTGCTTGTCAAACGAATCTTTGTTTTTGATATTAAGTAAATTTAGGTGTATTTATAATACTTTACAATAATTTCTTTACATATTTTATTAAATTAATGTTTATAAAAAGCTCCTGAGGAAAATTATTATTTTTTTATAAGGTATACATACAATTTTTGTTTTAAAAACATTGGTATTTCTTTCAGATTTAATATCACCCGGAAGGATATTATAAAGATGTAGTCCTTTCTAGAGCAGTGAACGTTGCATTGCAGTTGTTGTTGCTTTTGGAATCCCATTAAAAAAAAGATTTTTTTATTAGTTTTTTTAAATCCAAAGTGATTATTATTTTGGCTAATGTTCGTAACATTTTTAGTCAGAAAGAATTGGACATGAGACAATATTCCAAAGGAGCACGTGTGACATTTTACAATTGGTGACCATAAAAAAAAGAGTTTTGGCCGCCTCCTCGTGAAATGGTTCACAGTGCGGCGTCTACAAGCCGCCATGGGAAATACTCATCACACCATTTATTTCACGTTCTTTTAGTGTGTCAAAACATTTTCTTGACACACTGTATATGTATGTACATATGTATATTGCATGCTACTAAAATCGTCATAGAGCGCTGAACGTTATGATGCGTGTTATTAAAATATAAAATTCGGCAATCGTCACCTCTTTTGTGATGCAGCAAATAAATTGAAAACATTTTGTGGTGGATTTAAACATACACAAGTATACATATGTATGTACATACATACATGAACTTGCTGCGACGTATTAATTTTTTACACACGATTCTTATTGTCAAGTATCCCCTATTGTGTATTTATGTGGAAATAAACTGTTTTACCAATTTATGCTTTATAAAGCTGACTTGGCATATACAACAAAAACTAAAGGCGTGCATTTCGATTAGTAATGTGAACATTTTTTTCATTCATTTTTTTAAGCATCTTGGAAGCAGAGTATGAAAAAACAACAACAACAACAAAACCCTTTATTGAAGAGCAGTGTTGCCAAGTTAGGAATATTCATTATCGGCTTTATTCATAAAAAAGACGTGTGGCACTCGGGGACTGCCGAGCCAAGCTATTGATTGCATAGCATTTTTTATTAACTTATTATTTATTTATTTTTTTTATTATATGATATTAGTTCAAGTTTTTTCTCTGATATTAATACAAGTTACACTTTTTGAGCGCTCAAAGCCCGTGATAAAAGCTATGCAATAGCTTAAAAACCTACGAATTGTCTGTTTGCTTGTGTATATAATTTTTTTGTCAACCACGATTGCTCGTAAGTACGCCATTTTGTGTATAGCTGCATGTACAAATCTGTTCTGGCAATACTGTAGTATACTTTAGGGTTTAACATACGCTAGGCTATTCAAACACAGAAAAAAAACAAAAGACTTTAGAAACAAGTTTAGTGTTAGGTTTTATTTTCGTTACGGAATTTCTTGATTCGGTCGCCGATAAAAGCTATGCAATAGCTTAAAAATATTTTTAGGTCGAAAAACAATCACATTCAATAAACAAATAGTTATTTTTTTTACTGACAGAACACTGAAGATGGCACATAGCCGAAACCGGTCTGTTTATCAACCAAATTTGACGTGGGATGACGGAAATTCATTCCAAATTGCATCAAACTCCGTCGGAAGAAAAACACAACACTTAACAAATAGTTGCTGTCTTGATCCTTGCAATATTTGCTATGTATACTTTGTCACATATGTACATATTTACTTAAAATTGGTCAAATGAAAGCAAAAACTCAACTAGGTGCTATAAAACAAATGTCCTTAATCCAAAAAAGATAAGGTTATATTTTTGTCTGGGAAACCCACGCATTTAAATATCCTTTTAAGGTCATTGAAAAACGGAAAATTAATATTATATGTGTATATTAATTTTATTGAGAACATTTATTGGACTAGTATGTATCTCTATACTCTAAATTGTTTTTGAATAAAAAATTTTTATTAATATTTATACGTAATTGTTGAACTGTTTTTAAGGTTTATATTGAAAGGAAATTTATTATGAGAAAAAAATCAACAATAAAATTCAACAAGTATTAATAAATGAGATTAAAATGAGACGTCTTCTTCAAAGGACTCAAAATCAATACTAACAATCAAAAAAAAAAAAGCTGGAGTTTTCGTTGTACAGAAACCGTCATATATTTTAATATTTGGAACGCGCTGATCTGCTCTACAACCGCAATTAATATTTTTCGTAGCAGCAATGAATTATGATACGTAATGCTGATACGTAAAGATTTCGAAAAGGTGGCAATTTGGAAATTTAAGAGTCCGTCATATACACAATTTACGAACTTATTTCAGCAATGAAAAATATTAAAACATGAAATCGGCGAATTTTTAGGAAAATCAGGTTGCCGTTGAAATTATGTACATATGCGAATGCATCAATACTTTAAGCCTTCGGTGTAGTTTATCAGGTCCTGCTGATACCTTTCCAAAGTAACTCAATCAACAAACAAGCGTAAAAGAATAATATTACACAGTTAATGTGCAGACAAGCAAATAGAGAAATCCTCTAAAAAACCTAAAAATCCCCAAAATTTCTTACTAGGTATTTAGAACCCGTAAATTTGCACCTAAATGATATAAACCCCCCAATATGTGTGATGAAAACCTTCTAAGCTGGCAACTCTGGACCGTACGCATACTACACATGGAATTTTTATGATTCCATCTCGCTTAGTGCGGGGTAAGTTTATTAAACAGTACTTGGCAGCACTGTTACACAGCATATGTAGTATGTATGTATTAACGATTATGTATGTATGTATAGGAGAGCATATCAATGTGTGTTTGTGTGTGAAAGAAATAGATTTTTTTTGTGAAGCAGTCAGTAATAACAGCAAAAAGGATATGGATGGACAATACTGTCAAGGAAAGCGTTTACTCTGATGATGTTGAAATAAAAAAGGAAACAATAAACGTTTCGTTAATTTTTTTTAATTCAAAATCATTCAGTTGTAATGATGAAAATAGTAAAAAACGAAAAACTTAATCAAAGGCACACACACTCATTTGCGTAGATATATTTTATTAATCCTAAGCCTTTTTTAAGCTGCATATGTAGCATGTAAAGTACAATTAAATGCTTGAACTAAGGTTTTTTTTTCTTTAAATATATACAGGGTGACACGAAGTTAATAATACTTGCTACACTATATCTATTGTGACTCCTGCTGTGTAAGCGTTTGGCACCGTTTTATTAAAACGGCATGTTCAGGTCACCAAGCGACGCTCATTCAATCCCGGCGGTAAGAAGTCGTTTATCATTGCCTCTTCTCCATGTTTCTTCTTTCTCAAAGTATGTTGGTATCTCTAGGAAGAACAAAAGCACCGTAAGCTGTTTCAAAAAGCGCAACAAATTGCAAAAAAAGGTTAAAAAAGCACAATAAATATATTTTAATAATTTCAGTTATGTCTAGAAATATTAAGCTATTTATAAAAAAGTTAAAGCAAATACCCAAAATACAATTCAAAGTTTTTGCTTCCAAATACATTAAGGACTTGACAAATAGCAGAATTGATTAAAATAAAATCACAACCATTTAATAGAAGTAAAAAAAACGTAACAAATTAAAAACAGGAGTAAAAGAATATATGTACATGGTGTATGTAGATATATACATATGTATGTATATACATTAGGCATATACATGCATACATATGTATGTATATAAAAATAAAATATGTAAATAAATTAGTTTGCTTAGAAAAACTTATTCACAAACGATTAATAGTTATTGTAGGTTTAATATTGAATTTTTATATGGGAAAACCGGTTTTAATGTACACAATAACTTTATTAAGCGTTTGTGAATAAGGCCATAAAAATGTTAGCAGGTATGTACATATGTACATACATATATGGCCTGTATTGGCTTTTTAGTTGGTATACATATATTTGATTTGGATGAAGCATACATTATGCTGCTGAAAAACATTTTACATATAAAGAAATACCTTCAACATCATTTTTTTCCAAATAACTTAAAATATTTGGATTTTTTAAATGTGATCGTGTTGCATTAAAGGAGCGATGTGTAGTATAAAAATTTCTGTAAATTCTAAATAACATGGAATCGATTAAAAAAGGGAATTCAAAGTCGAATGAAATTCATGATAGCATTACAATCGATTTTTCGTTTCATTTTCGTTTATTTTGCCATCAAAAATATCCATTTCGTCTTCGCAAACAGGACACAAAACTGTTGTAATAAAATATTGAGATTTTCTGCATGATTCGTTCGAATTTATTTTGCTACAAACATTAAAAGGCAGTTGAAAATTGCTAAGAAATGCATTTCAAAATTTTGCGCCGTATTTAATTTAATATGCAGTAACGCATTTTAAGGATAACCGGTGTCTAATTGTTGTTTTAAACAAATTCATCAAACTGAATGTTCTTTCAACATCAACGGAAAAAAGTTATGGTTGCTAAAAAATAAATATTTGCGCTTAAAAAAAAGCACAAAAAGCGCTGTGAGAAATTGTGAAATGCACTGTAAATATCCGATTTTTAAAAACGAATATTTAACAAAATTTCGCGCGTATGAAGAGGCAATAAGCACCAAAAAATAACCGAAAAGTACCAACATGCCATCACTACAGACAGTTGTCAGATCTTACAATATTGCATGGTCAGGCAATGTACTGACAATTGACAATTTTTATCAAAAGGTAAAATAACAGTTCAGACGATTGTAAGAAAACGTTACGATTTCATTGCCTCACAATCATCAGGCAATAAATTTAGCGTCCAACAAAAATTGTCAGGGACAAATCACAGCATTCGATATCGAGCGAAATTCCCATAAATATACAAAAAAATTTGTATGGGATTTTACTCGATATCGAATGCCGTGATTTGCCACCAGTTCACACTGTTGTCAGATTGTTGTATGGCAAAAATTGTCTGTATCCATGTTCTGTAACTCCCGCGTCGAGAAACTTTTCGATTGAAATGAGTGAAATAAAACGCAAATAGCATAAAATGATGCAAACAGCTGTTTTTCTCACTAAACTGTGTATGTAATTTTTTTTGGTGAGTAATAGCTGCGCTTTTAACTGTCAAATATACTCTCGAACAAAAACGCAGTGATACATAAGTATGTATGTATGTAAGTGTTCACATTAGTGTGTTTCAAGCAAAAGTTGAGTCAGTCACCTCTAAGGCTTAGAGAACTATAACACTTTTAAAACGAAGAATAATGATTTACAATAGATTGACTCATTTAGTTACCCTTAATGAAAAGTGC
This sequence comes from Gymnocheta viridis, assembly GCA_956483585.1. Taxonomy (NCBI): domain Eukaryota; kingdom Metazoa; phylum Arthropoda; class Insecta; order Diptera; family Tachinidae; genus Gymnocheta; species Gymnocheta viridis. The sequence continues at coordinate 2,263,056 of OY101445.1, forward strand.
TTGAGTGTAAAAATCCTTATACTTATTTTAGGAATCAATGCTTTCAGTTGAAGTTTTGGAGGAATAAAACCTACTTTCATCTGCTAAAAAATTTAAAACTTCAACAAATACCTCTTCTTCTAAATATAAAGAATCATTGGAAGAAGCCAGAAAAATGACAAATAGGGTGTTTCAAAAACTAGAAGCTATCGAAGGACAAAATGCACCAATTTTGAAAAAAAATTTATTGCTTGAGACGACCTTAAATCTCATGCAATAAGAAACTGGCCTCTTCAAAGTCTAAAGGCACGGTTACATCTGACAAACATTTGCCCAAAAAAAAAACGTAGCCACTACTTTTGTTTAGGGTTAGTGTGATTTAACTTGTTTTTATATCATAAAATGAAGTCAATTATGCCGTAAAATGCTATTCTTATATTATTTTTAATAAATGCGAACCCATAGTTAAAAAAAATAGTGGAATTAAAGAAAATGCAAATTTAGCTTATCTGTTAGTTACGTTTTTTTGGCAAATGTTTCTCAGATGTGACCGTACCTTAAGTCTATGTAATTATTTACATATGAAGCTTCAGTTTATTATTAGCTTACAAGGCTATATTTAGAACAAACTTTTATTTTGTATATAATTAAATGGCCAAAATTAAGATATTTTTTTAAGAGAGTACAAATAACGCCTGAATTTACAATGTTATATATTTTTATTTTTAATTTGATTTTAACAAGATATATTTTATTAAAAATTAATAAAAAATTTATATATATGTATGTATGTAGATGTACAAAAATACTCACTCTATACGAGGGCGGATTGATATTGAAGCTACCTAAGTAGGAAAAAAACATTTTTTTCTCCTTTTAGCTCAATACACTTATTAAGACATTTTTATACTATCTGAATAATACGATTTAGTTTCGGTAATCACTTCTTCGTTTGAGATGAATCTTTTTCCTGCGAGCCATTTTTTCAAATTTGGAAACAAGAAAAAGTCACTAGGAGCTAAATCTGGACTATAAGGTGAATGATCAACCAATTCAAAGTGTATTTCACGTAATTTTACCATCTTATCTAATGCTGTGTGAACCGGTGCGTTGTCTTGAAGAAAGAGCACTTTTTTCTTCTTTAAATGTTGTCGGTTTTTCTTGATTGCATCAATCAATTGATTCGATAATGCACGGTAATACTTTCCTGTGATTGTGGATCCTTTTTCAAGATAATCGATGAGCAATATTTCTTGTGCATCCCAAAATACAGTGGCCATAACCTTGCCAGCCGATTTCATTGTCTTCGCCTTCTTCGGAGCACTTCCACCAGCTTCCGTCACCCATTGTTTCGATTGATTTTTGGTTTCAGGTGTGTGTTCGTAGTGGTGGACCCACGATTCATCAACACTATCAACAGGATTACGCTTTATCATGTCCAAACACCGCTGTGAAATGGTCTGTCGAACTCGTTTTTGTTCGACACTAAGCAAACGCGGCACCAATCTTGCCGATAGCTTTTTCATATGCAAATGTTCATGCAAAATGTTGAACACACGTTCATATGATATTTTTACCATTTCAACAATCTCACGTAACTTGACTCGACGATCATTCATAACGCTATCGAGGATTTTCATTGATATATTCTTCAGTAACCACCTCTTTTGGCCTTCCTTTTTTTGGTATTGTTGCAGTGCTTGTTCGGCCGCGTTTAAGCTCAGCAATCCAATATTTTACCATGTAATCTGACGGAGCAGACTCATCGTAATGTTTATCGATCTTTTCTTTTGTCTCTTTCGCCGTTTTCCCTTTCAAATAATAGTGTTTAATCACTGCACGAATTTCATTTTTCCATTTTCCAGAAAAACAAAAGTTGCTTACTTCAAACGACTACAACAAATAAACTAATTGATGAATTTGGGTGAAATTTTAACAGCTGACGTTTGACAGGTCGCTAGGAATTTTCAATATCAATCCGCCCTCGTATAAGCAATTTCCTAAAAGAATACAAATAAGAAATAAGTTTACAATGTTATGTTTTTTTATTAAGTTTTTTGTTTTTATAAGAATTGGCAAAAATGTAAAAACGAATTTTAAGTTTTTATTATTTTTAATAAAATTTGTAGTTCAACTTTTATTAAATCTATCCTTAAGCGTATTTCTTAAACGCGTAGCTTCACGGAAATGTTCCGCAATATGCTCTGCAACATTCTCACTCAGATATTGATCCGGATCATTTATGATATCCTGTTTATTCAACCATTTGACAACCTAAAGTTATGCAGGACTGTGCATGCATTTACATATAATTGTCCCGGCAGTTTGTGAAGTGGTATAAAGACCAACCGGTAAGCATCTAAATTCCGCTTTAATACCCCTTTTAAAAGTTCAGGGCAATTCCTTGCCTTTGCGTGAACATAATTAAAATTTCGTTCATCTTCGTTTGTTGATGAACGTTACGGTGCCATCAGCCATGGACGTAGAGGATAACCCGAATCTCCTATAAATTAAGAATTTTTTTATTGATAATATTGTAGATACATATATGTATGAACATAAACAATAATTTATCTAATAAACAAGACTGATCGCCAACATCCCGTTCATAGCGCTGCTGCAACTCACCATAAAGGCGCTATGCTTCCCAAATGTTTGTATGCGTCGTGAGAAGCTCCTCCAAATCTTGGAAACTTGCTAAGAATTTTCAGGTTAAAATCGCAGATCTGAAATTAAATTACATAAATTTTTTAAGATGTATAAAATACAGATAGTTTAATGTTTTACCAATTGAAAGTTTTTGGAGTGATATCCTTAACGATTTAAGTAGCAGTTTTGAACAGACTTCTGTGGCCTTTTTAACCGCACATGTGTGCCGTCAACAGCTCCAATTGCTTCTGGAAAACTTGTCTCTTCACAAAACCTTCATTCGAAAAGTTTCTCGACGCGTGAGTTACAGAACATGGGTACAGGTTCATATACTGTCATTACGTTTTGCTTCCTCATTCGTAATTTTAAATCTGAATTTAGTTGCAAGTAAGTTGTCGTCAAAAAAAACAGCATTGTGTGAACACCAATGAAAGTTAAAAAAAAGTAAGAATTTTGCCAATAAGACTGGAATCGTCGGAACGTAGACTTATAGAAAACTGAGTTGATATTAGTGGGGTTCAGTGTTTCCTGCAAAAATGCAAGAAATGTAAAATATAATGCTTTTTTCGGAGATCAAAATACACGAAATTTTAAAAAGAGTTTTCAAACTCTTTCACTGAATGGGTGAGTTGTTGATTTCATAATAAAATAAAATCCTTAATACGTGGTTGAAGAACAAACAAAATGTTTTATTTTAAAATTATGAAAAATGAAATACATAAATTTCCGAACGCGTAGGCTGGCAGGCAGGCAGGAATGACATTGTAATTTTAACACCGGTAGAGCAGACAAATGTAATGTTCCTCAATGCATACTGCACAATGGCATGAGTGTTTCCTTTTAGAGCCTGTAAATGCCGTTTAATAAAAATATATATTTAAAAAAAAAAGAAACACAAGTGGCTGTACAACACGCGCAGCGTATTTCAATCCGGATACGGAAATATTACATTCAAATAACTATGCACTTCGAAATGATTCGCAACTCAAGGAATATACTCGTATGTGTATGTGTGTGTGTGTGTGTACAAAACTTTGAACGCTTTTTAGCACGTGTTCGAAAAGGGGTTGCCGTCGAATTAGGAATTTTATTTTCATTGTGTGTGTAATCTAAGACGCGTGTTATGTGTGCACATTGTGTAATAGTTGGTCCAAATTAAAAACAATATAGAAAACAACCCCAAACGCGCAGAGCCCTTTTTTGTGTACTACTGCTTCTGCCCTCACTTTTTTTTGGGAAAGACTTGCTTGCACACGCAACAATAAAAAAATACGATTTTTTCAACAACAAAAAAAAAAACAAAAAACAAAGAATGCTTGAATTAACAATCATATTCACGCAAATGCCGCTAAAAGTTGAAAATATTAAACCACTTTATAAAAATGGATTGAAATCAACTCTAACTTGCGGTTCGATAGTATTTTCGTTGTCTGCATTTTAAAGATGTTCACAGCAACAGTTACTTAAGAAAAGAACTTTTTTTAGTTAGACGATTGTACTCGTTTGTAGTACTCGTAATTAGTTGGACAGCATTTCTAACAATTAGAGGCTAAATTGAAACTAGAGTTTACAGGTGTCTTGAGGACATCTGATTATTTAATTTATCCTTTAGCTTTTCATATCCTGCAGAATGTATTAGCATAACTATTTCATTCCCGTTTTCTTTATGGCGACATACTGATAACAAACATGTAACATTAAAGGTATGTTTACCTTTGAAAATGTTCACACAAAAATATAGAACAAATATTAGTATACAAAAAGCACAATGCATTGCTCTAATGGTAAAAGTGTTAGTTTTTTATTGTTACGCTTTCTTCGGGGAAATATAAAATTATGTAAATAAAAACTTTTTTTTACAATAATCAAAAATCTAAAAAAAATTTTATTTACACAATTTTAAATTTCCCTGAAGAAGCCACACAAAGAAGTGGCGAAATATCGGGTTTTTAATAAAATTTTGTTAACGTTTAAAAAAAAAAATTTACCTATAGCTCGAGATAAATTAGATTCATTTAAAAAACAGAAGGTCGAAAAAAATATATAAGAATAATTTTATTTAAAGTTGATTATTTTAATTAATATTTTTTTATGAAATTGGAGTTGTATTTAATTTTTTATTATGTACATTTTCTATTGATAATAAAAATTATAAAAGGCACCAATAAATTAAGCTTTTGATGTCGTCCGTAGAATTAAGTGACATAGTATGCATACATACAGTTGTGTTCATAAAAATAGCAGTGACCGTACTTAAAAACTGAAAATCTTCGCCCAGAAACACAATTATGTTTCAGTTATTTTTTTGTAAAATTAAATGATATATAACTAATTTTTTAACTTCTTAGTTAATGTACAAGTCAAGTAAAGCTGTAGTATGTAAAAACATTTCTTAAACAAAAACATCTTTAAGTTGGCTGTTCAAAACAATAGGAATATTTTGTAATTGTTAAGATTCATATGTGCCAGCAAAAAGAAAGCAATAGTTTTACTATCATCTATGCATCGCGATTCAACTAATTCGGGTATAAAACAGAAGCCTGAAATCATCATTAAATTTTATAATAAAACTAAATGAGGCGTTGACACAATGAAAAAAATGTTGTCTGAATACTCAACAAAAAGAGCAACAAGACGTTGGTTGGCCTGTGGCGATGTTTTTTTAATTTATTGGATATCTCTGCCGTAGCACACAAAGTGCAGTTTAAAAATCTGGACGTGGATTATTCTTAAGCTCCTTGGCTACAAATCTTTGCATCGCACAAATAAAATCTCGAGCCAAAAACCCGATGGTAGTTAGTAAGTTTCTTATCAAAACAGCAATGGAATGTGTTTTAGGTAAACTTTTGAATAATTTTTGAAGAAGCAAACGAAGAGCCACGACGGGATGCTACAGAACGCATCAAGCAAAAGGGTGGTTGCTACATGTGCTACAGAGAGTCTTAAAGGAAGAAAGCTACTTGCCAAGAATGCATCAAATGTAAAAAGCCAATATGTGCTGCGCGTTGCCTTACACAAACGAACTGCCAAAACTGCTATAAGGACTCAAGTTCGGAAAAATACGGCTTACGAAAAAAATGTACTGGTTATGTAACAAAAACCAATATAAATTAACATAATATAATTAACATATGTAATTTAATGTATCTACCACGGTATATATTTATAAGCCCGTGCACAGAAAAACAAAAAATAAAAAGAAACAACTTCTATTATCTCACATCAAAATGTTTTATTTGTTTATTTTCTAAAAATTCGCCAAATTTTTATAATTGAGCTGGAAGCCATTTGAAAGTTGATAAAAACTGTATAAGTTATTAACAACTGAAGATCAAAATATCTACCTCCGTAGATACTATGAAAGAGAAGGTTAATTTTTTTTCACAAAGTATTCGACAAATCCAACGATTTGTATTCATGTGTAAGTGAAGTGGCCTTTAAAGACATTTTCTGTGAAAACGTAAGTAAGTATTCGTTGATAATTTAAATAAATAAAAATGTAAAAAGGCATCCTACAGATCTCTTTTTGTTGTACCAAAAAGCCTTAATTGTCCTGCAATCTCAGCGAAAAAGCCGCAAAATAATTAGATTGCAAACATAGAAAATAGCGCAAAACATTTTATGACACATACACACACACACAGCATGAGTTTAGTTAGATGTTGTAAAACATTTTGTTGCTGTTGTTGCCGTCGTCGTTTGATGATGACAATAAAAATATAAAGGACAACGTTTTAATGATACCCATCCCACACATATTCGTATATAATATGTTAACTCTTTTATCGGTTGTGCTTTTCTTCATGCAATTATTATAATACGTATTTTTTTCTTATTTTTTTGTTCTTTTTCATTTTTGCTGCCATTAGGGCGTTAAATGTGCTACAAAAGAATAATGCACAATTTTACATGATAATTGCCAGCAATTTGTGACAAGACAGGCACATGGTCGCTCGTTCATAAAGACTCACGATTACAGACAAACGCAAACACACATACACATACACTCATCTATATAAAACCCTTAGGGGAATGTCACAGGTCGTTTGTCTTGACAACAGTCGCACTGCTAGCACAACATGATATCCTGCGGTTTCAAAACTTTAACACTGTGTTGCGTACTACATTTCTGTTAGATGGCAAACATTAAAAGAATTAATTCATTGATGTTCTGTAAAATTGTACAAAGCGACTATTCACAAAGGATAAAGGATCATTTCTTTTCTTTGTCCACATCAGGTGTCACAAATGAATGAATTTCTTATTTCCGAATAGTTAACGTACGGTGACAATTCGTCGCCCGTGGTTTTATGAGCTCAATATTAGAGATGGAGCGGAGCCGTGAGTGACTTTTCACTCACGCTCACGATAAAAAGAAATTTATTCATGCATGACCTTCTATTTTAGCTCACGTTCATGCACGACTTCACGTGAGTGGAAAAAAAGTTATTCACAATCACGAAAATGCAATGAAATATGTACTTACAAAAAAGAATCTATAAAATGGCTAAAAAAAAAGTAAAAAAATATTTTATTTTTTTTTAAATTTATTGATCGAGATTGCCTCGATATCTTCTTTCAAAGATTTTCAAAAACATTTGTTAAAAGAAATTACAATGAAGCAAAAAAATAAAAATCACGAAACACTCACGCCAAATACCCACTCATGCAGAATTTTATTGACTCGCGTTCGTGCACGCTCACGTATTTAAAACAATAAACTAATCATGCATGATTCACGCTAATCACGTGAGCGGTGCCTATCTCTACTCCAGGTACCAGCACACAGACCAACCTAAATTGGCGCGTCAAGTGTAGTATTTCCCAGCGCCAACTTTTTAAGCTGAAATGAATAAGAGGGGCTTTGCTGTGTCATGAACAGTATTGTTAAAGGGCCTTTCACACTATCCACACAGAAAAATACACACGAAAACAAGGTTGATTTTACATGTTTCGTAAATGATTTCGCTTCATAGTCGTTTCGTGTTAAATCAACATTACGATAACTTGCAAACAAACAGCAGAACATGTCAATATAACAATAAAAATAAAATAGAATAAAAATGTACCCACATTAAAATAATAATGACGAATCTTGTTGAATCAAAATTATTTCAGTTTGTAACAACATAAATAAACATATTAAATGAATATGTTTTCAGCATGAAATTCATTTAATATGTAAGTAATTATAATGTTGAGTTAATACGATTCAATGATTGATCTAATACGAAATTCTTTTAAAATTAAACCGATACTCATATTAAAATAACACTAAATGTTTGTTGATTCAATGATGATGCCCTTAATTAAATAACCCATAAATATTTAATAAAAACGATTTCTGTTGTGTATTTACTTTTTTAATATTCATTTTATTTACATACATTCGGTGCTAACGCCAATTCATCAGTAGACCTTAAACCATATTTTTGAAAAGTTTCAAACCTCTTATCTTATACCGAAAACTTTTAAAAAACCAATGAGAATTTCTTGAACTTTTGTAATATTTGAAATTCTCATTGAAATTCGTGGAATGCTTATTGGCAATGTCGATTTAAAATGTACTCAATGTTAATTTCATCAATTCCAAAGTTAATTTAACGTAATAATTTTTTTATTTTACTACAAAGCTGAGTTGTTTAAATTCAAAATTACACAATGTTATTGTAACTACGAAAAATGTTCAATCTACTATTTGTTAGTTAAAATTTAAAGTTTTAAACATTGAATCAATATGAATATATGTATGTAAGCTTTCAACAAAGGCAATATTTTTGCAAACTTTTACATGACATGAAATCAACATTGTTTCATTTTGGTTTTAAATTGGTGTTTTTTTTTTCTGTGTGTCATACCAGTCTTAAGATTTTCATTAAAATTTGTGTGCAAGAAATCTAACGAGATTTGTTGCGATTGTCAAAAAAATCTAACGTACCACATTACATTTTATTTTCACACTATCAGATCTCAAGTAAAATAAAAATATGAGTAGAAAATAAGCGGCGGCTGAGCAGTTTCATGTAACCGGCGCACATGCTGGCCTTTTGAAATGTTTAGCAGTCAAAGTACAACATTAAATAACACAAAATTTTTTAATTTTGAGACATGGAGTGATCAATAATGCCAGCAGAAATTTAACAAAATCCCTACATGTCTCCAAAAAATCCCCCCTTTATATTTATTATCTCTTTTGTGAGGTGTTTAACGCAGTTCTACCGCAATATAAAAGGAAAAAACCAAAGTTGAAAAAATTCTCTACAATTTCCTTGAAATGATATATCTGTCCTTTTTCCCCCTTCCCTTGAAATTTGCCCATTAATTCCCTACAAAAAGGGAAAATTCCCTACTGTTGACATCGCTGGGTGTAAACACATTACAAATTTTGAGCCTGTGTATGACAAAAGAAAACAGAGACGTCACGCTATCGGCGGCGAAACAATCGGCAAACAACCAGCAGGTGGACTTAATATTACAACAAGTACAACACTACAAAAACCACAAGCATTTTGTTTTTGTAAAATCAAAGTACATTGTCAAAAATATTTGACTGAGGCAAAAAAATAAAATATTGAAAATTATTTCAAAAAGTTTTGTTTTGTAAGAGTTGTTTTTTTTAAATCCCTTGCAATATTTAACAAATATTATTTTGTTGAAGAAATCTGTTGTGTGGAAATGTTTTAAAGATCCGCTGATCAATTATTGGCAGGAGCAATCCATAATGCCGTGCAACGTCGCTGTCAATCGGTGATTGCCTCACCACCCACCCAAAAAAAATTTCCGCGGATGTAAGTACATACATACACATTGGAATTCCATTGAGGAACAAAGTGTTAATGCTTTGATGGCCTGTGCTGTGGGTGCTGAATCGGAAATTAGTTTTATTTTGCACTGTAATTTAATTTAAGAAATATCCTAAGATTGAAACTTATTGTTAATAAATCTTATCAGTGCACTTGGCCAAAGCACGTTGCTTCTTCAAAATTTGGTTCATCAACTGCAGATGTTACTGCTGTGATATGAATTTAGTATTATATATTTTAATCTTTTTATATTTTCTATTTAAATTTTCGTTTAATTTTTCTGTGTTTTCACAATTGATTTTTTTATTTTTTGAAAATTTTCAACTTGAATGCCAACAAAAGAAATAAATAAATTTTTACATCCAACTATAGTTCGCCTAGAATAAAACTTTAAAAAAAGTTATCAGTTAAAAGTTATCGTCCACCTGTGGAATTTAAGGGAAAAAGAACATTTTGTATCACCCTGTTTGTGGGGACAAAAAGTAAAATAGAAACTTAAATTTTTGGCTTTCAAAGTGCTCAAGTTTTTACTTTTACGAGTAATATCCAGAGGTCGAAGGCGAATCGCCCGCATTCTAGTAATTAAATATTAACCAATTACAATAATACTTGTATATACGGTAAAATACAAAAACAGAAAAAAAATAGAAAAAACTCTGTCTCATTTCTGCACAAAGCAAATTGGACAAACACACATACACACTTTGAATGTGTAATAAGTAAGCAAGTATTGTGTTAGCAACTTCAAACGCTTATACTAAACCGATTTAAATAAAATTAAGATGGTGCACATCTGTCTAAAATCCTCATTAAAAAATATTTCCGAAATAGGTTCAGTATTACGGCTATCTACATATGTAAATAGATAAGCAAGAAAAAAAATTACTTATATAAAGAACGGCTATCCCTAAAGTCTATCACTGGAACATGCCGCTAAACTCAACCACAAACCAGTCGGAAACTTATAAATTTTTATTACTGCAGCTGTTTGCAAGCAAAACTAGAGTTTTTTTACTGGAAAAATCTTTTTTCTAAATTTTCTACAGTAGGTTTGATTTAGCTGCCTTTTGTTCATGCGCACTTTTGACTTAACTGCACAAAATTAATAATTTCACTCACTATTTTTCAAAATTCCATACAAATTCATTTTTTACGTGCGCTATTTGTAACTGCACATTTAAGATAAATGCCCAAAATTTTTGGCGTTTTAAAAATATTTTCATACAAAAAATCAACGTTAGCTGCATTTTTACTTAACTGCCCAAAAATACATATTTTTTGTAATTATGTAATATGTAATGGCATATTTGCCATATTTTTTGGTAGTTTTAAAATATTTTCACATAAAAAAATCAAAGTTAGCTGCACACATTCAAAAAATATGCTGGACACTTTTTCGTCTAAACATCCAAGTTCTGCCATTTATAATTATAAAATATGGCATACAAATCACACAAATAGCAGGTCGTCATCATGGAAATTCATCTATTTTATTTGTATATACTCGTACATACAAGCATACACTTGGGATAACTGCATTTTTGACTTATCTGCATAAAAAAATCGTGCAAAGTTGATTGCGCAGCTAAAGCAAAACTGCTATACAACGATATCTCTCCAGCCATTTAAACGAAAATTTAAGAAATTTAAGCCATCGTGAAAATTAATGCGACCAGGAGTTTTGGAGTTTTTAAAATAAAACGCTTTAATTTTCCGGTATCTGTTGAACTTAATGAACTAGATAGAGTAAGCCTAGTGGTAGAAATTCGACCGCCAGTTAAAAAAAATACTTAATTACTTATTCCCTTCTCCATGGGAAAAACATTAAACGGAATAAAATTGCATACAAACACGCACATTTATAAAAAAAATGTTATTACTCATATACATATAGGTACTCTTAAGCACTCTCATTGCTTTGCTTTTGTTTTTACTTGAAACAATACTTACATAAGTGAATGCATGTACGTGTGTATTTTTAGCATTTGTATTGGTGTCAACTTTATGAGCCTTTCATTCCTTTAATACTGAACCAATTTAAATAATATATAGTCGGGTCGCTAAAGCTCATCAATGTCTACCATTTGGTAAAAGAATGAAGAAAATATGTTGCCAAACAAAGGAGAAAACGGGATCTAAAAATGTGTTTTTGCCTATTTATATATAGATTAATCGGTTTTAATAAAAATATGCGGCATTGGCTGTTGTTCTTTGTGTGTTTATTGTATTTCAAAATTTTATTTGGCAGCCCCCGTAGACCAGTGGATAGAGTACTAGACTATCAGTGTGGATGACGCTGGTTCGAATCCTGCAAAGATGTTTCTGCCTGTGTGTTTCTGTAGCCAAACTTTACTATCGAAAAATCTCAAAATTTATATTAAACCGAATCAGTACATTAACTCACGAGATCTAAGTACCAGCTTTCGCTATCTGATAGTTGAAGTTAATTTTATTTTCATTATATGAAAATTTCAAGTGCCTACCTATTAAAATGGGCATCTTTCGTCACACTTTGTGTACGCTCCGCTCCGTACTAATAAAAACTAACAGATAACTTAACAGAAAACTTTATTAACTAAATAATTCATTATTAGGTCGCACGTCAAAAACGAAACAAATACAATTTTTTTTTACATTATTCGATCATTCGAATAGAAAAACTTATCAATATTTTTTTTTCAACAATTTAAAGTTTTTGAGTTATTATTGACTACCCTGTATACTCGTTTATCTGCACGACTAAAGGCCATTTTCACGTACCGCGAAAAATATATATAACGAATATTTAAAATACATAGTACATACTATTATTAAAGGGGAATGTCAGTGATTGTTTGCAACAATTGAAGCGTAATAGAGCTTAATTGAATACACGTGATCCAGCCAAGAGGAGAGTATATGTATTACAAAGTTAAGCTGAACGCTGCTGATAGTTGCACAACCCAAGCAAATCACTACGTTGGGAAAAAGGTACGTACAGTAATTCGCAAAAGTATTTTCAATTGATATTCAACTTCCATTTCTTCCAATTATATGTTGCAAATACAATTACAAAACTTTAATTTAACGAGCATAGTAATGAAAATTCACTCTCGTTGTGCTGAATTCACAACCTCCAGAATATTGGACAAGCACACTACTACTAGCCGATGGGCTGGTGGCCACTACAGATGAGCGATATTTCTATATCTGTGATTTAATCACTGTGACTGAAAATTCGCTGGTCACTGGTGCAATGACATATAATTCAAGTCTCAGACAGTTGCTTGTAATTTAGAGTTGTGCTTTTCAGCTCTATTATGTTCAAACAAGGGCAACGTATAAACAAAAGTATTATACAAATATTGTCTAGTTAAAAATTTTCAATTAGTATAAAACTTCCACATATTGTTTTATGTAACAAATTAAATAAAACAAAATGAGTTTATCTGATACACATAGATATATATGTATGTACGATGAGTTTTTCTTTATCAACACGTCTCTTGGAACTGTCAAAGACCATACAAAAGGAAATATTCCGCAAATTTGCGGAATACATCAGGCATTATGTTACAAAATTTAATTTGTCTGTAGTGAGAGTGAGCGAAAAAGTAAAATGAAATTAAAAGAAACAGCTCACTTTTATGAGTAGCTCACTTAGTTCACTTGTGTGAGTAGTTCAATTGAACTAGTTCGTTCATGAACTACCCAGCTGGAATAATGGTGAATATCTCAAATTTACTCGCACCTCAATGGAAAGATAAAAAAGTATTCTCCTCGAAAGTGGTGAATAAACCAGATATTTGTATGAATTTTTAACACAAGATGAAGAACAATACGAAAAATTCTTAACCCCGAAATCACTTTTTTTTTCTTGAGATATGACTATGTTGCAATAAATGAGTGATACGAGTTACTATGACCGCTACAGCCACACAAATGCTGAAAATAACTAGAAGTTATGCTGTTTTGGATACAAATATTATTTAATTTAATTTAAGTGCCAGTCAAACAGTCCAACAACAACAACAACAAATACATTGGCACACTAATGCACATCTGAAGAATGTTTGAATGATACGCGGTGCCACAAAGCGCCCAGCAGATAAAATCTAAACTTTAAAATTTCAGTTCCATATAAAAGCTCTTAAGATAATTCAAAGGCTTGCCTTAAAAATTAAATAATATTTGCAGAAATGAGAGCTATGATGGCCCGACGGCAGATATTGCTGGTTGTTAAGTTTAAAAATTTATGTTATTTTTATAATTATTTAATTTTGTACCAGCAAATGTTCGTTTTCTTCTAAAATCAATAAATTTTTAGTGCAGAGGAAAATGTAGGGAACTTTTTCTTTGTGTTTGTGTTGGGAAAGAGGTGAAATTTTTTCGCGACATGTAGGGACTTTGTCTGGCATCACTCGCTCTAGGATATCTTAGTTGAGATCTTAAGGATTTTTCTCGTACAATAAAGATTTCTCATAAGAAATTATTAGTGTTATAATAAACTGAGTCTTATATTTCGAGTACAGGAACTCATAAACGTTACAAAATTTTTGCAATTAATAAATAATACAACTAAATAAAAAAATATATATAAAATAAAAAACAATGTTTATAAAAATATGCAGAAAAATCGACGTTCCGAAGCTATTTTCACGTATCTCCAAAAAATGTTACTTTGGGAAGTTGATTTTGAAGTTTCAACATTATATACAAAAAAAATATTACATTTTCCGAATTCGCACTACTTCCAGAGCACAATTTCAGGATCTTAGACCCGGTTCACAGACGTCAGGTTTGACTCGTTAAGTCTAGAGTTTTTAGGAGAAGCGGTATTGTCTCATATTTTTTGAATTTGTGATATACGTGAAAATAGCTTTGGGACGACGGTATGTGAATAGCCCCTAAACCGTTTCTCCGCAATCATAAGTTGATAAGTGTGAGTCACTGTACTTTTTTTTGCATAGTACGTTCCTTTCTTGCCAATGGGGGTTAGTGGACATTTTCAGTAATCATCTTAACGCACAACGCGCACAAATAATTGAAAAGAATAAAACATAAAATAATGAAAAGAATTACGAAACGGTGACTAGGTGAATTTTTGTAACTAGTGGCTTCATACGAGTACACTCTCATAGAACAATAAACGTGTTTGCCGTTGTGTACAAAATCGTTTTATTTCTTCTTTAAACCGAATCGACACAGGGTTGTTGATTGATGGTAGAATGCAATTGCCGCTAGTTTTGAGCCAAACAATTAAAACCAACATAAAATCAACTGTAAAACAGCAATCATCCATCCACTCCTGCCACCTCCGTCTCCATCGATACTCGCTTAAAATATTTATTCAGCTCTAGAAAAGAATGTATTCTCTTAATTAATAGATAACTTTTCATAATTGCAGCTCAAGTGCTGGCCGGATGAATGCGGAAATTTAATTTTTAGAACTATTTTCCTTGCTGATTTCTTTGTTTGAGATCACTTCAACGGTCTTCGATGAATGCACAGAGATACATATGTATATATGTATATAGTTTTTTTTTAAAGAGAAGTAACACTCAGGCAATTTGTATTTTTTTAAATCGTTTAAATAAATTTTCACACTTTTAAACAAAAAAAAACTTTATTATAGTTTTATAATAACAAATCAGTTCTTAAATATTTTTTGCAATTTCGCTCAAATATTTCTAAAACTTTTTATGAAAAATTATGAAATTTTGACAACATTCCGACCAATTTAATAGTCTCAATACTGATTAAAAATACCTATGTATGTATTTATGTATATAAAAAAAATAAAATTGAACAGAAGAATGTTATGGACGAAAAATTACCGGGTCTCAACTAAAGATATATCTTTTTACATCAGTTTGTGTGTTTTTTAGCTTTGAGTAGCTTCGTGTTTTTGTTACAAGTTGGTATTGGTATTCTCTCGAGTACTCGTAAATGTGGTGTGAGTAAGTAAAATGAGAGTGAGAGCAACATATTTGTTTTCCTATGTTTCGCTTAAACAAATACTATGATGGTTTTACTACAGGCATTTTTGGAATTTTTTTGTTCTGGCTGCAAGTGATTGAAGTCAATATATACTAGTATGTATGTATATATATACATATGTAAATTTTCTGTACATAATTTTATATTCGTATATACATATGTATGTATGCAGCACAAATATTAAATTTGTATAAAGCATCCTAAAAAGTTTTGTTTTTCTATTTTTTGTTTCTACCTAATTTAAAAAAGAAAACACATTTAATTGGAAACACTACAATATTTGTAGTTAGTTTGTATAAACGTAGTGTTAAGTAGCGTTCGACGTTTTTAGATGATGGGATATTTTTTTTTAGTTTTTTCTAGAAAACCCGTATCTACATACATACATAGGTGCATATATTAAATTTTATGGAAATAAACTAATAAATAAAGTTAATTATTGATTTTTATCCTCTGGTAGAGATATTAAAATGATTACTTTTGATGCATTTTTCACTAAGTGTGCACGCTCGAAACTTGTAACTATTATATAGCAATAATCTATAATCTACATACATACATACATACATATGTACACATACATAAATAGGCAAAGAAAAATTTTTAGATCCCTTTTTCTCCTTTGTTTGCCAACCGATTTTCTTCATTCTTTTACCAAATGTTGATTTCTTGTGACCCGACTATATATTATTTAATTCGGTTCAGTGTTAAAGGAATGAAAGGCTCATAAAGTTGACACCAATACAAATGATAAATACACACGTACACGCAGTAACTTATGGTTCAAGTAAAAACATAAGCCATGGGGAAGGGAATAAGTAATTAGGTAATTTTTTCTCTTTAAATAAATGTAACCAAAATAGGTATAAATACGTTAAAACTGGCGGTCGAATTTCGACCACTAGGCGTACTCTAGTAATAATTATTTTGCATAAAGAAAAGTGGCCTGCTATATCCGGTAAAAAAACTACATATCGCTCCTTTATTGCTAGATATTCATATCTCAAAAAACGTAGATTTTCAAATTAATATCTGTGGGGTTTTTCTGCGTTTAGGGTTTTCCAATGTTATGATTTTTTTGAAGGTTAATGCGTGTGGGTTTTTTCAGCAGCAAGAATTTATTTGTAACAACTTTTGAAATAATGTTGTTTTTAACAATTAACTGACAAGCTACAAAATATCCAAATTTAATTCTAAATAAATTTTTCCTTCTTTTTGTCGAATTGAACTTTGAATATGTTCTTCATATATTATTTGTTGTACAACATATTTCATTAGCTTCTAAAAAATCTACACGTATTCACCTTCAAAAAACCATGTCATATGACCTTCAAGAAAATATGACTGCCAAAAAATCCGCAGATGATAATTTGAAAATCTATGAGCATATAAAACCTAATTCCAATAGGTTACTTCGATATCTAATACCGCGTCGAATACGCGAAAGAATAACATTTTCTTACTCAGACCTAGAGCCTGAATAAAACACAAAAATAACTTTTGGAAAAATAATATAAGATCGAATAAAAAATATACTAATCAGAATCTTCCGACAAATACATTTCGACGGATATGACCATTTTTTAAATTAAATCTATATAAAACTTCACAAAATATTACCAAACACTTTGAATAATTGAATTAATAAAAATTTCAGCTTCTAACAATTTATTCGAATTGTCATATTAAGGTTGACAATAACTTAACGAAGCCAACTAAAATTCGTTGTGAATTATAATACAAAAAAATTGTTGAGTTGAGTTGTAACCAGAGTAGGAAAATAAACAAAATGAAACGTTTGCTTTCGTTTTGTTTTGCTCTTTTCAATGAGTAAAACAAAAACATTTAGTTTTGTACTGTTTTTGTTTGTGAGCACTAAATGCTAGAAAAGAACATAGTGGGAGCAGAATTGAAAAGTTTCAAGAAGAAATGTTTGCAAACGTTTGCTGATTGGTTTGCTCATTATACAATAACGAACGAAATGAAACACTCAAAAAAATACGTTTGAGCAATTGTTTAGTGCTCAATTGTAGGATTGTAACGGGATATTAAAGCAAGCAGATGAGTGAAAAGCCAATAGTTTTGGTTGCGCTCTTTGTCATTTAAAAGGTATTTGTTTTTGTTTTGCTCAGGTACAAAACGATTGAAAAAATTTTAAAAGTTTGTGTTTTCATAGGAAACGTTTGCGAAAAGTTTTGTTTGTTTTCCCACTCTGGTTGTAACATTGACAACTCAACTTAGTTGAGTTGTGAATCATAATTTTAATTCTCATTAGACCCAGAGACGGTAAGACCAAAATCATAATTCAATTTATTAACTTGTCTTAAACGATAGAAAACAACAACAATAATTTGCTTTAAAAAAGTTAAAACACGTTTAAACAAGCGTCTTGATCTAATTCCATTAGGCAACCTGTTTGCGTTGTATTCCTGCTTTATGATTCACATAAAATACACTTCAGCCGGTTAGCAAAAGTATGTTTATGTATATCTGCGGCCTTACCCGAACCCACGTTCCTAAACTAAAAACAATGCCTTATTTATCGAAAAGTATATTGTAAAAACTGTTCTTAATTCATATGCAAATTGTTTTTTTTTTGTTTGAACAGTTTGTTGCCAATGAATTCACTTGCTAATGCACGAATATTATTTATTCTTACACTCATCCTGCTCATCGAAATAAACCAACAAAAACAAGGATAGGAAAACATCCCTTCATTAAAATTAAAGGCAATAAAAAAAGTTGACTTGAAAAAAGGAGCAAAGAAAATATTCAAACAATTTATAAAATTGTGTAATGAATACATGGAAATCTTTCACACATTCCACAAAATCTGATTCGTCACCTTTATCAAGCCTGCATGAAATTTTTGTCACACGCAAAAGGAATTTCTAAATTGGCAACGAACGCTGTTGCTCATACATCTATCTGTACATAGACAGAAATTTCGGAAGGAAGGCTTAAAAAGGACTATAAATGCCCTTATAGGTATACAGGAATGAATGGAATGCAAGTGGCCGACTGCCACAACTGTTGATACACTGCCATCCATAGATTGATTTTATTTAAACTTTTACTGGTGCCATACACACACGGGCAATCCAGCCAACAACAGTGCGCTGTTGTGTCCTGTTTTTTACTTAATGTTAGTGTGTGCGCGTGTGTGTGTGTGTTGATGCACCATGCAGGGCATTTCATCAACTTGCTAAATCCGAGAAACGTGTCAGGCATGATGCTAAAATTTTCCTTGGTAGCTTAAGTGTTTAATAATGGCGATTACAACACAAGGAGAGGGTGCTGTTTGTCTGCCAGTGTCTGCCTGAGATTTATCTATGTATCTATTTACTACATACGTCAAATTATTCCATACGTTCTGTCATGAAGATATCTCTATTCCTGGGCAATCAATAAAGTTCATTTAATGTTTATAAAATTTGCTTAACATCATGTTGAACAACTTTTGCCGGTATGTGTATGTATGTAAGACGAAGTAATAACTAAATATACACGTTCATACATGCATGCATACATATATACATAATAGTAAGGTAACGAATATCCATTTTTAAATTCCCGCGAATGCGAATATTTCTAATTTAGTTGAAAAAAAAATCTCCCCTTCGCATCAATAACTTGAACAAATTATCACACTACTAACGGTATTTACATTCCGTTAACAATCCCCAACCCTCTAGAGTAAACCGAGTCAATTTAAATTTTAAAATCATTTTCAATTTGCTGCTCCGGTAATCGAACGATTTACTGCAGTAGAAAAGTTGAGTACAAATAAAAATTTTATACGTCAAAAATACTTTAAAAAAACAAACACGCGAAAATAAATAATTAAAAATAAAAATTGCTTTATTTCAGGCAAACTATGTACATATTTTTTATCATTTTGAGAGCCTTTTCCAGCACAAATTCGTGTAAATATACATATATATATACCACCCTGCAGATAATATTGGACTACGTGGTCCATTATAGCTGAAATGGACTAGTTACAAGATGGTCCGATGTTATGCAGTCTTGGAGTCAGCGTGACCGTCTGTGCCACTAAAGTATCAATTTGCTACTTTTCTGACCTTTTGGCCACTTTTGGTGCCACTCTTTTGAAAAGTGCTAAATCTGATACTTTTTGTTACACACTTCCCCCTCCACTTCTGAACAATCTGCTTGTGTAAGTATTCTTTCTTATGACAGCTTATTTTTTATTTCAGCCTTTACGAAAGCTAACAGTCAAACCTAAAGCAATGCGTCAAGCGTTTCTATCTGTCAACAATTCTCATGCTCATACAAAATGTATGAAGCAAAATATATGCTGAAAAACTCTCGGAACATTCTATAATTGAAATTAAAAACAACTTATTTAGAGTTCCAAAATATCTGATTTTATTATATATTCATGAATTTTTATTTAGTTTTTTTATCTATAAATTTTTAATAAAACCTTATAGAAGATGTCACAACAAATAATTTGTGAATGTTTTCAATATTTTTTCGAATTATTACTTGTAAATAAAAGTTATTCTTTACCTTGAATTTTAGCAACTTAAATGGTTGCCCCTTTTTTTATAAAAAATCCCCTTTTTGGTGCCACTTTTATTTTTTAAATCCCCTTTTTGGTGCCACTTTCATTTTTTAAATCCCCTTTTAAAAATATGTAATTTAAAAACAAACAAAAAATTGTGTGAATGTTTTAATAATTTTTTTTATATAACTAATTTTTTAAATCAATTGTATTAATAATTTAAATTTTAAATTTTTATCATCAATATTAGTGTATTAATATCAATAGGAGTGATATATTATGAGGATATACCAATTTAAATTTTATTTAAATAGATTTAAATTTTATATAACTATTTTAATTTATTTAAATTAATTATATTAATAATTTAAATAAATTCCAGCCCTAGGTCATCGCAATGTTAAATAGACCATGTTTTCTTCATACATTTGGGTTACTTTTGGACTAGTCCTAGTTTTTTATGGGGTATACTTTAAATGCGTGTTTCGACTAGCCGCGTTATCTGCAGGGAAAGGTAGCAATTTGCGAATTTATTAGACAAACGATAATGTTGATTCGAGATATGTATGCTCCGATATCTAATTTCAGTAGACTGTTGCTCAATGAAATGCATGTATTATAGACTATCACAACCCACAACAAGTAAAAAATTTTTGAAAAAATTATTTTAAGCTGAAAATAAAGATTGTTTAGTAAAAACATTCATATTTTTTGTTACATTATTTATTCACACTTTATGTATTTTTTTTGTAACGTTGATATTCGCGATATATTCGCTGGAAAACGAATGGGAGTATTCGTTACATTACTAATACAAACACACACACAAACACGCATACCATCAGCACCGAATAGTTGTAAGTATTGATGTGCAAATAATGATTATGAATAATAAACGATAACAATTTTAAGTACTTGAAGCATGCTGATACTTACAAGCATATTAAGTGTACGACACATAAACGCAAACACACACACATTCATACAATGCACACCCAGCCAACAATATGGTCTGGATTCGGTCAATTGTCTTGACAAAAAAAAACATAAAAGCCATGCCAGCCCCAAAAAAGATAAAAAGTTATGGACACGAATGAAGACATGTTGTCTGCAGTATGCACTTGTGTATCTCCCATTTGCTGTATTATCGATAAAAAGATCGAATTTTGAGTTAATAATGCAGAAATAATCATCATTTTGTAATTTATTTTGTGCAAAAAATTCTACAAATATATGGAGAGCAATAACGCCATTCAGTAGTCTGCACATGTTGTTATTGTTGCACTTGCACTTTTACAAGACCATTTGCATCGAACTAGCGGTTTTCAGTGTTTAATGCAAATGGTCTTGCAAATGCAAAACATCGTTGCTTTTTCGTGTATTTTGTTGTTGGATTTTATAAAAAGCAAAAATATTTTTCATTTGCACTTTTGCAAGGCCATTCGCATCAAACGCTGAATACCGATACTGTGATATCTGACGCAGAAATTCTGATTTTCCCACCAACGTTTCTGATAGGAACCCAACGCAGAATGCATATGTATGCAAATTCCCGCAAGGTTAAGCAACTTGTTTGCAAACTATTGCAACAGTAAATAAAATGTGCGCGCTGTGTTTTATTCTATCCAAACCCGTCTTTACCATAAGGGCACACGGGGCCTGTTCCTAGGGCCCCTGACGTCATGGGGCCCCTAATAACAACTAAAATCGTTCATAAATTGAAATGTTATATTTATTTTATTTTTTATATTTCCGACAATTTTTATATATTTTTTGAGGGTGCTGTTGGCTGAAGTAGTTAGCGCGTTGACTGCAAAGCAAATAATGTCTAAGAATGTGGGTTCGAGCCCAGCTTCAGACAAGTCATAACATCCAGCATTTTTCAGATGTGCATTAGAGTATGCCATTGTATTTGTTGTTGTCGGAGTGTTTAAGTGATGAAGGCATAGCACACTGGTCACTGAACATTTCTGACAGCAATTGATACTGGTGTACGCTAGCGGACATCACAGCGCCCTCCTTCGTCGGTATTGTAGCAAAATCGCTTAAAAACACATTTAATGCGCCTACTTGACATCAAAGGCGCTGCAACACTGATCTAAAAAAAAACTAACAGAGCGCGCAATATCAGAGTTGCAAAAATTAAGCTTTCTCTCTTTCACCATCTGTCCTCTCTCACTATCCCTTTCCCAAAGAAGGTAACACACCTACGGGTTGGTAGGCATACTAATTGCCTGAGTGTTACTTCTCTTTAAAAAAAAAAAAATTGCTTAAAAAGATTTAAAGGTTTTCACCATCAAATGCGGCCCTTTACAAATTAAATTGAAGGATTAAAAAAACAGAATTTGTTATATCAAATTTATCATTTTTCAAACCAGAATTCGGCATTTTTAATATCTCGGCTTCGACAGCGCATTTGGGCGCAAATAAAGTTTTTTTTTTTTTTTTTTTTAACTTGGACCAGCACTCAGGGGATGACCCCTACATATGCAATGCATTGTGCCGGAACTAGGAAAATTGGTTATAGGAAGGAGGATAAAGGGAGTAGTGTTTGTGGACGTTCGATTTGAACTTTCCCACACTGAAAGTAACAGGAAAGACCTCTGCAGGAAGTTTATTCCACATGCGAACTGTTCGGCTAAAGAACGAATTTTCTCTGTAATGCGTAGTGCGATCCACTGGCATATCAACCACAAATGGATGCGCTCTTAACGAAGAACGTGTTGTTCGTACAAATGAGCGGGTTTCGGGAATAAGTTCCCTGATTTCATTAGAGCACATTCCATTGTAGTAGCGATAAAACAGTGAAATACATCCCACATTGCGTCGATGCTCCAGTGAGTCAATAGAGTTGGCTACCCTACTGTCACCGATGAGCTTCTTCGCCCTCTCCTGTACCCGGTCGAGTAACTTCAAAATAGACTTTGAAGCACCGGCCCATACATGAGAGTTGTATTCCATTTTCGGTCGGATATAGGTGGTGTAAATATTAAGGAGATCAGATGGAGTGAAGTATCTCTTACACCGTCTTAGAAAGCCGAGGCACTTGAATGCTTCTTTTGAAACCTGAAAAATATGATCAGTCCATCGAACATCACATTTAATTTTCATGCCAAGAACATCAAGAGTTTCTGATTCCTCAATATCTACACCACCCATTATTACAGATGAAGCAGCATGATTGTACGTACATTTGCGTGTAAGCATACAACACTGGGTCTTGCGAGCATTAAATTCGACCCTATTCGCACGTCCCCATTCATGGATTGCTAAAAGATCATTATTTATCGAATCATTCATATTTTGCCTCATTGCCGCGATCTCCGGCAGGCTTGGTCTGTTATTGAATGAATATGAATGGCACATGCTGCTGTCATCTGCAAAAGAGTAGATAGGATTGGAAGTTTGAAGTAGAAGGTCGTTTAAGAAAATAAGAAAAAGTGTGGGAGAAAGAACGGATCCTTGCGGTACCCCTGAATTAATCTTGAACTCGTTTGATGAGATCCCTTCTATAACAACTCGTATAGTGCGATCTCTGAGAAAGCTTGATATAAATCGAGAGAAGACATCACCGACACCAAAAGCAATAAGTTTTGACAGAAGTGCACCATGCCAAACTCTATCAAACGCCTTGGAAATATCTAGAGCCACCACCTTACTCTCGCCAAAATGGTGAATAGAATGACACCATCTTTCCGATAGAAAAGCCAGTAGGTCTCCCGTAGAGCGACCCCTACGAAATCCATACTGGCGGTCGCTAAGTAAGCTGTTGGACTCTAAATATCTCACAAGATGGAAGTTTACCATACTTTCCATAACTTTGGAAAGTGCTGAGCAAATTGCAATTGGGCGGTAATTTTCAGGGTTGTTAGCCTCTCCTTTTTTGGGGATTGGCGTTACATTAGCAACCTTCCAACACATTGGAAATTCACCAGCATGGTACAATGTACTGAAAAGGTTAGCTAACGGACGCGCTAGCGTCGAAGAGCACTGCTTCAAGACCAGTGCTGGAATACCATCCGGCCCAGGAGATTTATTTATGTTGAGATCTGCTAAAACCTTTTTAACTGCACGGGCTCGAAAGAATATTTTAGGCATAGTTACAGATACTCTTTCAAGCACGGGCAGTGGTTGAGTGCTTTCCGGCAAGTGGGAGTTACTTGCAAATAATTCAGCCAGAAGGTTAGCTTTATCAACCGGGTTAGTGAATACTTGATCATCCTTTAAAAGAGCTGGAATTGAGGAACTAGCATTATCCTTTACTCTTTTAACGAATGACCAAAAGCTCTTACTACCCCGAGGGGCATTAAGAACTTTAGCACGAAGGCACTGCTCGTACAAAGCTTTTTGCTGCCTTAATACTTTGGCACATGAAGATCTCGCCCTTTTGCGTAGCGAATCAGTATCGGCATTTTTGTTATTACGCCATATACTGAAAGCTTCCTCTCTGGATTTGACTGCATCTCTGGCGGATATAAGATGGTCTACAAGTGCCAATGCTATTAATGCTCTGAAAAAATGGATATAATCATATTTCTGAATCTCTGACATCAATTGCAAGTGACATCAATCAACCAGGAGAAACAAGAAATGAGGCTAAAAAAAGAACTTTTTTGGTTTTTATGGCGGAAAATAATATTTGTCACCATAAAAACCAAAAAAGACAATTTCAAAGACATGGCGCTTACGTGTTTTACGAATAAACGCCACGATTTGTAGTCTTGCAGCAATGTGGACGCAGTCTTCTGTGTTTAAAACATCCAACTCCATCGTACACTGTAAATGGCATTAAAAGCTTATTTTCTGTTTCCTGGGGGAACATGTACTCGTATAAGTTGTCGGTGCTGCAATACACCTCATCAGCACAGCGTTCCCAGTTTGGGGGACTTGTCGCCAAGCCGAAGATATTTTTCGTGTTTGGTAACAAGAATTTCGTATTGAGACCCAGTGATTTTTCGGTGATAGCATTCTTCTGTTCAATTTTATTTTTTCTTATATATTCTGAGTCAGTATTGAGACTACTAAATTAAACGCAATGTTCTCGAAATTTCATCATTTTACATCAAAATTTTTAGAACTGATTTGTTATTATAAAAATAAGTTTTATTTAGGAGATTTGTGGGGGTTTAAAAATGCAAAACTGGGAGCCCTGCAACAGCAGTCATGTCTTCCACTTGGGTAAATTTTTTCGAGACATAATCAGCATTAACAATGAAGTAAGAGCAAGCGACTTGCAATAATCTCAAATATTTTTCATTTATCAAGCATTTTAAATTGTTGACGCAGCTTTCTCTACTTACTCCGCCTCTCCCGTTTTAATATTATAATATTGCGAAATGGTTTGCGTTAACCTTTTTAAGCACAGGAAGCTACAAAAACAATTTTTTTCTAAATAAAAAACTTAAAAATTACATGGAATGACAAAACCGGCAAGTCGACACAAAAATAAACCAGCCTGTCAAATTATTCACAAATATAAACGATTCTAAACCGGTTAATTTTATTTAAAGAGATAAACCGTTAAAAGCAGATTGGAAAAACAAACAAAACTTTTCGCAAACGTTACATATTGAAAGCACAAACTTTTAAAATTTTTTCAATCGTTTTGTACATGAGCAAAACCAAAACAAATACCTTTTAAATGACAAAGAGCGCAAACAAAACTATTGGCTTTTCATTCATCTGCTTGCTTTAATATCCCGTTACAATCGTACAATTGGGAACAAAACAAATGCTCAAACGTATTTTTTTAGTGTTTCATTTCGTTCGTCATTGTATAATGAGCAAATCAATCAGCAAACGTTTGCAAACATTTCTTCTTGAAACTTTTCAATTCTGCTCCCACTATTTTCTTTTCTAGCTGAGTACGTTTAAATTAATATACATTTAGTGCTCACAAATAAAAACAGTACAAAACTAAATGGGACAATCGTTCTCATTGTTTTTGTTTTACTTATTGGAAAGAGCAAAACAAAACGAAAGCAAACGTTTCGTTTGTTTATTTTCCTACTCTGGTTAAAAGTGTAGTCGGTTTTGGTTTTTGAACACTCTAATTTGGACATAAAGTAGCCGCTCTTTTAATATTCTACAGAGTTAAAATGTATTCACTGGCGATTTGGTGCGCCTCTAATGTAATTATTTACCTGTGTGTGTGTGTGAATTTGTAAACAGCTCGCAACTAGTTGTTTGGCCGCAAGTGTTATTGTCATATTTTGTACGAATATGCAATATTTATATGTATTTCTTTCTTTGTTGTGTTTCAGTAAACGTTGATCAATCTTGACAGTTTAAGATCGGCGCCTTATACATCATTGTGAGCAGTTTCCATGTCATAACCCAGACACAGGTAAACTGTCTGTCAGTTTGAATGTCCGCTTTAAAGATCCGTTTATATGATTGTCTGCCTGGCTGTGTGTTTAAGATGGCTTTAATGTTTTTTCTAAATACATCACTCGTTGATCGTAACGCCTGTCTGTCTGGACATTCCATATGAAATGTCAAACGAGGAAGCATTAAATGAAAGAGACACTTTTTTATTTTGTATGATTGTGTGCACTGGAGAAGGCTGATATTAGTTTTTATAAACATGCATATTGTTATTTTTTTCACAGGGGTGAGATCAAATATGAAAATGTCAAAACAATCAATACAAATAACTTATTTAAATACAAAAATCCATAAAACTCTGGGTATGAACTAGAGATGAATGATGATACCGTGTTTAAATGAGTCCTTGTTTGCAAGGAATATATATCACGTCAATAAAATGTTTGCTTCTTATTCACGATAATGGTGTATAGTGTGACAGAATATTCAGTCAGTAGGTTGTCTAAAGCCTTGAAAGAGTCCTTTCTACAGACAACAACATAACTGGAAAACCTAATTGACGACAACGATATTTCTCCAGCTAATAAGACGTTTTCTCAAGTCCGAAAAGTTACTGTATCGAGAAAATCGATTTCTCTAGAACATTTTTCTGAATTTTTCGACAACGACCGCTTTTCCTGTTCTGTAAGCCGAGTAGATTTTAAATCGAGTGATATTTGAAAACCGAATAATTTTTATTTTTTTTGCTCCGTAAATCAAACGATTTGCTGCAATAGAATTGAAAAGAATCAAAAAATTATAATAAAAACCAAAAATTGTTTTATATCTTGCAATTTATTTTTTTAGCAATCATGTTTGCAGTAAATATGCATAATTTTGGGAGCCTTTTTGAGAGATAAATTTGTTGGAACAAACTCACTAAACTAAATAAATTGATTATCTATAAGAAATTCTCCAAAAAAAAACCGGCATTCCACTTGCATTCGCCCAGGTATCGATTTTAAAGCGAGGATAACATTCAAACCCGCCTTAGAGAACATCAATGTATGTGGACAGGCGATTGATCGATCAATAAATATCAATAAAAATCAAAAAAATCTTTGGCAGCCGCAGTTTTTTTTTGGGGGTTAAGAGTTGATTACATTTTCGATTTGATTAAATCAGATTGAACCAGCAGTTTAAAATATAAAAGAAAAAAAAATATTTTATTTTTCATTATTAATGCCACAAACTTTGCTCCGATCGGTTCAGTGAAAGCTTTAGGCACGCACATAAGTATGTACTTATGGCGGCGAGACATGGATCGCTGCCCCTCGAGACATGCAGAGTACCCAAGTGTTTGTGAATCGATGTCTTCGCGGGATATGGCGAATATTCTGGCCTAGAGTAGTGTCCAACAACAGGCTTTGGGAGCAATCCAACCAACAACTCATGGTCACAGAAATAAAAAGACGTAAATGGCGTTGGATTGGCCACACCTTAAGAAGATCAAGGAACGATATCACATAAAATGCCATAGACTGGAAACCGCAAGGAAGCCGAAGAAGAGGAAGCCCAGCTCACAATTGGAGAAGGCAAATCGATGTAGAAGTGACCGGAATGGCTCTTACTTCATTGGTAATGCTGATGGTGATTAAAAAAAATCCAAGTGGATGACACGACTGCTAAATAAAACTTATCTTTATAATAACAAATCATTTCGTAAATATTTTTTCATATTTTCGGTGTGGATTTTTTCAATTGTAATTTCTCTCAAATATTTCTAAAATTTTTTATGCAAAATGATGAAATGTTGACAACATTCTGACCAATTTAGTAGTCTCAATACTGATTAAAAATATATAAAAAAAAATAAAATGTGCCGACTTGCCGGTTTTGTCATTCCATGTAATTTTTAAATTTTTTATTGAGAAAAAAAAATTGTTTTTGTAACTTCCTGTGCTTAAAAAGGTTAACACAAACCATTTCACAATATTATAATATTAAAACGGGAGAGGCGGAGTAAGTAGAGGAAGCTGCGTCAACAATTTAAAATGCTTGATAAATGAAAAATATTTGAGATTATTGCAAGTCGCTTGCTCTCACTTCATTGTTAATGCTGATTAAGCGCCATGTTTTCCATATTGTCTTTTTTGGTTTTTATGTTATTTTCCGCCATAAAAACCAAAAAAGTCAATTTCGCAAAAATGGCGCTTACGAGTTTTGAGAAGAAATGCGACGAAATGCCATTGGCTGTATTCGTCGCTCTGTAGTAGAGCTGTGCCAAATCGATTATTTCAGTGATCGCTCATTTTCGCTCAATTACCGAAAATTAACCCGTTCGTTCAATCGTTCAATTGAACGACAGTACGGCAACAATTCTATTTTTTTAATTCATTATTTTCTTAAGAAAATCAGTTGTAATTTTTTGAATAATGTAATTAAATTAAATAATTTATTAAAAAAACGGATTTATTAATTAAAAAATCATAGTTAAGTTCATTTTAGAAACAATTTCTTGTTCTTTTGACTAGAACACTAGAAATTTTATTTTAGCTTATCGCCCTTGCGCATGTAAATTTGCTATTGGATTGATGGCCAGTTATTACACTTCATTAATTTGTATTGTTTTAGATTATTTAAGTTAGATTTATGTATTTTGTTATTAAATTTTACGGATCTTGTAAAAAGAGCACTTTTGCCAATAGTCGGCACCAATGTTCCTATTTTCGTCATGTAACGATCCTATTGTCGGCATATCATATTTTAGTGAAGAATATAATAAATCGAGAAGGAATTCATACTCTTATTTATTTAAAATTAAAGTTTTTAAATTTATACATGTTTAATGAGATCATAAGTTCACATTTAATAAAAAGTAAAAAAATAAAAAAAATTTATTAAGATCTTTGGAATTCATTTTTTGTATATAAGTCCCATCCTTAGAGGTAAAAACTTAAAAAATAATTTAAAAACTAATTTTTTTATTTGTACACTAGTGAACTCTTATACTTACGTTTGCATCATATCTACGTTCTTGATCTTATATTCCATATTAATGTCGGAAAGAACCACATGCGGAAGGGGACAAAAAGTCAATAGGAGTTATTGCTATTTTCTGGCTAGTTTTTCAATTTCTTACGGTTTTTCCATTCCGTTTTTAAAGGTTTAAAAACGCTTAAAGCGGAGGGTTGCATACAAACGAATTCGTTTGTTCTCGCAAAAATATCTTAGTTCTGAAGTCATATGAGACTTGTTTCCATCCACAAACAGTAGAGTCGGCCGTTGAACATTGTATTTGTTAACCCAGTTATGGACGCAATTCGCAACGTACTCATAAATGTTTGGCCGCACATTATTTCTTTAGCGACTCATACAAGCGGAAAGACTACCGCTTGCCGAAAAAACTAGTAATATATGACCGCTTCCTTTTCATTGAATATAATATGTACAGTGCGATATCCCTAAGCTGCTAGCTCTTCTCTAGTTTTGGAACACATGTAAAAGCTTGTTTCATCTCCGTTCAAAATACGTTCAAAATATCAAGGGCATTTTGTTCGCTTAAGCAGCTTTTCGATTCGGCAAACCATTTCATAATACTTTCTTCCGCTATTATTGCTCGCCCTTTACTTATTCCTTCAACGCCTAAAAGGATAAGTTGGGAATTAGTATTTAAAAATACTGGAGAACCACTTTCTCCCCGAACGATCATTGCTAAGTGATATGACTCGTTTGTCTCGCTTGAATTGTATTCAGCAAGTCATAAATTTCAGGTGGAAAATCACATTTTGGCAAGTCGTGGCACCGCTTTTCCAAACGATCTTCTTCAGCATTTATTAATATTGCTGGTGGAAACATTCTTCTAGAACCTTCCAGAACGATACCATGGATTCTGTCATGTATTGTGGAAGGTGGAACACCATATTTTACACCAGAACCTAATATGGATATCCCACCTTCCATTATTTCACTTAGTGCGTCTTGTAGTGACTGCTCTGAGGATTTATGAAAGGCCCTTTTTTTGGTTGTCATATTTTAATTGGAAAAATATCTGGAATTTCAAAAGGTTGCTATTTCTTGTCATCTTGTCATATTTTGGGAATTCTAGTTAAACAAAACTTGTAATTAAAACCACTGCCGACTACTGGGTAAACTTGATTTAAACTCACTTTTTGTATATCTCAAATTTGAGTTAAATAAAAAAAAATCTGTTTTTCCAGTAGTTGGCACCCCCCTGTAGATATAGAATGTAGAATTTTTCGTTCCTAATGTCGGCATCGATTAAAATGAGAGAAAAATACATATTTTTAATTTTTTTTTTACATTTATAGCATTAATTCAACAGTTTTCTAACTTAAGAAATCTTTTCCAATAAAAATTGCTTGATTTAACATATTTATAGCTTTATAGCCCTACATCCAAACTCAAATGAAGCAAACGAATACAACATAAAAAAGATGTATGAACGAAAGTAAATTTGACATAAAAAAGATACGTGAACGAACGAAAACAAGTTTTAACTCATCTAGAAAATCGACCGGTACACTATTGAACCAAAAGCGTGCAGTAAAATGACCGGATCGCTTCGTTCAGTTGGGTGATTCGTTCAATTTAACCCGTTCGTTCATGAACTACACAGCTCTACTATGTAGTCTACTATTTCATTATAATGAAAGCGACAACAAATGGTGTTTGTTGTAGAAATACATACATATGTATGTATATATTTCAGTTTTGCCACCTTCAAATCAAAAATCAAAGTTAGCTGCAAACATTCAAAAAATATGGTGGCCATCTTTTCACATAAACATCCAACTTATGCCATTTATAATTATAAAATATCGCATACAAGTCACACAAATAGCATTGTTGCCGTCGTTTACCTATATACATATTCTCATTTTCATTATTGTCTCTTAAAATATTCTCAACTTAATGTACATACGTATGTAAGTATATACTTATGTATGCATATATTATTTACTATTCGTTAAAATTTACTTGGACTTACATACATACATACATATGTACCGTATTTCTTAATCAATCGTATGATTTGTTATAGGTACACAAGAAATAAAATAAGAAAACGGTTCTTTATTCATTTAGACATAAGAAAAATCTTTGTTTTAGAGTCAGTTGGTTTATGTACGGTAATAAGACAAATTGTTTTAAAGCTCCAGATTTCTCTACCGCAAATTATAAAATTATTAAAATTAAAAGAATTAAATCAGTATTACATTGCACAAGAGGTGCTGTTAAATATTTGTTTATTCTTAACCGGCACATTACCTTAAACTAAGGTGACCAGATTTTAGAAATGAAAATAGAGGACATTAAAAAAATATAACAAAAAATTTATTTGAATTCATAAATACATTTTTTTACATACATATGTATGTATTTTTATGTATTTTATAGAAAAATTTACATTCTACATATGTAAATATGTAGTTAAAAAATAACAAATAAAAATAAATAAAATTAGTATAAACTAATAAAGAAACTTAAAAATTCATTGCACTAAATTATTCAAAAGTTCAAAATGTTTACAATATCGCAACCCTGTACACATAAAACTTACGGGAAGAAAGTAAGTGTTACCACTTATTTTCAAAATCGAAAACTCAGTAAAAACAATTATTGATAATACTTTTAAAATAAAAGATGACTATGAAAAAGAGGATAGATAGAGTACACAAATTTAATAGAGGACAGCGAGTTGAAATAGAGTATTGTCCTCTTAAAAAGAGTACGTATGGTCGCCTTACTTAAACGTTCCCCAACAAGCATATTGTCATCATTGAAATTCATCTATGTACATATGTGATTTGTTTGCATGTACACACATACGAACACACATTTTTGACTTATCTGCACAAAAACATCGTGCAAAGTTAATTGTGCAGCTAAAGCAAAATTACTGTATTTCATTTGGTTTTGTACAATTTTTGCGAAATTTCTGTACAATTTTAACTTTCTGTGGTGGCAACGCTGCCTGCTAGTAGAAAAAATATTTTGTTTTTCTCTCATGCAAAAATTAAAACTCTGTAATTTAGGAGTGAGTGTTTGTATGTATGTATGTATGTACAAGAAAGCAAAAGTTATTCATCGGCTTTAACCGTATCTTGTACTAGTTCGTTCGTGTGCCCTCTGTACATACATACAATAAAGCCTCGATGATGGCCCTTGATAACAATATTAGAAGCAAACTAAATAACAAAAGATAGTTAGTTATCAGCTATAGATACAAGTACATACCTTTCTACTTACATCTCTAGCTGCATACTTACATAGATATGTACATACATACTTGTGCATACATACATACCCACATAAATACCTTTATTTCTTATTACTCATAGACAAATACAAACTGAATGAATGAATGAATGCCTGCGGTAAAGATTTGAGTTAGAAGAGTCTCTTTTTGTTTTTGCTGCTGCTTGCTTGCTAGCGCTGTTTTCGTTACTTGAACTCCTATTGTAGCATATTATTTTGATACAATGAAATGATTTCTTATCCCATTGTCTCCCTATTACCACTAAGGATTCGGTTTAGGTACGTAGTACATTCATGCACTTAAGGTTAAAAAAATTCAAAAAACAATGAAATGTTAACCAAAGAACGCATTATAAACTAAATTAAAAACTTTTGTGTTCTTGTAACAAAGGATGGATTGGATGCGTACGTGTGTGTGTATCTTTAGAGCAGGGGTGCCATGAAGGCAAAGTTCTTCATACCAAAAAATTCTAGTCTTTACTGAAAATGTGCTTCGTATTATCTTTACTATGTAAGTATGTATGTACCTATTCGTACGTTTGCAATTGCACTTTATCCACTGAAATTGCTTTTATAGCGGCATTTACATGCAATAATTTAAGTCAATTATTATTTTAGTATTTGAGAAAGAAATACGCAAAAAATTAATATGCTACTACCTATAAACATAATAAATTCTTAAACAGAAGACGCTGAATTGAATGAATCATTGATGTATGGAAAAAACGGCGAAAGGCCCAACCATAATGTGCAAAACGCACGATGTTAAATGTAATTAAAACAATAAGTTTTCAGAGAATTATCTTAATTTTTTTTATTATGATAGAAAGATCTATGACAATTATGTGTGAAACAAAATATCGGCCAAATGCTCGCCAGTAGAGTTGTGTCGTTCCGGAACGACCTAGTTCCATTGAACGATTCCCTAATTGGAACGATGCGGACCGATCAAAACGTTCCTTTTTATCGTTCCTCGTTCCGCAATTGCAAACCGTCTTGAGGAATCATTAACTTGTTCTGATAAATGTCCAAATCAGAATGAAAAGCAAATCGTTGACTCGTCTAGACTGTTCGTTACAATTATTTCGTTCACATATTTTGTACACTTAAAACAAAGTTGAATTTTTGTATAGAGGTCAGCGTTGAAGACTTAATGGACAATATTATATTTACCTACAATTTATTTTATAAAAGTTATTATTTTTTACAAATATTTTACGAAAGCACTTAAGAACTTTTTTAGCATAGCCAGAAAATATAAACATCCAATAACAAATGTTTATTGACGTTTTTCGGAGTGACAGAAAATTTCACTCGTTCCTCGTTCCTACACTGTTCAAAGTAAAAAAGGGAACGATGAACGAAAGGAACAACCTAGTTCCTTTCATCTTTTGGATCGGTCGGAACGATTCCACAAAAGGAACGATTTTGCACAACTCTACTCGCCACGGCTTCGGTGACATACCTCTATCCAATGGTCCATTTTTTCAATGACTCTAAAAGATAATTGAGGTTCAGTGTTGTTAATGTGCCGAGTTATCTCATACTTTAGCTCTTGCATTGTTCTTAGCTTATCGCCGTCCATTTTTTCTTTTAAATATCCCCAAAGAAAGAAATCCAACAGTGTCAAATCACATAATCGCGACGGCCAATTAATATCGCCACGACGTTAGATAACACGGCCATTGAATTTCTCCCGCAAAAGAACCATTGTTTCGTTGGCTGTGTGGCAAGTGGTACCATCCTGTTAGAACCGCATATCGTACGGGTCCATATTCTCGATTTCGATTTTCTGACTTTTAACACCAAATTTTTAAAATTTTCACACCACAAAAATGTAATACATACACACTCTTGGCCTTTGTAGCTAGTGCTCTATATGCTAACTTTATAATAATTAATTATTATTAAGTTATTAAATAAATAAATAAATAATATTTTCTACAGAATGGTACGCAACAGAACAGAACGAAAAAGTAACAACAAACCACATTTAGAGTTTTTCAAACGAACAGAAGCAAAACAGCTGATCCGTAACAGAACAAAACGTACAAACTAATTCTGCCTTAAGTTCAAATTAAAATTGTCAATGAATTGTAATTATGTTGTCTTAGTAATAATGAAATTGCCTGTCGATGAAAGTTAATTTGAATTAATTAAAATATCTTCGATATTTCTCCATCCTGATCAGATGAGCGAATTCGCCCTGATATATCGAGCCATAACCGTAAAAGGGCTGTAGCAACATGATATACGATTTTCGTGTTATTATTAAAATTTATATTCGTGATCACGATTGTCGCTTGCGTCTTTATTAGTTTTTATAAATTAATTCGTATTAGTGGCAAATTGGAAAAATATTAAATTTGATATCACTGCTTTTTTAAAATGGAGTTATGGAAACAAGTGGTAAGTGTTTTAGTTTAAAAAATATATAGAAATTCGATAAATTTTATATAATAATCTGGTAATGAAAATTTTACTTCAGAGTTCGATCAAAACTGGTCTTGTTCCGTATAGTTATACTGATTCTTCTGGACAAAATCATAGTTTACAAACACGTTCCAGTTCGGAATTTTCAGAGACATTAAACAGAGAAGAGGAGACGTGTGTGGGTGAACTGGGCTACAAAAAGCAAAGAAAAATACCAAAGAGAATACAAAATAAGAAACAGCGTGATACTACTGTTCAACTGAATCCATGTGTAAATAAAAAGTGTGGAAATTTTTGTAGTGATAAGTTCAGCGAGTCAGATCGGATAGCAATGAATGAGCATTATTGGGGTATTGGCAACAAAATAAGACAAAGAGCCTGGCTGATTTCATGTATTACGCGTATGTCTATCAAAAGACGAAGATGTGATAGAAACAATAGAAAATTTACGTATAATTATGCTATTAATTATAACGATAATAATACTAAAGTGTGCCAACAGTTTTTTTTTCACATATCACAAAAAATGCTATGATTTCCCTGGAGTAATGCAAGTGGTTTACATACTTTAAATGAAAACGAAACAGTTTCTACACTTAAAATAATTTGTTGAACAATTGCCAGCTGTTCCTTCGCATTATTGTCGCAATAAAATTAATAAGTTATATCTTCCTCAAAAATTTCAAAATATAAAAAATTATTAATTTTGAAAACAAAAACCATTAAATTTTTTATAAAAACCAATGGATTTAATTAAGGTTAATTTAACGTTATGTTTAATTTTATCGGCAAAAATAATTTTAAAAATTAAAAAAAAATTAAAACTGAAGTGTGACAGCAATAAAGATTTTAGCGCCATAAATAGCCGTTATCTTGGAGATATGCAAAATCAATCAAATGCAATATATTGCTCAGAAGTGGCAATGTTTACAAACCAAATTTCACCGTAATCGTTAGACATGGTCCAAAGACTTTTTAAAAAATGCTTCTCCTGTAAATTTCATTTTTTGGCGCTTGAGTCTTTTTGGCGGTTAGGGCACGATATTGTGATTTACTATATATATTTTTACAAATTTCCTTCCTATTTCCAACTGAATGTTAGAGTTCAAGTTTAAATTCAAATGATACATGAATTTGCAACAATGTTCACTTAAGTAAATTATGGTCTCAGAGGCCAATGGGGCATGGTGTACAATAAATAGCCTTTAATATTACCTACTAGTGATGTAACGATCACACATTTTAAGAATCTGCGTCAATATTAAATTTTTAAATTTAGCGCCACTTGTGTATTGATCAATTATGCAAGAAAAGATTTAAAAAATTTAATTAAAAAAATTCTCTCTCTCTTTCGCAACAACAAGTTGACGATACGAGTAATAAGTCACTTTCTTGGCTGCGTAACCCAGGGATGCAAAAGTTGGTACAATTGTACTTTTTTTAGCACTATTTGAAAGTACAAAGTACAATAACACCACCATGCCTAATTTAGCACTATTTCATAATTTTCCTAGTTTTATTTCATTACACGAAAGTATTTTAAATTATTATCCCATTTTTTATATGGCAACTTCATGTTGACCATGCTGTGAATTGTTTTATACCAAAAGCGGAATTAGACAGATGATGCTGATTCTACAACAGGTACAACATTATAATAACAACCGACATCTCAACTCCTAGTTTAACATATAAAAATTTTGACATACGAGCCTCTAATTTGTGGAAAAAAGTAAAACACCTATTTAAATAGGCCTTGTTTTGGGTGAAGGAATCAGATTTTTAAAATGAAGCGATGTTTACTGATATTTCAAGAATTGCTTAAGGAATATTATTCATCCCACATTCTTCTGCAAATGTGGAAAGATTTATTTTCGTTTCGAAATTTAATAAAAACAAAAGAACAGAACAGGTTGTTTGTTTCGACTGCCTCTAATCTAATCCAAACAAAGGGTTTGCTGAAGTCATCAAATTCTTGCTGCTACAATTTGGAAATGATTAAGAGTTTGTTAGCAAGAAGTATATCATAAATTTAATCGTAAACTTTGTCTACATAATATATATGTAAGTACTAAGTACAAATCAATTTAAATTATATACATATGTACAAATGAATTTTTATGTACCTTTTTAATTAATTGTTAATAAAAAATATTTAAAAAATAAAAAGTACAATCGGACTGAAAACAGTACACTTCTTCTTAAAACTTAGTACAATTTGAAAATTTTATTTTGCATCCCTGGCGTAACCAACAACAGGTTCGTTAAATTTTTTTGTAGACTGAACTTGAGAAGTTCATAAACTTCTCACATTTCTAATTTTACTGACTCTTTGCTGGCGCTTTTAATATGTCATTCAAAGTGTTTTTGTATTAGAATATTTTCACAGATATTTATAAGGAATTTAATTCCGCTTTAATAAGATTTCTGTAAGTAAATTTAAAACAAACATTTAAAGGCAGTTGAAAGCGGTAACAACATGTTATTTTGTCTTAACCGCTTTTTAATAATAATTACTAGTTTTCAAATAAAAAAATATATTTGTCCGAAAAGCACTGAGAGAA
This sequence comes from Gymnocheta viridis, assembly GCA_956483585.1. Lineage (NCBI taxonomy): Eukaryota > Metazoa > Arthropoda > Insecta > Diptera > Tachinidae > Gymnocheta > Gymnocheta viridis. The sequence goes on from OY101445.1 coordinate 2,300,582, forward strand.
ACTGTGGAAAAGCTCGGTAAATGCACGCCTTTAAAAAAATGCGGTTATGAAGAGGTAAACAGCAGCAAAAATACCCGAATTACTGGCAGATACAAATTAAAATATCAATAAAGTACATATGTATACCCATAGCTTTTTTACTGCCACAACACTATAAGTCAAAAAATTTAATTTCTTAAAAAAACGAGCTTAAAATTTTTTAATTACACACATATGTATAAACACACACATACCTAAAGGGGGGAAAATATTTTAAAAATAAATATATAAATAAAATATGATTTTTTGGCTTAAAAAATCGGCTTTTTGTAGTTATGACGTTGTTGAAGTAAAAGAGCGATATGTATGTACATATATGTATATGTACATTAGCTACCTACCGATGTATCAGCCATTCCTACACTACACTATTTATACACACATTGCCTCCTACTCTTATAATCAGGGATAATCTGAGGGTTTTGTTTTGTAGTGCGCTGCACAATGGCTGGATTTAATAAATAATATAAAGTGAGTACTTTTCCTTAATAATCATTTTCTTTGTAGACGGCGTGATAAAAGGTTTATTTTTATCTGCTACTGAAGTACGAATGCTAGAACCTCTGAAAAGGTTTATTTTTTTTAATTGTAACAAAAAAAATAATGAAAAAAGATAAGTACGGCTTTAACTGACTATTTTACCAGAGATTAGTGAGACGAAGGTAGTACACATGTATATAAATATTAATACATATTTATATGTACATATGTATGCACCCCGGCTGGAGTGAACACTGCCTAATGCGGACACCTCATTTTTTACATTAGTTACTTTAAAGGTAAAAACCCTACTGACTGAAGCGACACTGCGGCGAAATTACGCGACATTTTAGATATATTGCACTGAATCAGCAACGACTTGAACAGAGTATTCAAAAAATCTACATCTTTAAGAATTACTCCAAAAATAAAAAATAAATGGAACACTGTTCTTTTATACACCGTAGTGTGGATCAAAAAACAATTGCCAACAACAACTGTATGTGCTGAGACAATATTATATTTTTAATAAAAACTAAATTTATTACAGGAAATTTTTGTATATGAAAATAAAAACTTAATTTTTATTAATTGAAACATTTGGTGTAATTTGTACATTAATACATTTTACCTAAAATCCATGCAAATTCAACTATTACTGCTTGTTTTATTTAATTCGCACAAACAAAAAATCTGAATTTGACATTTTATGTTCAATATTACTCGTATATCTTTGAAAATAAGTTCCAACAATTATTTTGCAATGAATGTGCAAAATAAATTTTTCAGCGGTCTACATGTGAACGTTCATATCGTCGGTCACAGGTTGACAACTCTTTTTTACTTTTCAGGAAAAGTAGGGAAGGAAATTTTTTTAAATATAAATGAAATGTAATAACGTGCAGAAGGACAAACACAGTCTTTTGGCATCAAAAACCCGATTCGATTTTTTTGTGAGTTAAGAATTGTCAACCTGTGACCGACGATATGATGTTTTGGGGCAATAGAATTCGACAGTTGATTCTATAATTATTTCCATGTTTATTGTGCGTGAAGACCCCCAGCTAGAATAATAATTGTCTTTAGTTATTTTATTTTTTTGTTTGTCAACCAAAATTGTTTGTTTATATAAAAAATTAAAAAAAATTATTTTTTTATTTCAATCGTAGGTAAACAATGATGGTACTGAAGCCAAAAATAATGAGAAAGAAAACAGAAGCGTAAACATTAAAAAAACACAGACCCGTAGCCATGTTCTGCAACTTTGGCGAGAATTCCTCGCGTCGAAAAGATGTGAAACAAAATATTCCATCGTTTCTCGAAAAGTGCGATAAAAGTGTGTTTGTAAGTCATGTACAAAAAGCGACTTTATCGATATCGAGCGAAATTTCCATACAAATTCAACAAATTTTGTATGGGATATTACTCGATATCGAATGCCGTATTCTTTTATTAATAGGGAAACGCGTTTTTTTAATTCCTTTTACGGCCGGAATACTGAACCGATCTTGGAAAGATTTATATGTTTTTAATATGATTTTTACATAGATGTGCACAATTTTAATTTTATTTAAATCGGTTCGATATTTAGAGAGCTATACGCGTTTAAATATGCTACTAACACATGCGCACTTATTATTACACATGCATGTATCAGCTTCAACTTGAAAAATAAACAAAGTGTCCATGTGTGTTTGCCCAATTTGCTTTTGCATAGAAATGAAGACAGTGTTTTAAGTTGTTTTTTATTCAGTAGGTTTTTTGTTTTTGTATTTTATCGCATGTAGGTATTTATGTAAAAGTTTAATATTAATTTCTAGAACGCTAGTTTAGATAAAAACAGTAACTTAAAAAACGGACAAAAAAACAACTATGTAGGCATCAATATTTATCATTTCAAAAACTTCAGAATCCAAATCTTCTGATTCATGTTGGCTGTATTAAGAAGTGTTAGCATTTGAGAAGAGGAAATAAATTCGGTACAGCAAACTGAATTATTTTTAAAGAGTATAGGTATTTATTCCAAGAAGAGCTTCAAATGAGTCATACTGTATTCTGTTGCGAATTTTTTTCAATGTTACCAACATCGGGCATAACATATGATTTGTCAATATGTATATGAATTTGAATACAAAAAAAAGAAAAACTAAATAACATGGTTTATAATAATATGTTATCCCCGAAAATCCAATTCTTTCTGTCAAAAAATATTACGAACATTGGCCAATATAATAATCACTTTAGATTAAAACTACTAACAACCAATTTGTTCGAAAAATAAACATTTTAAATAAAAAAATATTTTTTTTCTGAAAAATTTCAAGATTCACAAAAAACAAAAATATGACAACACTGTTCACAAGATAGCTTTGATTTTCCGGAACATTTCTTTCCAAATTGATATTGCAGTAAAGTGTTAGTCAACAAAATTTTGCCCGAATCAAAAGAGAATTCACCTCTAGACTATGAGAAATTATAAACTTAAAGCTTATTTATTTGTTGTTATTTTTTGGGGGAAAACGAAAAAAAAAAATTATAAACATATCTACACACAAACAGAAAATTGTCAAATTTTATATCAGGACGATTTTTGTATACTATTTTATGTAAATGTTCATATTTCAATAAGAAAATGACGCCTGTTTTTGTTTTTTATTTTTATAAACAGCACCAACTGCGAAGTATATCAGCTGTATTTAAGAAAAAAAAACAGGTTTCGATTCTACTTTTTTGGCTTCTCTGCAGAAACACCCAGGGTCTAGGCAGCACTCGAACCTGCGAACCCCATACTAAGAAACAAGAACATTATGCACTTGCCAACGGGGGGCTCCGCTGTGTGAGTGCTTTTTGAAAATATTTTTATATACCTATTCCTTATGAATTTTTTTAATTTGTTTATGTTTGTTAATAATGCAATTATTGCTGTTATTTTCCAAAAATATATTCGATAAAAATATCTTTTTTTCTGAGTGAAAATAAAGTGTTGTAATTCGGTAGACGGTATGGCGGGACTAAAATTTTTGAGTTGTTTATAATTCGTTATTACAGGACAAACAATTTGGAATTATTTTTATTTAGATTTATAAATGCTTCAACATTACTTTTTTAATAAAAATAATTTAAAGTTATAAAAAAAATTAAAAAACTTTTAAATTAAAAAGAAAGAGAATTTTTAAAATTTCAGATTTCTATATGATTTTTATTTCCCGTTATTAGTTTGATGTTTAAAAAAGAACAGTTATTTTGAGCCAATGTTCTTAAAACTCCTTACTTGTTTTTTTACTATTTCATTAGTTTGTGATATGTACTTTAATTTGCATCAGTCAGTCCGTTGTTGTCTGGAAGATTACCATCTCTTCGATTTTTTAAAAATTTACTTATGTATATGTAAATTTGAGAAATTTAGGCATTTTTATTCTACATATTTATTATGTTTCAGTTTTTTTAAATTCTTTAATACACAATTTGCTTTCGTACTTACCATATGTTCCGATATATGTATGTAAGTACAAATAAAAATATTTCTTAACTTGGAGCTAGGAAAGTAGGCGTAACCGACAACAACTTGTATACATATGTGTGTATACATACATACATATGCATATATATGTACATATATGTAGCTGAATCGGGCTTTTTAGAAATATATGTATGTAAGTAGGTACTTGTTGCAATTTTTTTTTATTTATAAATAAATATTTTTTTAAATAATTTCCTAAGATTCAAATTCATTTTTGCACACGTTTAATGTTAAGAACTGTTTGCTGTAGTTCTGTAATGAGTTAAAAAACACTTTCAAAACCTTTCTTAAGAAGAAAAGAAGAAAAAATAAAAAAAACATAATTTGTACTCCATGCACATACTATGGTACTTGTAAGTGTGGAGAAATGGATATTGTACTAAAATGCTGGTAGCACTAAAATAAAAATTGTAATTATTTTCCACATCTCTACAATGGATGTGTTTTACAAACAAATTATTAAAATCATTTTCAATAGCAGTGGGCTGGTTCAGAACGACAACATTATTGTTTCATTTTCTTTTTACTTACCCATGCACACATACATACATAGTACGTTCATCCAGCCGCTTGTTATTGCTGCTGACTGCATGGACCGTAATGCAGTACACACCAATTGTAATAGTGAATTCATACAAATATAACAACCATCTCTGTCTTACAAGTGGTGAGTTGTCCTATTTGTTTTTATTTTTGTGTAAATGAAGCTGTGTGTTTTTGTGTGTACTTTTTTCTTATTCGTAATGTTGTCATTTCATTCGGTAATGGTACAATTTTTAAGGGCGCAGAAAGAGATGGCTACTGAATATTAATGTGAATGTTCACTCGTGCGCGTATTCTCAGTTGATGTCTGGATTTTTTTACTCATATTGTTGTTGTTTTTTTCCTGTTATTATTATATAATGGTTGGCTGGCTTGTATTTTTATGTAAGAAATTTATTGACTTGTGTGAATGCCTACATTAAATTTGTGTAAACGCATGTAACTAACTGTGTGTGTGTTTTAGTGTTTCTTGTTCCCTTATTTTCATTGCGTGTTTTTTTAAGTGTTACGTTTCACAAACAATCTTGTTGTTGTCTTTTTTTTAAGTTTTGTTTTGTTTGTAATATTTACATGGACACGCAAACTCACATCCATGCATACAAAATACCGTTTTTTTTATAATTTCATACACTCCTTAACATAGAAATAAAGTTATACGAATTCTAGGGAGGATCAAATCACCTTTTTCAGGCTACACAGTACCAAGCTAAATTCATAGTAGATAAGTATGTACTATGTACATACTATGTACATACATAACAAAAATACATTTATTATTCAAATCGTATTTACATAAATACATACATACACATTATTTATGTAAAAAATCGCAAATGATCGTAAGCGACATTTTGTAAAAACGAACTTACTCGTACACACATACATATGTATGTACATGGGTGGGTACCCATAATTTAAAATTTATAAAATAATCCGATCACTATAAATTATAATATAATATATGTACATATGTATGTAAGTATGTACATATATTATATTTAATTACGTTGTTGAAAAGGTGCTGACTTAATTTTACTTTAGATCTCACAGATTTTTGCTATGAAAGCACTTTGTTGCGAGATTTGAAATTTTTTTACATTTTATCCGATTTGATTACCAACTTAGGTTATGCATTCATCATCGCAATTACAACTAGGAATAAATATTAATGCCGTGAAAAAACAGCCAGATCCGCACAATAACATAAATGTGAAAATAAGGCCAAGTCAAAAAGATCAATTCCGAAATTTCAGCCGTTAAAAGTAATGAGATCGAAATGAGATATGTAGGTACATACATACATATACTTATACCTACAATACGAGTAATATCGTCTGTTGAATCGTTTCGATATAAAGTGGAGTCTACATGCGAAAACGCGTCCGCAATACAGTTTCCATGTATGTCCCTGTGTTCGGGTACCCACTTGAACATTGAATGTTTCACTATCTCCTCCACAGATATCCGGCATTCTTAGAAAATTTTTGATGTCATGAACACATTATTCAGGGATCTAATGGCCGCCTTACTATCGGTAATGATCTGAATATCCCTACCAGATATTTCGCCGCACCGCAGCTGTGTAGATGGCCGTTATTTCAGCGTGAATGACACTGCAGGAGTCAGTGATGCCAGCAGAAATTTAACAAAATCCCTACATGTCTCGAAAAAATTCCTCCTTTTTCCCTACACACACAAAAAAGTTCCCTAAATTTTCCCTATTCTAAAAATTTATTGATTTTAACAAAAACGAACATTTTATTTGTATTTTTAAAATTTTATACATTTATGTCGCCAAGTACAACATTTAATTTAAAAATGAGGATGCGTAGTTCTCACAAGGTTAATCAAATCTTAATTCTGAATGCTTAATAAAATTTTGACCATGTTAAAAAATGGGACCCCGGAAAGATAGAATTAACCAAGGGGTGTATTTTTTTGTCGAAGAACGCATTTAAATAATTAAAATATCTTAATAAAGAATTTTAAAAAGTCTTAATTTATATATTGAACCAAAAAAAATCCAAAATTTTAAAATTTGTTTTTGTTTTTTCATGCAAAATCTGTACCCAGGAAAATTAGACAATTCTTTGCCTTTCGTTGTCTCCAGTTATATTATACCGAATGATTTTTTCTGTTTGTATGAAATATCTCGCGTAATACTGTAACAAAATTTTAAATTTAAATTTTTATATGTATAATATTTACACTTTTGTGTGGTGTTTTACGCACTTACACCGTAAAAAAGGAAAAACGCAAAGTATTAAAAATTCCCTACATATTCCTCAAAAAAAAAATATGTCTTCTTTTCCCTTCGCTTGAAATTTTCCAATGAGTTCCGTACAAAAAGGGAAAATTCCGTACTCTTGGCATCACTGCTCGGAGTAAATGCCAGAACCGACATCATTCAGTGATTTAGACCCGTCAGTGAATATTTGATTCACATTCGCGGTTGTTTGTAGGTCATCAGGGTGAACAGCGTTATCCGAAACGCTTACAAAGAAGCCAGGATCAAAGATTGGCTCAGGTGTGACATAATCAACGTTCATGTGCCAATTTATATTATACAGGATGTTAGCATGACCAATATTGGAATCACTCCATTCTCTAGTGGACTTTAGTCTTACTGTCGTGTTCGCAGCCAACTGTTTTGCCATAATGTCTGGTGGTAGCCAGTTTAGGATCGTAAACAGTGCCTTAGAGGGGATTGTTCTAATGGCAGCTGTTACTGTTATTGCCATCATTCTCATTATACGTTCAAACTTAGTTTGATAACTCTTCCGCTTAAGCGCCGGCCACCAAACAGCTGCTCCGTTTAATGACACATTCCTTTAGACGGTATACATTTTTGATATGAAAAATACTGGGATTTTGTTTTAAACTTAATTTTGAACGAGAATTGGGAATCGCACATAACGCATGGAAATATTATTGACTCGATAATGCCCGTGCATATGAAGGGAGGGTACTTCTTAAAGGCCTAGAAGATTAAAATTTGGTAAAAACTGTGACATTATTTATAGGTATTACTTGATTGTTGTATTTCTATTTTAAACTTAAAATTTCTCAGTAACTACATTTTATCAGTGGCATATTTTTGCAAATACCCAGCTAACATTTTGTACAATCTGTCGTAATCTTAGCCGGAGTCGGTAAGGAAACTTACAAGAAATTCCAGAGGGAACCAGAAACAGACATAAAATGAAGCTATTAAACTAAAATTAATTTCACAATGATGCTGGGCGTTATGTGAGAACACACAAGTTATGAAGAATTGAAGAATGCAAGCCACGTAACTTGAAAAAATATAATTAAAATTAATGACCACATGTGCATGCAGTGATGCTAAGAATATGGAATTTTCCCTTTTCGTAGGGAATTCATTGAGAAGGGAGAAAAGGACAGATTTCTCAATTTGAGGAAAATGTAGGGAATTTTTAAAACTTTGTTTTTCTTCCTTTTAAATGAGGGTGTACTTGTACTTGTACATAAAAAATCTAAATTTAAAATTTTGTTACAGTATTACGCGAGATATTTCTTACAGACAGAAAACATCTTTTGATAAATAATATATAAAGACAACGGAAGGCAAAGAAATGTCCGATTTTTTTGGGAATAGAATTTGTATGAGAAATAAAAACAAATTTTTTAGTTTTTCAATTGTTTTTTTTTTTGTTTTGATATAGAAATTAAGACTTATTAAAATTATATATTAAGCTATTTTAAATATTAAAATGCGCTCTTAGAAACAAAAAAAAAAGAAACAATTTTCATTCCTTTCAATCCCGGTCATAATTTTTTTTTTTAACTTGGATAAAATTTTATTAAGAAATCAGAATTAAGATTTTGATTACTTTCTAAGATCTCCACATCCTTAAAATTTAAAGAAAATTTAAGATATCTGTATTAGCAATGAATGCGAAGAATTATAAAAAATGGTGCAACAGCTCTGAAGTTAATCCAAAGACTTCCCTTAAAAATTAAATAGCTTTTGAAGAAATGTAATTAATACAGTCGCTTGAGAACTATGATGACACAAAGGCAGATATTGGAGGTTGTAAAAATTATAAATTTATGTTATTTTTATTATTATTTAATGTTTTTTCTGTCGATATATATGAAGAAAATTTTAAAAACCTTAAACAAATTTTCTTTTTTCATACAATCAATGTATTTTTAGAGTAGGGAAAAATGTAGGGAAATTTTGCAGAAATGTAGGGATTTTGTTAAATTTCTGCTGACATAACTAAGTGCATGTATGTATGCATGTATATGAGTTGTTTAAAAAAATGTGGCAAGAGGAGTTAATTGATTTAAATAAGTTATTTGTGTGTAATTAGATGTGCTCCGCAAGAGATCTTGGTATATTTCCTTCAGCTCCTTAAGCTGAATAGCACGTAAAAATCTGTCACAATATTGAATAACAACAATTTTTTAGTACATAATTAAGCGTTTTTAATCGTTTTTAATTAGTCGCACGTCACGTTATTATGTCTTTTGCTATGAGCAAAACTATCCGTTATGGAAATTTTATTGAATTGAATGTTAAAAGATTTATTATTAAGCTGAATGATACTCGTGTTGTTTGACTCGAGTTCAAATCTGACTTTACCAATTTTATTAATTTTTTATTTTTATTTTATTTATTCAGTAATGTAATACAAAGCCCTTTAAGTCAATTTCCTGTCTTTAAGAAATTTTTGATAATTTCAAATTATTTTTATTAATATTCGCAACATTAATTTATCATCATTAATATATATAACTAACAGAACGGATTAGCACTAATTTCGAGGTCGCAACACCATCCCACACCATCTCACACCCATATTATTTAAGCAATACGAAAATTACTTCTATGAATTTTTACAAGTTAATCGAATTTCGGTTAGTCTGCGTTTACACATGTCATATCTTATTGACATGATTGTTACGAGGGGAAAGAAACTCAGATGCGTCATTACGTATTGTTTTCTCATTTGTAATTTTAAGCCTGAAGGTATTTACAAGTAAATGTCGTCAACATGACATGACTTGAGTCAACAACAATGAAAGGTCAAAGAAGAAAAAAGTAAGAATCATATCAATAAGACATGACGCGTCTAAACACAGACTTACTACGAAACTTCCAGCGTTGTCAACTGGGTGCGTTTTGCACCATTTTCGTTGCTTTTTAAAATTTTTTGTGCGAGAAATTTCTTATTTGCTGCGTGGTGCGCTTTCTTTTACATTTCGGTGCCTTTTTTAATTTTTGGTGGCACCAAAGCAAATTCAAAAGAACTTTTTGTTTGTACAATAAAATACACCTATTTAATTTAGAATAATTATATTAAGTTTTTGATCTCTTTTTAAAAAGTTTTATAAAATTAATGTACAAAAATCTATCATATTGTAAAAATGTATGTTAAAATATGTTTAGTTTTTTAAACTTTGTAAAACTTTGTATTGTAAAAGGCTGCGCATTAGGGTGGGTCGATTTAGCAATCGATATTGTGTCATCGATTTTTCGATAGCTTTTTTATTTATTTTACTTATTTATTTATTTATTTATTATTCAATTCCTGTACAGCAAGATTTTAATCTTATATTTAAAGTACAAGGAAGCAATGATTATCAGTTGCATTAGAAGATCATTTGCATAAAATTATTTTATTTTATTATTTTATATAAAATTAAATTAAACTATAAATTATTAACATTGCAACAGTGATGATTTACTAATGGTGCAAAATAATTCTTAAAACTACATATAAAGAAATACCTTTCAGATACAAGAAGACGGTGCAGGGAAATTATGATCTTTTTCCCTCTAAGTGATCTGGCAAACCTAATTTTATCATTAAGATATCATGGAATCTCCGAATAAACAATTTTATGCAATAATAAGAGTACACGAATATATAAAAGAAAAAAATGGTAATAAATCTGTATCTTTGAAACTTGCTATCCGATTACAAGACGATGTATGTAGGAATCATAGAAGAGGACCTATGCTTTAAGGATTTGTTAATTTGAAGTACCCTGTTGAAACATACGGTGGGCTACAGAGTGTCAAAGTTGACTACCACGTGCGTGTAAAACTTTGTTGTCTTCATAGCTTTTACAAATATTATTTGATTTTAACAAATTTATGCTTTTTTTAAAGATCTTTAATAGATAAAGAAAATTCATTTTATTTTAAAGAAATTTAAATTTTTAAATTTTTATTTTTCGCCTTGACTTTGCTCGAAATTTAGTCAATATCTCCGGTAATAGCAAAGATAAAATTAAAAAGAAAACACTAAATGATTCTTAATACAATCTCTGATAATATGCAGAAAAAATTTTTAATTTATCTCAATTCAAGTAGTCGTGAAAAAAAATCAAAGTAAATTTTTTTAAATGAGAGTGAAAAATGGCTAAATTTTGACAAAAATAGAGCTTGATTGTTCGACGTTTTTCTCAACATTTTTTCAACACTAAAATTTTGTCTTTTTCAATACATCAAAATATTAGACTTTAAAAAAAACTGCAGAAAAAAATTTAAGCCGATTAAAGCATGCACGCTATATCCAGCATTGGACGAATATGGAGAATTTTTTAACGAAATTCTAAATTAATCGCTTAAGAAAAAATAACGCCCATCGAGTTTTAAAATTTTATTTGTAAATTACATTAGATATATTTAATATATAATTGTTACCCGCCCGTTCCAAAAATGTGGCGAGAAGGGCAGATTTACTAAAAATAGTCAAATTTTCAGAAGCATTTAATATAACTGCATGAAAATTGTACTAAATTTTATTTTTATTTCTTCACTATTTATTAAAAAACATAGCAATCCTCTTATATTAAAATAATTGCAACGATATATTAAATGGATTTTTTTAAATGAATTTTCAAATCTAAAAAAAATATATGTGAAGAATATACGAATGGCTAATTTATTAGATTTTTCAATCAATTGCCTTATTTATTTTTAAACATGATTTAAATTCATACAAAATATTAAAATACAGTTATCTACCTGTTCATTGGTATATAACACATGTATATTTATGATTTAAAATACTGAATAAAACGGTCACAAAACAGGCATCTCGTGTGAAGTTCAGCGAAAATGTACTATTTTCAAGTGTTTCCCTGGCAGAAAATAAGACTTTCCAATCATTTGTCTAATATTTAAAGGAGTATAGTATTGTGTCGACCAAAGACACTTTAGCTTTATATATGTTTGACCGACGAGTGTATTAAGATGATTTGTCCAAGTAAGTCTATTATTGAAAATCAGCTCAAGGTTTTTGGCAGCATTTACAGAACTGATTTTTTTCCGTTTATTAAAATATCGAGACCGATATTAGCATCATGTATTCTATTATGCACCTGAACTTACGAGGGTTTAAACAAAGTCCATTTGCAGTGGCCCAACAGTAGATTCGATCCAATTCATCGTTGAGTCTGAGAATGTTTTCAGTGACAGATTGCACTGGACTACTTAAATAAGAGTATAACTGCACATCATCTCTCTACATATAAATTTTACAGTGTACTAAATGTTTTGGCAAATCGTTTACATAAATTGTAAAAAGAAACTTAATGAGGAAGATTGGGTATTGTTAGAATGAACAAATTGCGAACGATTTGAAAGGTAAGAAAAATAAAAGCCGTGTGGAAGTTTCAGAAAAGTTTAAAAAATGCCAATGCTTCATGGAAATCATGCTGTGATCAACCGTGTATGTCAAAGGCTTTTGAATGATCAAGAAGGACCAAGAAATTTAATTTACCTTCATCAAGTTCCCGCCATATATTTTCAGATACGAGTACATCCAGTAGCGCAGAAAAACATCTATGATTTGTACGAAAATCTGATTGCCTATCTGATAGCAAATTATTATCACTGCTGTACTCGTATGATGATATTTGAAAATTAAGTATTTTTTCCAGGACTTTAAAATCAGTTTTCCGTACAGGCACTACTTTTGCATATTTCCATTTCGACGGTCATTATAATACTGTTAAATAAATGAGTTATAATGGCAAAAGCTTTTGGGGTGCGAAAACTATTTCATTTTTAAGGTTTTTTTAGTAGGCAATAAAAAAATCGGCTGTCTTAATATTAATTTTCCAAGGTGAATTTTATTTTTGAGTTTCTATTATTTTGAATTATTATTCAAATATTTTTGATGAAATTGTATTATTTATTAATAAAAATTCTAAATTCGAATCGAAAATGATTTTTTTTGATATGTCGCAGTGGAACTTATTTTCCTCATGCCAAAAGTGTCGAAAAATCAATTGCACAATATCGACAAATTTTTGTCCTTACAAATCGGCTAACCCTATTGTGTATATTATAAATGTTTCATATACATGAGTTCTTAGAGTCCATAAAATTGTTTAGGATTGTTTCAAATGTCAAAGATATTCGATTACATAAAATATGTATTGGAGTCTTTTCACTCTACATTTCTAAATTTAAATGAGTAAATAATGCCAAATACAATAAGCGAAGCCATTTTGGCTCGTCTGCAGAAACACCCAGGGTCTAGGCAGAAATCGAACCTGCGACCCCCAGACTACTAGTCTAGTACGCTATCTACTAGTCTACGGGGCTCCCGTACTGAACTTTACTGCATTTTACTAAATTGCGTTCGTTTACTCAAGTTACAGTAAATGAGAACACAAATTGGCTGAGAATTTAAAAATTTTTACTGCAAATTTTTCTTGTAGTAAAATTTATTGAAAGCAAAAAAAACATATGATTCAAAAGGTAAACAAACAAAAGTAAGATATTAAAAAGTATACATTTTGTGAAAAAATTAGTTAAAAAAAGAAAAACTGAGACAAAATAATAAGTGAACAATTACTTTTCAACTATTCTTTTGTTAAACATGTAATGCCTTTTAAAAAGAAATATCTGTTGTAGAAACCATTTACAGCCATTTTCTTTGTGTTAATTTATATCTTTGGAGTTTTGAAAGTGCTGAGTAGATGGTTACTGCGCTTCTTGTTAATATGTATAATCAATAGCAAAAACAAATTATCACATACTTCAAATAAAATGAAAATAAACACATGGAAACGATTATAGAAAATAATTTGTTTATATTTTCTTAAAATATTCGTGTTATAATAAATAGTGCAACGAGTACCAACAAGAAAAAGAGTCCAAAGTGTAAATATATTTCAACACTATATTGATTTGCAATCACTTGTTTCCTTAATCTTAGTAATTTTTACAATTTTTCCGTTCGCGTACTTTTTTGGGCAACCGCTTTTTTTTAGAGTATATTTTTCAGTTCACTCAGTAATTACTCATTTACTGCATTTTACTGTAAAAGTACTCGAGCGTAGCTATTACTTCGCCGTTGGCAAGAAATAACATTATTGGCCTTATTCACAAAAGACTAATAAAGTTGATGTGTGCATTAAAACCAGTTTTCCCATATAAAAATCCAACATTAAGCTAAGCTTAGACGATATGTATGTTTATTGAATCAGCATATGTATGCTAACACTCATATGCTTGAAAATAATAACAAATGCCTCTATCAGCATATTCAATATGTTTGGCGTCTACATGATATGTTGAAAGTAGCATATTTTTTGATGTCAGCATGAAATGTAAACTGGCTATAGCAAAACTTACCAAATACCAAATCGAGATAAATTAAGATATAAACACATTCACGACAGCAGGCTACACGGCTACTTGGCTACAAATTTCTCTGTCTTTTTAAAAAATTTGCAACTTTTTGCGAAATTTCGCGTTTTTTTTTTGCAATGAGGGTTACTTTTCATATTTTTTATTGTTTCATCGACTTTTAAATGATATTAAACATTTAATGAAAGGAAGTTATTGCGAAAATTCGCCATTTTTGTAGTTTTTTTTGAGAGTTTTCCACTTTTCTTGCATTTGTAGCTGGTTTTAGAAGATTTTACGACTTCTTCTAAGTTTTGCAACTTTTGGCGGAATTTCGCGTTACAAATAGAATTTTTCCATACCTGTCCTCAATACAATCATTTATAAAACATATAATATTCAAACGTATAATTATAACACACTTTTTTTTAAATTATCAACAACAAAAATACAATACTGTATAATTAGACGATTACACAAGACATACGACGTTAATATGAGCTTGTGAATTGAACAATTGTTATTGATAAAAGTATAATATAAAAGTATATTTTTTGTTCAATTAATTTTTATAAATAATATTTATTTTTCCAAAAGTACCATTTAATGCAAAAAAGTACTCCAATAGTTCAGTGACATTTCAAAATTTTAATTTTGCAACACTGTATGACTACGTTGCAATAAAAAAAGCGTTATAAAATAAAAAAGAAAAACTGGGGCCCGTATCAGACTGGTGCAGGTTCAAATTTCCTTACTAGCAGAGAAAATCGCAGAGCATTGTTCGCAGTCTACTGAAATCATCAGTCTCGCCTGGTTACACTACTCCCGATTTTATTGGCTTATACATTAACCTTTTATAAAATTCCCGCACTGTAACTAACATGAGTGTGTAAATTGTTTTTATTTTCATTTGCTAATAAGTTTGGATGGGTTTGTGTGTTCGTTCTTACCAGTGTTTATTTTTGCTTTTTTGCTTCTTTTTTTTTGGCAGCCATTCAAGCTTGCTTATTCGCTCGAGCATACAGATGCAGCTCTTTTTTATTTAATGCTTTGCGTCTCTATTTGTGTGTATATGAATGTATGTAAGTTGGTTGGTTGGTTGGTTGGTATGAATGCATGTAGGTTGGTTTCTTCGTTTGCCTGGTTGCATGTACATATGTATGTTTGTATGAATATAGCTTGGTATGTTGTTGTTGTTCTTTACATTTTTCTCGTTGTTGTTCCATTCATCGTCTTGTTTTCTCGGCTGAATTTTGTAGCCGTAGCTGCCGTTTTTTTGTTGTTCTGGTTAAATATATACGTGTGTTTGTGTGTGATTTTTGTTGTTGTTCGCTTTTACGTTGTTTGGTTAGTTCAACCGTACTCCGGTATATGAAGTACTTTTTGGCACGTTTGTTGGGATATTTTTTCGCATGAGAGCTCATTAACGTTTCGCTTCGCTAAGTGCACTGTACACTCGCATTCATTGAATGTTGTCCATTAGTTTTCGTTGTTAAAAAAGTCTACACAACAAAAAACCAAAAAAAAACAGAAAGAAAAAACCAACTGCCGCAAAACCAGAATTTAGAGTAACATTTAATTAACAAAAAAAGTCGTGCCTTCCGTTATAACGAAAGACTACTTACTAGCGGTCAGAGCACGAGTAATTCACACATAGTAGGATGTTTTGTATGTAGTTCTACTGGAGTTTAAAGCCACCGTTACATCAAGTGTTGGCAAACAGCAGCAATAATGGCCTGCCTGGCTGCCTGGTTAATATAGGAGTAAATTCGTATCTGATCTCAACTAATTTGCACCATATTCCAGGAGCACTATTTCAAGCATTGAACCTCACAAATTGTGTCCATGTGTGCGTGTGTGTATTCGGTTGTTTGTTGTTGCTATTGCTGTTGATTTTTTGTTCAAACTCATACACAGGCAGACGACGATCGGCGTTCGTATTCGTATGGCGTGTATTCTTCTTCTAATTTGAATTATCGCTAATCGAGCATGAAGCACAAATTAAAGCAATTAATTGAAACTAGTGCATGAAACAAAGCAAAAACAACAAATATACGATACGATTTTGCTTAAAAAATTCAAATTTTCGTGTGTGTACAAAATCAATATTTCAAGTTTAAACACAAATTAATTATACATATTTTAAAATAAAACTATTTATAAGTAAATAAGTAATATATAATCAAAGTTTATGTACATATATATAAAACTAACAAACCCGCCGTAACTCCGTTAATAATAATAATGTATGTGATTGTGATTTTAATGTTTTGATGCAAATAACAAGTATCCCCAATTATTTATACAAAAAGAAAACGAAAATATTATAAAAAGTTTAAACAAAAGCGAAAATAAAAAGCAAATTGCAGGTATTTAAAAATGTTCATTTTTATACAATACAACATAAAATTAAAATAGTTATTTTGAGAAAAGAAAAAAAATAAACAACTACCTTTAAAATTTACTTAGGTACCTATACAGAGTAGGAATGAATATTTTATGAAAAAATAACAACAAGAAAAAGTAAATAAATATAGAGAACCACATGCATACATAAGTATGTATGTATATAAACAATAAGCACATAATACATGCACGCTACATGCATATGTATGTATCCATCATGTGGTAGCTTATGTGCATATGTATGTGTGTATAAATAAATATTTTTTTAATAAGTGTGTATGTAAACAAATCGTCACTTATTAAAATTCAAGTGCTTCAAATAAATTCACGAGCTAAAAAATACATAGTTTTATTTCTTATCGCTTATACTCACTCCCACGACCAATAAACTGCAATCTTAATACAACAAATAACAAACAAACGAAAAGAAAACAAGATAAAATCAAAAGCTTTACAATTGAAAAATAAATATATTAAATCGAGAAAAAGTTGACCAAACAATCTTTATCAAATGATGATGCTAACAACAGAACACCTCATGCATGGCCATGCCTCATCGGTTAGTCAAAGTGCATTGTTTGGTTGTTCCACAGCTGGTCATAGTGGTATCAATCAATTAGGCGGTGTGTATGTCAACGGTCGACCGCTACCGGACTCTACACGTCAAAAAATCGTTGAGCTAGCCCATTCGGGTGCTCGTCCTTGTGATATATCGCGTATTTTACAAGTTTCAAATGGCTGCGTTAGTAAAATTTTAGGCAGGTGAGTGCTTAAAATAGTTTCAAAAATATCTAGTATGTGTATATGTGTATATTACGCGAGACATACATATGTATGTACATTGTCCAGTCATGTTTCCGTTTCAACTGTTAACTGTGTATTTTCCTTATTCCAGTTTGTTAAGAAATATGTAGAATGCATATACAAATGTATGTACATATGTATGTATGTCTGAAAAACTTATCCATCCATATGAGATTGAACAATACATGCAATCATAAATACATTAATTACAATGTACTTAGTATGCGTGTATCTGTTAGTTAATTAAAAAAACAGATTTGAAAATTTCGTTCCAATGATGGATAACATACCTATAATGTTATATTTCGGTATACCAACCAGCGATAAAGCCAAAATTATAACCCTATAACGGAGCTTATTTTCATAGACGTATACAATACAATATGTCAGTGAATATTTTGAATTCCGTAAGGAATACATACATACTTACAAAAAATTATACAAATTTTTTTAAAGAATCGTACCGCGAGATTGCCGCAAGGGTCAGTATTATCACCAACATTATACCTACTCCATCTATACACACTTCTGATGTGGAGGTTCACAGGAATTAGGAGGCAGCATTGAAAGTTTAAAAGGCAATAATCAAGAGAATGCAAGAGAGCCTTACCGCAAGCCAAAAATATTTTAACAAGTGGAAAATAAATGTGAATGATAATAAAATGCAGGTATTATATTTGCATATAATAAATCACCAAAAACACATTCCTACTAAAATCTTGTACTGCCGGGGAAACGTAGTCCTCATCAAAGATGACATTAATTATCTACAATAAGGGAAAAAACAAACGTGATTTTATACTTGAAATCAAGTCATTTCAGTAACAAAACTCTGTTAGGCGTGAAAATTCTTAATTCAAGAATAAAATCTTAATTATTTTAAGATCGCATTTAACATTGAAATCTTGAATAAATTTTCATTTTACGATCGTATTCTAGATTTTGTTCTTAACAAAAAAAATTCAAATTAAGATCACATTCTTAAAATTTAAAAATATAATCTTGAAAAAATCGTATTTCATGATCGAATTTAAGATTAGAAATCATAAATCAAGAATGAAAATTCTTTAATTTTAAGAATGAGTTTTTTGATTTAAGATTATTTTTAAGATTGAATTCTTGAAAACACTCTCCTATTGATTTTTAGCCAAATTCCAATGTTGAAATAGAACATTTTTTTTATTTAATTTGGTTAGTTTTCGAACTAAATTGGTTGTTACTAGTTTTTTTTTTTAAGAGAGGCAATTAGTATGCCTACCAACCCGTAGGTGTGTTACCTACTTTGGGAAAGTGATAGTGCGAGAGGACAGATGATGGAAGTGAGAAAAGGCTTACAGCTCCGATATTGCGCGTTGTGTTAGTTTTTAGATTAGTGTTGCAGCGCCTCTGATGTCAAGTAGGCTAACTACTTCAGCCAACAGCGCCCATTATTATTTTGGCTGAACATTTTTCGTAACATTTTTGTAGAAAGAATTGGATATGAGATAATATTCCAAAGGTACAAGATGTCAAAAATAAAAAACAAAACGTAGATACTTAAGTATTAATTAGAGATGGGCACCGCTCACGTGATTAGCGTCAATCATGCATGATCGTGAGCAGTGTTTTGTTTCAATCACGTGAGCGTGCATGAGCGTGAGTATAAAAAAACTTAACGTGAGCGAGCGGGCATGAGTAGATTTTTTGCGTGATTGTTTCGTGATTTTTTCGATTTTGGAATTTTTTTCATGTTTTTAATAGTTACGTTTTTATTTCAATTTTGTCATGAAGAAATACAACAAGTGGCAGTATAAGTCCGAGTTTCGACTGGCGAACATTTGAAAGGAAAACATCTGCGATTCTCTTTCGTTTTTTCATTCGCGTTCACACAGACGGACAAGACTTAGATATTTTAAGTTTTTGGAAAAAAGCTAAAGATCTTCCAATTTTATAGCTTATGAGCTAGAAAATGAATAATTATAATCAAAATATTTTAAATATGTACATACGAGTACATAATTTTAAATTTCACTTCAAAACTTTAAAATAAAAGAAAATTTATATTTTCTTTAAGAATTTTACAAAATTTGAAATCGCATGATACATACATACATACATATGTGTAAGTCCTGGGTGACGAACGCTACATTCGTACGTGTTTTCACATTAATATATAAAAAAGTTTTGGTCTTTCAACTTATGCATGATGTTTAGTAGGATATAAGTGTACTTTCGAATGGCTTAAGTTAAAATTTTTTAGCAGGGGGCTAATTTCGGGACTCGTGATCGAAATAAATTCGTATCGTAATTAATTTCGATCGTGCGAGTTTTTCTGATGATGGCACTCGTTACCTTGCGAATCGATTTTTTAATAAAGTGTTGTAAAAGATAAAAAAAGCCTTAACTAACACTACAAATATGTAAACAAAAAACATATGCTTACAAAGAAAATTAAATAATTTATCAAAAGAATTGCGAATTTGTTTTATAATTTTGAAAGTTTTTCCTTTTTTAATCGTGGTCATGGACGTAAATTTATTTATAACTAAAATAGGAAAGCAAATAAGAGATAATATTAAAAATTCTTTGTTTCCAAACTAAATGTTTAATTTATAATTATTGTAAATTTTATTTACGAACAAAAAACAGAAAGGTAAACTTCAATACGAAAAAAACAAAAAACAATTCTTAATAAATTCATACTAATTTTTGTTTAGCTGCTCCAATCCTTTTGTTCGTATATTTAACTCTATCCTCTTAATGTCCATATTAATTTGGTGAAACTCCGTAGCCTTTTCCATTTTCTTTTCTTTAATTTTTATTATTTTATCCAGTCTTTTTACAAAGGTGCAAAAAAGGGAGTAATACAAAAAAGTACGAAAATCTATACGAATAATTAATTAATATAACAATTAAAATCTTAAATAAACACTTGTTATCCAACGAACTATTTAAAAATAAAATTTCGACACCAAATTTGGTATCGAATAAAACTCGCACGGTTACATTCGATCGTACACTCGTATCGAGTGCCATCATAAGAAATTTAGATACAACTTACTCGATAGCGAGTGCGAGAATCCCAAAATTAAAAAAAATCGCAACTTCTATTAAATTTTGCACGGTATCGACTGCGAGAATTAGCCCCCAGGTATTTGTTGCGAAATAATTGATCATAAAATTTTGTTCCGCGCGCTACAAAAAACGGAAGTAACTTTGAAAGTTAAAGTGTGTTCGTAATTTTTTACGAATTTTGCATGATAAAGTACACAAAATATAGTTCATAAAAGAAAGATTTATATAAGAGAATTTTGTCGTTTTTTGTCAGAAGACATGAAACCTTTGTGACACACCATACGTGAGTCACATTGCATTTTTTCTGTTATATTTTATACCTAATTTCAATGTTTCGAAAATATTAAACACAAAATTGTTTTTGCTAAAATTGAAGTGAATTCAATGCATAAAAATATGGCTTTCGATCGGCCCTTCTTCTTTAACACTGATTAATGATCGGTGAAATACATTTATTTTATTTATTAAATTATATATTCAGTCTAATACTCCTTAAAAAAGTGGTGGTGTAGCGACCCCGAAATCAGTACTGATCCGTTCTGCTAGTCTGATGAATAAATTGTTTAAAATAAAAAGTACTCTCTTAATAAAATAATGAATTTATCCAAATATAATTTCTTAAATTAAGAAGAAATGGGTAAACTCAGATTTGAACTTAAACCATAAAATTTTCATTTCAATATAAACCTTAAACAGTTCAACAATTACGTATAAATATTAATTAAAAAAAAATAAGTTGGATATCTTTCAAAAAATTTTGTTTGGTGGACTGTAGTTGGTGCTTATCCATATATCAAAATTGAAAAATTGTATTTCAAAACTAACAGATATGTTTCAGAAAAGTATATTTCTCAGTTAAACATAATTTTTCTCTTTTATTGCAGAATTTTCTAATTACATATACATATATTAGATTTTTCTATTTGCATTCAGAAATTTTAATGTATAAATACTTATAGGTTGTGTTTTTTTCGTGAGCATTTCGTGAGCGTGAGTTTCGTGATTATGACTAACTTTTTTTCCACTCACGTGAGCGTGAGTGAACGGGAGCCAAAAATATGAGGTCGTAGGTGAGCGTGCATGAGTGAAATTTTTTTAACGTGAGCGTGCATGAGCGTGAGTGAAAAGTCACTCACGATCCCATCTCTAGTATTAATCAAACCAAAAATGTTTGTCTTAAGTAAAACAAAAAAATTATAAGAAAAATGGTACATGAGATAAAGCAATGTGTAACAATGGATTAAGGTACGGTCACCCTTGCCAAATATTTGCCGAAAAAAAACGAAACCAACACACAAGCTAATTTTGCATTTTCTTTAATTCCAATAATTTTTTAATAATGAGTTCGCATTTATTAAAAATAATATAAAAATAGCATTTTGCGGCATAATTGACTGAATTTTGTGTTATAAAAACGAAGTTAAATTACACTAACGCTAACCAGAAGTAGTGGTTACGTTTTTTTTTGGCAAATGTTTGACAGGTGTGACCGTACCTTTAGTTTAACGTTAATCATTGATGGTAAAATTGAATATTGATAGTGGTGAAGTTGTGTTTTCTTTGAAAACAACTAATAATACCTTTCACAATACAAATAACTCTCGTATGCTTTTTCGAGTCATTGTTTGTATAAATACAAATTTCAAATCACATTCAACTGAGCCACCTAAACAGTGGCGGATGCATGGAAACCAGTGTTGCCACCCTAAGTGTAATTACAAATATCATGTGTAATTTTTATTTTCATGTGCAGCTCATGTGTAATTGGCTGGATGTGTAACTCATGTGTAATTTAAAATTGTATCGTTTTTGAGCACTAATTTTTTTCATTGTGATCCCTACAGTGACGGTCATTTGATTGGTAATATGACTGGCATTGTTGGTAGAAATATCGGCCATCACGTAGAATAAAGTTTCTATCATTTTCTTTAGGCCAATATGACCACAATGGCGGAATCTTTGGTGTACGTGTGAGTGCATCTCCATCTAACCACGAAATTTGATCGTACATAGAGCATATATCTGAACTGCTCACTCTCATGTTTTTTACTGGTCAGCGCTGATACAAATATTAGTCACGTTTGACCAATCAACCTTGATGTACATATCGGTCACCGTTGACTTGTCAAACTAAATGAATTCACTCACCACTGTTGATAGACATTTCTTTTGAAATAAAACGCAATTTTTTTCAATTCACTTGTTATATTATAATTATATGTATAAGGAAATATGTACAATAGTGTAAATAATATGTACCTACATTAGTGAATTTTTAAAAATTAAAATTTAAATGTAAAAATAAATAAAATGCATTCCAATTTAGTGCATTGAGGACGGAACCCCAGACTTGAGCACCACCATGCGATTTAAATTTCAGTAGGTTTTGTTAAAAGGTCCAAAATTTCGTCATCATCTTGTTTGCTTTGCTTCTCACGTGTCGAAGGCATAGAGGGAAGAGACTGAGAGTGTATTAAACTTAGGATAACGTTAATTTTGTTTTTATATTAAAAAACTTACATATTTGTGTAGTTGAAGTAATTGTTGCAGTAAGTAGCGACAGCACATATTGAAGATGCACTATAATTTTCTTAACATGATGTCATCTGAATCAGCATTGATATTGATATTCATGCGATCAGAGCTATTTTTACTTCACTTTCACTGGAAATAACTATGTCACAAAATTGCAGCGTCTACACTTTTTTTTTATAAAAATATTGTGTATTTGAAACTTTTACTACCATAATTCCAGAATATGTGAAAAATATAAATAAATGCATTAGTATGAAAATTGTGTATGTATTAGTTTCGATCATCCATTTCTTGTAGGGATGACGACAAATAAGGATTGGCTGTAATATTTTAATTGATTTGTGAACCTATTTTGCATTTTTTTGCTTAAAATTTATTTAGTTTTTGTGTGTGATTATCCTATTCACACAAAACATAAATGTGATATTTTATAATTTTCTCTTTATTGGGCTTTTAATGTCATGATCAGGTACAGGGGTTTCATACAATAAAAAAAGGGATTTTAGGCGCCTAAAATATGCCATAAAAAACGCAAAATATGCATTAAAAATAAAAAATATGCAAATTTTTATTTATATAAAAAAATTAACATTTTAATTCAGTCTCAATGGATATGTATGTAAAGTAGTCAAAAATACAAAAAAATGATTACAAAATTTGTTTATTTATTTACATGCAAAAATAAAAGTTTTCAAAAGTAAAGTCAATCTATTTGGTCTCAGATAATTTTTGTACATTGAAAAAGACCTTTCAACATCTGCCGATGTGATTGGAGCATATTTAAATGATTCCAGATCTTTTATAGAATATTTTTTTTAATCGCATCGTCACAAGGTGATTTTTTTAGGAAGTTTGACTTGTTAAATTTCATTGCAATACAATTTTTAGGAAGTTTGACTAGCCAAATTTCATTGCAATAAGGTATGTACTAACTAGGCAGCTTTTGTTGTTGCAGACTTGACACCACATGGTACATGAATTCGCTTTGTACTCTGTCTTCAGTTTAAATTTAAAGCCGTTAAAAACACATACACAAGCAAACGTGACGATGAAATATTAAAAACTATATTTATTTATAAATTTGTAAGTATGCCTGCGTATGGATTGAATAATGCCAGACTAAATTCAAAGTCGTATTTTTACGCACAAATCGTCAACTGTAAAAATTTTCGTAGAAATCACAGTTTATTTCAAGTCGGGTAGCTGCGCAATTATATAGTGTAGATCTTAGGCTTCGTCTAGACAAGACAAAATATTATAAAAACAAACTTCATAAAAATAAGAAAATATTAATAATTAAAAAATAACTATTTTTTTTCTTTTTAATTCGAATTTTTATCAAAATATGACATAAAAATATGCATTTTCATCAAAATATGCAAAAATATGCTCTAACAAATCGCAAATTCATTGTTTCGAAAAGCTATTTTGGTTTTACAATTATCAGGCCTATGAAAAAAACATGCATTTGCATGAAACCCCTGTCCCTGGTCATAATATATAAAAATAAAAGATTATTTATAAAAGTATTTTACTTTAGTTTCTGTGGTAATAATTGTAAGAAAGTTCGGTTTTAAAATAATTTTTAATTTGTGTTTTCTTTGTTTTCTTTTTTGTATTTTATTTTTATAGTGTGAAAACATAATTAAATTTAATTATAAGTAGAAATTAAGATTAAATATTAAATAAAAAACATCCCTGAGGACGTTGGGAATTTCCAACGAAACGTAGGATGAAATATAAAATATAAATAATTTTTTATTTTTATATAGGTATCATGACATTAAAAGCCCAATAAAGAAAAAAATTTCAAAATAAAAACAAAGAAAGGTCAACAATATTAAAAAACAAATATTATATAACTGTGATATTTTCAAGGGGGATGATGTGGAATCGATATAAAGAATATTATATATGTGCACAAACAAAAAAATTCCCTGAAGAAGTTGGAAAATACAACGAATCAGCGAAATAATATGTAAAAATTAATCTTTTATTAAATAACCTTGAAAGCCCAAATATTGAAAATATATTCATCAAAAAAATGTTGGAATTACACCAAAAAGGTCAAATATTTAACAAATCAAAGCACGTTATTTAGCAAAAAAAGAAAACATGTGTAATTCCTAATATCATATGTAATTTTGGCATGATGCATGTGCAATTTAACATTTCGTTGCTGGCAACACTGATGAAACAAACATGAACCCTGATAATGAGAGTCAGGGTTGCCAGAGAAAGACACATTAAATGTGCTAGATTGCCAAAAACAAAGTGCTAAAATGTTCTATGGTTTAACAAAATAGTGATAGTTTTTGTAACATTGCTTTTTATTAATAATATTGTAGTGTATCCATAGAATTCTCAGCAACACTAGTGTAGCGTATTCATTGATTTCAATTTATAAACAAAACAATAGTCAAACTCGTGTATCCAAATGTAAACAAAAGCCACTTCAATTGAATAATACAAATTATTAAGATAGGTCAGTACTAAATTTAATTACTCCACGTTTTGGCAATTTCATAAACTTTTAGTAATCCGATATTCTGTATAAAAGCGGTCATTGCACGCTTACTCATTCTTGTTGCTAAATACTTTAAAGACCAATTATGCTGAGTTAACAAACTGTAGTACACTGGCCAAAGTACATTAAAATATAAATTTGTAAAACTCACTCAAAATTTCTGATTGCCTGGTACAATAGGAAGCAAATGTATGTGAATAAAATAGTTTTTAGAAAATAAGTTATTGAGTGAACTTTTAGTCACTCAATTTTATAAAAAGCGAGCTTCTCATGTTTAGTATTTAAGCCAAAGAAATTTTTGAATAAATCATCAATTGTTTAATGTTGATCACCCGCCTGTGTTTAAATACATTACAATATAGTTAAAAAAAATTTACTTTTCAGACATCTGTTCAGACATTTTTCAAAAATTTTTATCATTTGTATAAGGTATTGATATTAAATTTCTTTAATTTTATTTGATATTTTAGTTATGTAAATATATTTACAAACAAAATTAATTTTATTTGATATAAAAACTTTCAATGGTATACATATGAGATCAAATCAAATTTTTGTAGTTTAAAATCTTTAATATATTTTAATTCAAGTTAAGAGTATTCAAAATATCAACCATATTATTTGCATCTTCCTTACAGACTAAACTCATTTTTGTATATTTCAGATGAACCGATTTTTTTACAATATCCTCCTGATATATCTAAGGCAGGGACATAGCATTTATGCTCAATATTTATTTATAAAAATCTTCAAAGAATTATTATTCAAGGCATTTTAAAATAAAAATCTCTTAACAGTTAAAAACGAAGAATATTTTTTTGGTCTTCTTATATTATAACTCTTATAAAAGATTTGAATTTATTTGGGTCTTTCATAACACTTATTTTTTCAGCCTTCTCATAACCATTACAAAATAGCATATATAGGTATTTGTACGTTTTTATACAATGAGAGAATTTATACTTAACTTGATATTATGTTAGTGATGTTTTAAGTAATTCTGCGATTTGAAAAAAGTGCTAAAAATGCTAAATAATTATAAAAATATGCTAAACTAGCATTTTGCATTTTTTTTATAAACTCTTAGTGCTAACTCAGAAAAAATAATGCTAGATCTAGCACTAAAAGTGCTAAATTGGCAAGCCTGATGATAGTTTCCTTTTGGCATATTATCTCATTTTTTTCGAACATTAGCCAAAATTAAAATTAAATTTGGATTAAAAATACTAACAGTTTTTTTTTTTAATTTTTATTTATTTAAATATTTATTTTAACATGTAGCCATGCTCTGCAATTGATTTGTTGATCCGATTTCTCCATCTCCTTCTTCCAAACGATATGAGCTTGAATTTCAGTGTTGCCAAGATAGGGATTTTTCTCCTAAATTTAGGGTTTTTGTTTGCTTAATCTTATTTAACTGCTAACACTCTGGTTTTGAATATTGAACAAATTCGCAATAATATTAACAATAAATTATAATAATATGAATTTAAATAAAAAAGTATAAAACAAGTAAGAAAAATATTTAAAAAATAAAAAAACAAGTTAAATAATTTTATTTAAGCGAAATGAGTAAATATTGCGAACTCGAAGTGCTTAGCATTGCTTAAAATTTGTATATTAGGTGGGAGTTTATTCCAGAGACAAATGGCATTAACAAAAAAAGTGTCTTTCCGAAATTAGTTTTTGGTATCGAACGGAGTTTATTCTGTAGTCTCTATTGGATCTAGAAAATTCTATCCTATTGTAAAGATACTCGGGTTGTTTACTGTAGATGACTTTGTGCAAGAATAGTAGAGTGCGGCAATTTAGTAGATTTTCAAAATGTACTCTATAAATTTGGTAAAAAAAACTGCGTGATTCTGCTACATATATCTGGTTCGAGCATAAATATATCTTGCAATATTGTTAAAAGTTACGTTGAGCTTTTTCTGGCATATTGAATAGCAGCTAGCAAATATTTCACAGCCATAAAGAAGGGTGGGCAGTAAATATGTCTTGTCAAAAAGCATGCGTATATGAAATGGTGTAAAATACTGTGTGATCCAAAGATTTCTTAGCATAGAAGAAGTTTTTCTACATACGGCATTTACATGATTTGACCAAGTTAGTTTATTATTGATTACAATTCCAAGATTTTTGGCAGTCTCAACTAAGTCAATTACGGATTTCCCAATGCGTATCGGTGGTAAGTTTGAGTGTACGTAGTAAGTAGTTATTTTTACTTTTTGACATTGCCTTGGATTTATTTGCGTTTAAACAAAGGCCACTTACAGAAGCCCATTTATGTTCGTTAACCTTGAATCTTGAGTTTTGTAACAATATCGTTAATGTTGTTTTTTTTTTTCTTTTTGTTCATTGATAATAAAAATATTGTTTGCACTGTTTGCAGGTATTACGAAACCGGATCAATCAAACCACGTGCCATTGGTGGTTCAAAACCCCGTGTTGCCACCACACCAGTTGTACAAAAAATAGCGGACTACAAACGTGAATGTCCCAGCATTTTTGCATGGGAAATACGAGATCGATTGCTGTCGGAACAAGTATGCAATAGTGATAATATACCCAGTGTGAGTATGATGATGATGTTTTATTTGCTTATCCTAAGATGTACTATACAAACCTGCTAAGGAATGTACTTATTTTTCAGAATTCTAATTTTAATCGAGAATTACAAAGCCATTTTCATCGTTTGTTAAAGATTACATAAACGACGTTACGTCGTAATTGCCGTCGCAAACAAAAAGAAATAACAGCCCGTATTCCCGTTGTCGACGTCACGTCAATACAATATCAAAAAATTGGCGCTTGTCTACACGTTTTCGAAAACAACAGACTCTTATTATTTTCTAGACCTTAGAGAACAGAAATATACTGTTCTGGAGAGTGAGTAGACAAATCCCAATTTTTTTATATTATTTTGACGTGACATCGATGTTGTCAACAGGAATAAGCCTTAATATTGTTTGGTTTAACAGTGTCAAATACATATACATACATACATATTTATTTATTGGTACAATTTTACAAAGTAAATATGCAGAATATGGTTGCACAAAATTGCGCCGGTAACTAGACCATATGTCCATGTTATAAATAACAGTATTTTAAAAATATTTTTGTGACTGACTATACCCGACCTATGCCTTCACATAATAAGTAGCAACTTGGTTGTGAACGAAATGCCACAAAAGAACCGCAACACTAACAGTTATCCGTGGCAAATCAGTCAACCAGTGCGAGCGAGACGAAATACTCCCGAAGAACAAACAACACACGCAAGCCTGACCGCACTTTAGATTCTAAAGTTTAGAAATAATTGCCATAACGCAAAAGCTGTTCTTCAGCCCAGAGCTGGTTAACGACTCGAGTGTAAAATATGTATATGTTTTTACAAAAAGAGAGTAGAAAAGAAAACCTCTTTTCTCAAATGGTAAATAGAGAAAACAACGAAAGTACGCAATTTTATTGAGTTAAGTGACGCTTGAAAGAAAGAGACGAACATCATTCATTGTTTTATGGTGTTTATAAAAAAATGGAAGATTTAGACAATATCCCCATAAACCGCAAACCGTGGCGATTTTAAATCGAGTGCTTTCTCCAAAAAGAATCATTTTAATTTGGTGTTTCGTAAATCGAACGATTTACTGCAGTAGGAATTGAGTACAAATGCAAATTTTAATTATCAAAAAAATACTAAAAAAACATGTGACCACAGTTGCCAGATGAAATTGTGGAAAATACGTGAAATTTAGAACGAAAAAACATCAATATCGTCAACATAATTATTAGAAAACGTCAAAAATTCGTCAAAATAAAAAAAACATTTTTTTAAATTAATTATTTATTTTATTTAACGAAAATTTAACACGGCAAATAAATTCATAGTTTTTTTATAAAGTCGACTAAATTCTAAAATTAATTCAGATTAATTAAATCTTTAGTGTATTTTTAGTAAAATAATACATACATAAACATTAATTAAAATATTTCAATATTAAAAAAAACAGCAGCAATCAAATCCTTTATGTAAATATTGCTCCTTTAATATAGCAGAATGTAACAACCAAATCTCAAAAAAGCAAAATTTATAATTTCATTAAGTAAAATTCTTCATTAAAACCTTTTTATAAGTGTGTATTTTTTTAATAGACATATCTTAACACAAACCGAAGTTAAAACCATTAATAAGCTAATAACCGACACATACATATTTCCTAATATTTTTAAAACATTAAACGCATTTTAGAAAGTTCACTTTTTGTGATATTGTACATGACTACGTTGCAATAAAGTAACGATATGTACATATTGGTGTTTGTATATAAAAATAAGATAAAATTCAAAAATGTAAATATATGATATTCTTCATATTGTTACACATTTGTAAGAACTTAAAAAAATACAGTCAAAAGAATATGTACTTTCAAGTCAAAGCAATTACAATTATTTAGTTTTAAATTATCTTTAGCATACAAAATTGTTATAAGGAAAGTTTTTGAAACTGATTTCGTACTTCGGTCTTGTTTAAATTTACTTGGCGAAATACCATTTCTACATTTGCTGAAGAATGCCGTAAAACTAAAACTTTTCCCATAATTATCGTTAACTTCAAAATTCTTCATTATTAAAAAAATCTTCCATTTCAAATCGTTAACGAATTGTTAAGAGTTTGCGAATCGCTCCACAGGTTTGCGTAAACATGAGAATTCGGTTTAGAGAACCTAAAATTTTTTTCGGACTCGGTTTAGAGAATAAGGGAAAATATATTAAGGAAAAAGTTAGTAAAAAATATTTAAGCGGGCTCTGCTGCAGGCATGTTGCAGTTGGTTAATATTTTTATTCATTACAAATTTCCAAATATTTTTATATAAAAAATTTCAGCTGCTTGAAAATATAATTTCTTACCGTAAATGCGCTTAATCAGTTCTTCTTCTGCACATATGTACGTACATATACAAACATACATATATATGTATTTATGAGTGAATGCACATATGTATGTACATATGAATATTATTATGAAAACATCAACCCAATAAATTATAAATTAATAATTTGGATTAAGCTTTAGGTAGATAAATAATTCAAGTCCTTATAACCAGATACAGTGGAGTCTTTGAAAAGTGGCTTAGACTATCGAAGTCTGCCATCAAATTCATCTTATCGCACTTGAGCCCCTAATACTCACTCGTATATCTACCTGTTATAGAATTTATTAACTGGGCGACAGACAAGTAGGCTTGCCAGATCTAATTTGTCAAAAAGCTTGACATTGACCAAAAAAAAACTTGATTTTGAAAAAAAAACTTGACAAATAAAAACACTCATACTAAATATATAAAAGAGATTTTTAGTTTTTAAAGAAGAACTTCTGGATAATTATTATTGGGAAAATACGAATTGAATTTCAACTTTTACTCGTAAAAACAATTTTGCTGAGAGTTTTTAGCTAGTCTATAATAAATAAATAATAATTTTCATAAATAACTTGACAATTCTTCAAACACATAAGTTTTATTTAAAAAAAACAATGAAAAACCGCCTGTATTATTACACCATGGGTATATCAAGTCGGCTAAGCTGATAGAAGGATGGCGCGCCGGTAAAACCCCGGCTCAAGCCGAATCGCCGCCGCCGACGAAAAGTCCACGACTAGCTTCTCTGGTTCAATGTTGTCAATTTACTAGTGTTGAGTAATAGGGTAAATATCAGTGTTGGCACTTTTATAATAATTGTACAGAAAGTTATAGTTATTTTTTAAACTATAATTGCAGAAAAAATATGTATCATATTAGTCCTTAGTTCTATTGATAGTAAAAATATGGGCTTTAGATTTGTTTTTTAGAAATATACACATACTTTTTTTAAGTATTATTAAATAGCTAGAATAAATTTGAGAAAAAAAATAACTTACAAAAAAGCTTGACAAATCACTTTTTCACTTGACACTTGACGCGCATTAAAAAACTTGACAATCAGGCCAAATCAGGCCCTTCTGGCAACCCTAGCGACAAGTCACTTCGTCTCGCCATCACATTTAGTGATGAGAGTTACTAACACGTTTACGTAGACTTCACTGTGTCTGTAAGAAAAAGAGGAATTTGATTTGAATGCACAATTTTATACTTTTTATCACAGACAGAATGTCATTTCCCATTCCATAACATAAAACTGACGATGCCATGCCAAAGCGGAGCAGAGGTTCCTGCGTTGTTAATAAACACGTTTCACTTACGGATTTTTATTTTTTTTAATTTATTTTTCGTTGGCTTAAGTTTTGAAGTCATTTAATCCGGTTATTTAACTTAAAACATCAACAATTGGGACAAACAAATTCATAAGCAAATATTTTTAGCAAAAGACTCAGCCAAATAATGTGCACAAGGATGTGTGTGTATATATGTATGTATGTACGTACCCACTTTATAAATAGACATGTAGTAAGTACATTAGAGGCGCTCACAAAACATTGATTCGAATGATTGTTTTGTAGAAGTTTATTTTAAAAATATTTAGAGTTAAAATATAATGCACCCCTCAAATGTTGTTAATTTTTATTTTTTAAGGCAAATATTTTAATTTGGCTTTTGTTCCGACTAGAGATGGTTGGTTGCGATTAGCGTGAATCATGCGTGATTAGCATTTTAAATTTTTAGCGTGATTTATTTTTTGAATTTTTTTCATATTACTTTTGCTTTCTTTTAATTATTTTTTATATTTTTTCGTGAGCATGAATTCTCGGGATCTGGACTAAATTATTATTTTTACACCTTAAAGTGTGCATGAACGTGAGTCAATAATATAAGTTCGCGAATGCCTAAAATTCTTTTATCGTGAGCGTGCATGAACGTGAGAAAAAAATTACCATGCGTAACCGTACTTGTTTAATTTTTAAAATTATTTTATAGATTTTTTTTCGTGAGTATATCTTGAAAGTGAATTTCATGATTGTGACTAACTTTCTTTTCCACTGACATGAGCAAAAAATATAAGGTCGAGCACACACAAATTTATTGGCGCTTTTATATGGGTTTATCCGCGCTCATTGCTGTTCCGTGCGACACGCATAATCGAGGTTCAACACACAGGAAAAAACCCAATGTAAAATCAACATGAAGAAATGTTGATATCATTGTTAATATGTGGAAAAATTCCAATTGAATTTACTTTTTACATTATTTTAAGTCAAATAAATGATTAAAATTGTTAATTTAGTATTAAAATACGTTGATTTGAAATTAATCACATTCAAATAACATTGTACACTTTAAATTTTACCTTTTTCCGAGTTAAAATAACAACAGTCAATGTTTAATTTTGCAAATGTTGTTTTCGTAGTAATAATTACAGTTTTTCATGTGAAATTAACATTGCATATATGTAGTTCAAACAAGATTAACTATTGTAAAATCAACATTGTTATAAACATTAAAAATGACATTGGAATATTTTGGAAATAACTTTTGTGAATTTTAAATATTAACAAACATCGGCTTTTGTTAAATCAACATGTTAAAAAAAGTTAAATAAAATTTGTGAAATATTAATAATGACTGGAATAATATTAAAATAAACATGTGAACATGAAACATGTTCAAACAACGCGAAACATGTTGAAATAAAATTAATTCATGATAAAAGAGAAAAAATTCAAAAAGTGCCGCGCACAATGTCAATTCAACCTGATTTCTAGTTGTTTTAAAGTGGATAACTATAACTTTTATTTAACTTTAATATCATGTTAAATTAACATGAAACTCTTATGAAGCAAAATTGTTAACAAAAACTAATTGAATCAACCTTGATTTTACAATGGATTTTTTTCTTTATGCATACGTAAAATACTTCTATAGTGAGCGTGCATGAACGTAAGCAAAAAAAATTACCGTGTGTGACCGTATTTGATTAATTTTTTAAATAATTTTATAGATTTTTTTTCGTGAGTATTTCGTAAGAGTGAATTTCGTGATTTTTTAACCGTAAGCGTGCATGAGCGTGAGTGAAAATTTTCTCACGATCCCATCTCTAATCTTACTCATTGAATTTTCTATGTAATACACTTTGCAACTGTTGGTGCTTCCACGAGATTATTATTATTTTATTAGTCAATTCCTATCACAACAAGATCTAAATCTTATAGATTACAGTGATCGTAAATTACATTGCAATTAAACACAAACTTGTATCATTAAATTAAGAACTAGTTATACATTTAGAATGATAAAAATAAATAAATTAATGTATATGTAAATGAATATTAAAGATTTTTCGAATAAAGCAATAATTCTTTTTTAAAGGAAGATACATATGTTGCTTAGTCCTCTTTCACACCGACATTTCCTGCTGGACTTTTTTTTAATTCTCTTTTGTTCTTGCCTGAAGCTTTTACATAATGGCAATTAATAGACAGACAGAAATTTTTTCATAATCGTTTTTCATCCATTTTCGCAGTTTGTTTACTTATTATTACATTTTTATTTTATTCTGTGGTTTACTTAAATTACCAAAAACATATAAAACAATTTTTTATAAAAATTATATTTGATTAAAAAAAAGAAAAAACTAGTTTATTGCACAAAATTGGCATTAGATGATTCTCCCGAAGAAGACGAGTTGGGCTTGAGAAATATGATATAAAACAACAAGGTGAAAATTGCGAAAATAACAAGAGAAACAAAAAAATTTCCGCTAAAGAGGATCGTGTACTACACACTCTGCATCTTGACCCATTCTTCTACAAACTTCGTCTGTCTGTCTTTAAAATGCCGATATGTGAAAGGGGCCTTAGTGTTTGAAAATGTGACGGTAGGTAATCTGTTCCAAAGATTAAAATTGTAAAGTTAAAGAAATGTCTCGAAGAGACTTATGTACATATACATAAGTATGCATACTTACATATGTATGTACATATTCGATAAATCAAATTTTTACCGCGTGGAGATTTGGCAAATACCTATGATTCTTTTGAATGGATATTCGGGCTCTTTTATACATACATACATACATATGTACATACATACTATATTTATTTATGTATGTATATATTATTAATAGGCAAACACGTTTTTTGAGATCCCTTTTACATCCGTAACACTGAACCGATTTCGGAAAGATTTATATGTTTTAATGGGGATTTTAGATAGATGTCCACATTCTTAATTTTATTTAAATCGGTTTAGTATTTTGGGAGCTATAAGCGTTTGAAGTTACTAACGGTAAATGCATATTTATTACACATACAAAGTGTGTATGTGTGTTTGTCCAATTTGCTTTGTGTAGAAATGACAGTTTTTTTTTTGAATGTTTTTTGTTTTTGTGTTTTACCGTATGTATGTACGAGTATTATGTAATTTAATAATTTAATTTAATTACTAGAAAGCGGGCGATTCGCCGTCGACCGCTGGATATTTCTCGTTTATATTATTTTGTGCACCATAAGGAGGTTTTTGTATTTCAGTGGGGTATTAAAACTCATACTAAATAGCTGAAAGAAACACGATGAAATGCTATCAGTTCTACTTCGGTTAAATACATATGTACATACATATCTTCCTAAGTATATTATTAAAGGTTACTTCAAGTCGATGCATGATAGTGTTATCAGAATTGGCAAATATTTCACAACCATATAATAAAACCGGTATTAAATAAATTTTAGCTAATAGCAATCGTATATTAAATGCAGCGAAAGCTTGAATAGCCCAAAGGTTTATTAGCATTCCGTGTGCAAATGTGATTAGACAATTAGAGTTTATATACATATGTACATATAAACAAAACAGATGGGATCAAAATAAAGCGTTGTGGAACCCCTCTGTCAACTTCAAAAAATCATCGGTTGGTTGGATCATTGATTCCAATTTGTCTCTATAAGTTCTCGTTTATAACTCTGACACCAATCGAGTCTCCACCTTTAAATTTTCTACAATTGTAGAAGAGAGTCTAATTGACATTTAATTTTTTAAAGAAATTTAAAAAATATACTTTTTCAGATATGGACCAAAGAACCCAAAAAATTGCCTTTGACCTTTTCTTAAAAAAACACAATATGTAAATAAT
Source organism: Gymnocheta viridis (assembly GCA_956483585.1). NCBI lineage: Eukaryota > Metazoa > Arthropoda > Insecta > Diptera > Tachinidae > Gymnocheta > Gymnocheta viridis. Next base: position 2,336,177 of record OY101445.1, read on the forward strand.
TTCAAAGAATGCACTTTCATCTTTAAAACGATACAAAAATAAATAAATTATTTTGCATAGTTCAAAAGTTTTATCCCCTTTTGTAAGGAGACTTTTGTGAATTTTTAACATTTTTCACATCTTTTATGACGTCATATTTCGGAAGCTGAAAGAATCTGGGGTCTGAAAATTTATGTTTTGTTAACGTCGAACAACAACAACAGTAGTAGTGAATTTTATTGAAATCGGAAGTGTTGTATCCGAACGGCATGATGGTTTGACGTTTTCACTCTATTGGTTTTTTTTTTTTTGTTTTATTAATCGCAATTTATTGTAAATAATATAAATTTTTAAAATCTTCTATAGGTATGTAATAAATAAAGCCTTTATGGTGCTGAGGCGTTAAAATTATTATTGTATAAATATTATATTGAATAAAAAAAGTTTACCAATTTCACTGTGAGTCACTGTATGTATGCACTTTGTGCTGATTCCCTGCGAGAGCAAAATTAAGCAAGAAAACTTTTGATTTGTCCTTCGTCATATACATACAATTGCTAGCAACGTATCCATATGTAAGTACATATGTACAGTAGTTTTCCGATTTAACCAACATTCGATTTAATGAATGTCGCATTTAACGAACACCCAATTTTTTAAATTTCTACTAAGTAATAACTTTATATTACGAATAAACATTTTATTTTGTTTCCGTTTTAACGACTGAATATAAGTATAACAAAACGAAGCACAATTTGAGTAGGAAAATAAATAAAACGAAACATTTGCCTACGTTTTGTGTAGCTATTTCCAATGAGTAAAACAAAACAAAAACAATGAGAACGATTGTCTCATTTGGTTTTGTACTGTTTTTGTTTGTGAGCACTAAATGTACATTAATTTAAACGTACGCAGTTAGAAAAGAAAATAATGGGAGCAGAATTGAAAAGTTTCAAGAAGAAATGTTTGCATACGTTTGCTCACTATACAATGACGAACGAAATGAAACACTCAAAAAAATACGTTTGAGCTTTTGTTTTGTTCTCAATTGTACGATTGCAACGGGATATTAAAGCAAGCAGATGAGTGAAAAGCCAATAGTTTTGTTTGCGCTCTTTGTCATTTAAAAGGTATTTATTTGTTTTGGTTTTGCTCATGTACAAAACGATAGAAAAATATTTAAAAGATTGTGTTTTCATAGGAAACGTTTGCGAAAAGTTTTGTTTGTTTTCCCACTCTGTGCACAAATCGAAAATGATGAAGAACTTTATGAAACTGAAATTCTAGATCACACGAAGATGTCATTAAGCACTCCAAAATTTGTATTAAATGGGCTCAGCAAAACGATTTTAGTAGAACAAATTTATTGATTTTGAGAGAGCATCAAGAAGATGCAATTAAAAAAATATATCCATTCCAATAAGCAGACTGTGTTTATCCAATTTTTTAAATAAATTATTCTTGTATTACGGAGTTTTTATGAATTTTTCCTTTCCATATAGGTACATATGTACATACATATTTAAAAAAAATATTTATTTTAAATTATTTTAATAAAATATTTAAAAAAACAATATCATATTTATAATTATGAATAAAATAGATGACGCTATTAATTTTTAATTTAGTACTGGATATAACGAACAATTCGCTTTAACGAACAGGCCTGATAACAATTAGATTCGTTAAATCGGAGAACTACTGTATATTGTTTTTTTGTTAATTATTTCTAAAATAACGAAAGATTTAAGTTTTTGGCAGAACAAAAAATATAACACTTTTCTATATGTATTTCTGCCTGTTTTTATTAACCAAAAAAGAAAGATGATTATGTGAATGCGTGTATATAAATATGCTTCATATATGTATGCTTGCACGTAGAGATGTGTGTGTGTGTGTGTAAGGCTCATGGACTCTCTTGCTTTACCGTTCAATAAAGCCAACGTAGAAACAAATCAGCCCGAGCCTAATATGGATGAACATCCACGAGAATTTATGGGTGAGCGTGTGTATGTACTTATGTATGTGTTTTGTTGTGTATTTCTTATCTTTAGCTGCTGTCATCACAGATAGCATCACTTATTTGCCGCTTGGTTGCACTATTTAAGATTCTAAAAGTATCCAGCTGTGCTGCGGTTGAATCTAAAATACAAAAATTCAGGCAGGCAGGCAACCCCTGATTTTATTATCTCTTGAATGTTTTTATTTACTTAAGTTTCTTGTTGTTGTTGATATTATTATTATTATTGTTTTACTTTTTCCAATTTGTGGTACATATTGAAGAAACAACACTTCAAAGCCAGATTTGTTCAAAATTCAATTACAATGCAATTTATTTAGCTTTTTTTCATTACCTCCATAATCTGTTTATATAATTTTTGTGGTTACAATTTGGCAACCATTCAAGACTATATGTTTGTGGGTTTTTTTTTATTTTTTCCTGATAACACAGTAACTTTATTACAAATTCTAATTTTAATATGTAGATATAATTATCGGACAGTTTAGACATTTTACATCTACAATTTGGACAAGAGTTGTTTTTTTTGTTACTTCCTAATAACAATTGTTAATCAATGTGTTGCCGCCAGACACAATGCAACACACATTTGTTTATGAGCAACAATAAAATAAATGTCATGGCTCATGGGGCAGAGTAATGTGCCTCAAAATCTACAACAAATTCTTTATAGGTACATACATATGTATGTTTGTTTGATTCTATAAATATTTTTATTTTGTTTTTTTTTTCATATTTATGTATTTTGTGTGTTTAAGTTCTGCACAGCGCTACCATATATTTTTTTCAAAAAACTTGCCATTCCAGAAAAAAAACTTTTTTAATGAAAAAACTTTTTCTTTAACTAAGTCAAAATAATAAACGAAAAATTAGATTTCATTTCTATTAAAAATATTTTATTAAAAAGTACATGTTTTTTCTAACTAAAACATAACATAACATAAAAAACATTCATACATACATAATATGTATGTATATTAAACGTTATATAAATAATAATAAAACATAAAATTAAATTCATTTTTGGAGATCTAATTTGTCGTTTAGAAGAGGTATTTACTAAAATTTCTTTTTATTTTATTCTATAATGTCATTTAATATTGTGTAATAATATCAAATATGTAAATGTATTTATTTTATTATTTGTACATTGGTTTATTAAACTTCAAAACCATTTCTTTAGATTGCTTAAAGTTTGTACAATCATTGTTATTTTTTCAAAAAGTCTTTTGCTCTCAAAATACCGCATAAAGTGCGGATTTCTAATTTGTTTCTAATATTATTTTTGTTTAAATTAATTTTTTTAAAAAATTCGATCAACGTTTGCTGTAGATATAGGCAACGACAAAATTTAATAATCTATTTTTTTTTAAATAAGGATTTTGTTGAACAACTTGGGATCTCGTCTGCGCCTGCTACATCGTCTATGGTGGTTTCCTTACATCCTGTGCACGATGTTCAAATGATTGTATATAGTACAATAATCTTAACGTTTTTCATTAAGTATTTATCCATGTTCCTTAAAAAAAACTTCAGTTTAATTTATTACACAACGAATAAGTTGCAAACTTTCAATTTATAATAACAGCGTCGCTGTTTTTGTGGAAGTAAAAACTAATCAACATTGTTGTATAAAAAGGGAGTGAAAAATATAAGGTCGTTTCATTGTATAATGTGCATTATATCGTCAAGTATATATTCATAAAATATATTCCAAACTTTAAGTAATTAAAAAAATACTTTAAAAACTTCATATATTTAAAAAAAAACTTGTTTTTCAGCCAGTTAATTAAAAACTTTTTTGCATCTCAAAAAACTTGCAAAAAAAGGTAAAACTTGGCAAATGGCAACGCTGGTTCTGCACAACAAGAATTAAAAATTATACCTAAAAATTTCATACAACATACTATAGGGAAAATGAGTGCTACTGTTATTGTAATACTTCGCTCTCACTAACTCACTCTACACAACAAACCAACAAATTTTACTTGTTCTCTTGCGTCCAAGACAACATTCCACTGTTTGCTTTTGAGAAAATACTATTTGTACAACAAGTATAAGTGAGAAACTTATGTTACAATAAGTAAAGTTAGCCCCGGTTCACACACTTCAACTTTTGCTGATCAACTTGTAATTCAGCTGTAAGAAAAAAATAGATATTTATATTTCCTTCTCTGTCTTTCTTACAGCTGAATTACGAGTTGAGCAGCAAAAGTTGAAGTGTGTGAACCAAGGCTTATAAATTTGATGTGTGAAAGTGCAGTGCATAAATTTCAAAACCTTTTGTCGAACCGATAAATGTCTTTGTATTATAAAACCTTTATTTATTATTTTTTATCCATTAAATGTTTTTATTATTACTAATAATAACTTTTAACTAAAGGCAAGTTGTAATATTGGCCCTTAATCTAATAAATACAAACAATAACAAACTTACATACATACATATGTATGAAATAATTTTTTTGGAAATCTTTGTTATTCATATTTACAGTAATTTTGATTTAGCTGCACAATCAACTTTCCACAATTTTTTGTGCAGATAGGTAAAAATGCTGTTATCTTAAATTAATGTTTGTATGCACATACATACGAGTACAAACAAAATACATACATATGTATATGAATTTTAATGACTTGCATTTTGTGTGACTTGTATGCGATATTTTTTAATTATAAATGGCACAGGTTGGATGTTTATATAAAAAAGTGGCCGCCATATTTTTTTAATGTGTGCATCTAACTTTGATTTTTTATATGAAAATATTTTAAAACTGCCAAACAATATGGTAAATATGCAGGTACACAAAATGCACTTAAACAAGGTTTAGGAAGAATAATGACAGAAAATTTGTAATTTTGAGCAGTTAAGTAAAAATGCAGCTAACGTTGATTTTTTGTATGAAAATATGTAATTTTAAAATGCCAAAAATTTTGGCCAGTTATCTTAAATGTGCAGGTACAGAGGCACATAAATAGTGACTGAAATTTTTAATTTTGTGCAGCTAAGTTAAAAGTGCTCTTACGCATAAGAAGCAGTGATGCCATTTTTATGCGTTTCGGGTATTTTTTTGTGCATTTGTTAAATAGACGTTTTCTCCACTATTTCTCTCTGCCTTTTGTGTTTTGTTTTTTACTTCCAAAGCTCCAATTAGTAATATATAAATAAATTAATGAATAAATAAATAAATATATATATATATAAATAAATAAACAAATAATAAATAAATAATTAATTAAATAAATAAATAAATAAATAAATAAATAAATAAATAAATAAATAAATAATAAAATAAATAAATAAACAAATAAATAAATAAATAAAAAACTTTTGTTTGTTGAGGGTTTTTAGCTAGTCTATATACATGCATTTCATTGGCTTTAGCACCAATGAAATGCATGTATATATAGACTAGCTAAAAACCCTCAACAAACAAAAGTTTTTTAAATCTTTGAAAAAAGATATCGAGGCAATCTCGATTAATATAAATTTCATAATAAATAAATAAATAAATAAATATATTTTATAATTTTGTTATATGCGCCCCTACGGCCTACAAATGTTTGTAATTATGTTCTAACGAATCCTTTAAAAATTGGTAGGGTGAATGCTCCTAAAGTCGGCATGCAGCAATGGTCGGAACCTTTGAGTTAAAAGTCAAGTAAATAAGAATATCGGTAGTTTTAAGCACAAGTAGGACTAAGGTTTAATTCAAAATACAGTAAAAATTCGATTATCCGGATAATTGATTGCAGACCCCAATCCGGAGTAGCGAATTATCCGGATTGCTACACATGTATGTATTTATTAAAAATTATAATAATTCATAGCAAAATTAAACATAAAAACATAAATATTAATTTGTACAGTTCAGTTAAAATAGATAGTCTTGTGTGCTCTCTTCCCTGAAGGCATCTTGCATCAATACTAAACTAAAAACGCATGTGCAACGTTCCAAAACATACTCATATTACACTATAATAAAAACGGGTGTTATTCAATCCGGACTATAGAGTTGCAATCAATCGGGATTATAGAATACATAATGAGCTGCAAAATTCTGTCCGGATTACCGAATATTCCGGATTACTGGAGTCCGGATTATCGAATTTACGCTATACTTCAATTTCTGTTTACGTAATGCTTAAAAGTTGATGAGATGAGTATTTTGATCCTCAATAGTCTTAATTTAGTGACCACCTTTCAACACGTGCGTAAGTGCCTTTTTTTAATAAGTTTTTTTTTTAGTGCGAACGTGAACTTTAGCAAATAGTCGGCACAGCTTTTGTTGAGTATTTCAAGAACCGCCGACTATAGGTGCATGAGAGTCCTGAAGTCGGCAGCAGCTGTTACTGTTTTTCTTAACAAAAATCCAATGCCGACAATGCCGGGTCATAAAATGCCGAACTTAGAAAATAGGTGCCGACTACAGATTCAAATAGTATGTTTTAGAGAAAACTAAATTTTCTTAAATTAAATAAAAATGCACATAAAAAGAGTTAATTGAGTTTAAAACTATACCAATCAGTGATGGCATTTTGGTGCTTTTCGGGTATTTTTTGGTGTTTTTTGCCTCCTCATACGAGCGAAATTTTGTTAAATACGTGTTTTTTGAACTCGTGTATTTCCAGTGCTTTTTACAATTTCTCACAGTGCCTTTTGTGCTTTTTTGTTCAACTGAGAAATATTTTTAGTTACAAAAATTGGCTACTTCTTTTAAGCACAAATAGTACTTTTTAAGCAACCATGAATTTTTTCGGCTGAGGTTGAAAGAACATTCAATTCAATGAATTTGTTTAAAACAAAAATTAGAAACCTGTCATCTTTAAATTCAGTAAATGCGTTACTGCGTATTAAATACGGTTTAAAATTTGAAAATGCATTTTGTAGCAATTTTCATCTGCCTTTAAATATTTGTAGCAAAATAAATTCGAACGAATCATACCAAAAATCTCAATATTTTATTAAAACTCTCTTGTGGCGTGAATTCGAAGACAAAATGGGTATTTTTTATAGCAAAATAAACGAAAGTGAAATAACAATCGATTGAAATGCTATCGTAAATTTCATTCGACTTTGAATTCCCTGTTTTTTAATATATTCCTTATTAATTAGAATTTACAGAAATTTGTATACTACACATCACTCTTTTAATGCAACTTGTTCATTTCTTAAAAAAACCAAAACTTTTAAGTTACCTAGAAAAAAAGGATGTTGAAGGTATTTCGTTACATGTAAAAATTTTTCAGTAGCATACGAGTATGTACATATGTAGTATGTATATTTAGTCCAAACCAAATGTACATATACCCACTAAAAAGCCAATACAGGCCATATACATACATACATGCCTATACCCTTAAGTTTTGCTTAAACAAACTATTTTATTTATAATGTGATTATTTTTTGTACAAATTGGTTGTTTGTGGTTTTTAATACAAAGTGGTTAGTATATTAGTATTTTGGCTAAAGATCGTAACATTTTTAGTCAGAAAGAATTGAATATACATATGACAATATTTCAAAGGAACAAGGGAAAAACTTAACACTAATTAATTTCAACTTACACGGCCGAACAGAAACAACGTTGTTTTTCGGGAGCCGCTACACTCCCATCATCAGTGTTCATGTGTGTTTCCATGTATCCGCCACTGTTTATGGTGGCTCGGTTGAATGTGATCTCAAATTCGTATTTTATGCAAATAATGACTCGAAAAAGTATACGTTTTTTTTTACTTTTATTAAATAAATTGTGTTTTTATTTTAATTAATATGTTAATAAATTCTGTTAATTGATCTCAAGTTCTTTATTTATTTTGAATCAAAAACTTCAAATTGTATTTTCGTTATTTACCTTACATTTTTTATAAATTGCTTAATATATTTTGGCAGAAGTAAAATTTTTAAAATATTTTTTGTGGTGCTTTTTTACCCTTTTTTTTAATTTTTTTTTGCGCTTTTTACCATTTTTGGAACAGCTTACGGTGCTTTTGTTCTTTCTAGAAATAACAACACTGATACCAATCACTTGGCAACAATAAATATTGACAATCCAACATCATATTTACACTCATAAGAGCATCAAATTCAAAGTAAAAAATGTTAAACTGTTTTGTGGCCTGATGATTGTGTGACCACTGAAATACATGTGTATATACATATATGTATATATATAATATTATAATTATTATATATATTTTATTTGGCTTTGTACTATTTTTCCCAAACTTCTGTACAGTTTTAACTATCTTTGGTGACAACGCTGCTATTAACTCAAAAGTGCCGACGTCAGGAGCATTCACCCTATGTATGTAAGTATGTACATAAATATTTTGAACCTCAATGCGGCAAGTGTTAATTTTAAAATTTCGACTTGAAATTTTTACAGAATCATGGGTTTGCGTTAAAAAAATTTCAAGTCAAATAAGGACCACCCTAGTGTACATATAAGCGTTCGAAAAGAACAACCAGGCATTTGGAACTTCTCACAGGGCGTGTGTGTATAGCCGCTTTAATAGCAAATATGAGAAATATATCAATTTCAGTTAGAAAATAGAGGGTATCCGTGCCCAAACAAGTACGAAACCCTACACGCGCGAGTCAGACCTGCACTTGACTGATTTCATAACGATTATTTAATGTGCCTTAGATTCATCTGCTTTATTGGTTTTTCTTTTATTAATTTAATTTATTTTTTTCTGTGAACTAGTTTTTATTTGTGAAATTATCATTTGTTTTAGTTTTAAGGTGGCCTATCCGTCGGCTGATGAATTGAACTGCATTATAGTTATAAACAATAAAATATTGAGTAGCGATAAAAAACAAAAACAACTATTAATTATTGAACTCTTTTTTTCTTTATTACGCCTTTCCTACAATTCCACCAATTCAAAGCTGAGAAAATTATCTGTCTCATTGTTCTCTCTCTCTTTATTGTTTGCAAAAACAAATTGGACAAACACACACCCATGCATGTTTTGTTTAGTTTTATGCTCCCAGGTAGAATTTCAATAAATTATTAATCACATGCAGGTTTTGTGACTCCTGTAAACTCATTTACCGATCATAAATGATACTTTTGTCGGAAGAAAACGGTCTTCTTGAAGAGCCATTTAAGACTCGTTTTTCTGTAGCATGAAGTGTCAAACAAAAAAAATTAATGGTTCCTCGATTTGTGAGTAAAAAGTGTTTCGGTATTTTAATGTGAAAAATCAAAATTTTTATTAGAATGTTTTCATTAATCGTGTGTCAAGCAAACACAAAAAAAACAGTCGATAAAAACTTTTTTGTGTCGGCGGTGAAATAGGTATTTTCGAGTAAAACTATTTACATACATAGATATGTACATACATACATATATTATTTCATAAACACTTTATTAAATGTGTTTCTATGCATTTTATTTTACCCATGATAGTGTGTAATATCTGAAAATTATGTTGAAAATAATTATAATCATATTTTCAGTACAAACAAAAAAGTGTTCAGTTTTTACAAACGGTGAAGCGGATCGCTTCACTTGGCTGCTCGCCACCAGCCAAGAGATGTTTTACATTTTCTTAAATTAAAATAAATTATTTATAGGTATAAATTAATTTCTTGTACTTCATTTACAAATGTTTATTTTAAAATTTTTTATTTATAGCAATACTTCTCGCTAATTTTTCACACGTGAAAAATTCTGACGCGTTAGTGAAAAACTTTTTATATACATATGTACATCCATATGTACATAATATTGTTACAGAAACACTTGTACTTACATCCTTCCAATAATTTTGGAAAAATTGCACAAATGACATCCCAGCAAAAACCGCTGCTTCGGCCGAAGTCGGTTTGTAAGTGAGGGTTGTGTTTTTTGTACCTTCGGTTTCGAAAAAAACTTCTAGAAGGCACGATTTTTTATTAAACTGCGCTTCGTTCAAAACATAAAAAATAGTATAAAATCCTGTCTCTTCGTTGAAAAACAAATAAATCAAACAGTGTCTCTATTTTTCTTACATTCAATATGTGAGAGATTGCACTATTTGGTATTTCAAGACATGAATCAAGAAAATACGATCGCGCATTGCCCAGGTTATTTTGTTGTTTGTGATTGTGTTATGTTGTGACGTAGACATAGAAAATGTGTTGTAAACAAAAGTACATTTTTGTATGGAAAGCTGGCCGTAATGCAAAACTTTCGTACCGCGAGGAAGGTCTTCTTCAAATAGCCTCAAGCCCAAACTCATAAGTTTTACTCGACTGCATCTCTTTTCTGTCCATTTAACATTTTTTTTAAATCAATGCACCCGTTTAGAAGTTATTTAGTTATTTCCAGTTTTGTGTCAAAAATCTCTTACACTTTTTACAACAAACACTCATTTTTATTCTATGATGACGTAGATGTGCAGTAGAAACTTATTTTGTACGGCTGAGTGCGCAATCTTGTTTTCTCGATTCATGATTTCAAAATATATCGACATCTCTGACTTGTTTTTGTGCACCCTCTGAAGCCCTTCAAGACAGCGCATTCGGAAATAATAAGTATTTTATTTTCATAAAAACAATAAACAAATTTTAAAAAGGTCTTATAAAAATGAAATAGGTTCATAACACAATTCAGATTTCCATATTCAATAATTTATTTTACATAAAAATTACACATGATTACAAATCGAAGGAAATTACATATACTTATTTATTTGCTTTGTCTGCAAGGATATGATTGCAGACAAAACAAGAAGCAACTCAAATGCGTACATATGTACATACATACAAATGTATGTAAATTAATATTTTCTTTTTATAGAAAATAAAAAAATAAATTTTTGTTGCGCCGCTACCGACGCGTTTATTGGTAATTATCGTAAATAATTGACAAATGATTACTTAAAATTAGTTTTACTTATACCCTATTCTTAGCTTACTTCCAAATGTGGCGTGATTTGGAATTCCTGATAATTTTGCAATCGCAAAATTTACAAATAATATTTATTTAGTTGATCCAAATAAAATTCCAAATAATTTTATGTTGCAACTGCTTGTGTAAAAGTTGCAAAGTTGCAGTTTGTCTGGCTATTGCCCTTTTCTTAATAATTTTAACAATATGAAAAAAGTTACAATATTTTTTATTTATTGATTTCCTGCTTTTTGATTTGGCAAACGTTGCAATATTAATTATATTATTTTTAATTATTGTTTACCATAACTCTTCCCCTCTTATATCGATTGTCCCCAATCGATTAATTTATTTGGGGTGTCATAATTTGCAAAAATGGTCCACTTTTTTCACCTGTTATTATTTGTGGTTTTGACAAATTATACCATTTTTTCCTATGCTTAATAATAATTACAAATGCTATAACGATGATTATTATTGCCACATCTGTGCCTAGACTAATGATATTACTATTTTTACTCTTATGAACTAGAATCTTAATATTGTTCTCATGTTCTAGTTGCTTTAAATATAGATTTTCGAGTTTGAAATCATGATTTGTTACATTATTTTGTTTAATTTTTGTGATTAGGTTTGGTAGGACAAAAGTATCGTGTACCTTCATATTAACATTAGTATAAGTTCTATTCAATACATTAATTTTACAATTTTCAAATTTAATTAGGAATGTCCCATTTTGTTTTATTTTCATTCTACCGCAGTCATGAATTATGTTTCCTTCAAAGTGTTTTAATATAATAATCCCTTGTACAATTTCTTTTACTGGAAAATCCTCAAATTCTACTAACTCGCATTGTGCTTCTTTAAATTCTAATATATTAGTGATACACTTATCTTTTAAGGCAACTAAGTTCCTTTCTAAATTATCTTTTACATTAATGTCAAAAATATTATTATCGTCATCCGCTAATATTTCATATTGGTTCAGAATTATTGATTTGTTGAAGATGTTTGGCAATGGCTCAAAAATTATTCTAGATAGTAAATTAGAAGAGAATTGAGGTATAAATAGTGTCAGGATTATATTATTATCATGAAAAAGCACCACGACCCTTATTTTACTATAGCTGTTAAAGTCTGTAATTAAGTCAATTTCTTTTTGTGTTAATATATCGGTAGGAATTACGCCTAATTTGCATGAAAATATAATTCGTCCGATGTCCTCTATGTGATTGTTCAATAGCAGTACGTCATTGTTAATTCTGTATATGTGTTGCATAAATTGTACCTCATCGTCTATCATTTGAATTTTATTTTGAATATAATCTTTAAATTTATTAATATAGTCACTAATAAGGATTTGTTGAGAGTTTATGTGGTTAGTTATATTTTTAATGTGTTCTGTCATTAAACTATTTACAAGTATTAATTTATTCATTGTTTCGTTACTAGTCTTTTCATTGTTCTGTATTTTTTCTATAGCGTCTGTTATTTCCTTCTCGTCATCGCTGTCCATTGAACCCGCGATATATTTTAGTCCTTTACCCAATACGTTAATGAGTCCGCGTTTTTCCCTACGAAAACTGTGTAAGTTGTTTATCCTTGTCTTGAGCAAGAGAAAATTTCCTTTCACGGCGTTCAAGAGCTGATTGTCCTCAAATGTTGCAGTTTTCAAATTTCCTATGTTTGTGGAGATAAGGTCTATCGTTTCTTCGTATGTAGTTAAATTAATAAAATGTAAGACTTTGTCGTAGTGGTCAATGGTCTGTACCTCACCAGTCTTAATGGGAATGTACCCATTGTTATTAGTCAGGTCTTGTACGTCCAACTGCTGAGCATTCGTCATTAGTGTCCAAGCAGCGATAATCGACAAGATTTTCGTCATCTTTCCTTTTGGTCCTGTAAAAAGAGGTATTAGTCTGTTATACTTTTCTTAGGTGCGTTTAATATTGCTTTTGTGCACTATTCTTCCCGATTTAGTTTTAACTGTTGTATTGTAGTTCTGAGCAACTATTTCTTTTTTATACCTAGGTGACAACTTATTTCCTAGCCTTCGATTTATTTTTATGAATATTTCGTCTCCCTCCGAATATTCCCTTGGTGGTTCCCTATTTGCATTATGATAGGTAAGGTCACTTTTTTGTTTTTCTATCAGTTTTTTTATATTTTCTTCCCTATCTTCTTGGAGTTGCTCTGGATTGGTGCTGACTCGTCTACCGAAAAAAACTTCTATTGGTTTTCTTCCCGTAACATTATGAATAGAGAAATTATACTCTTTTACTGAGGAGTCTAGTAATTCCTGGAATGACCGGTACGCTTGCTCTTTTTGGAGGCAACGCATAATTTCTTGGAGAGTGGAGTGGAACCGCTCTACTTGTCCGTTAGAACAGCTTGTATATGGGGCTGTTCGAAAAATTTGTATCCCCATCTCATTCTCAATCATAAATTTAATAGATTCCGAGTTAAACGATTTCTCGTTATCCATAACCAAAGTTTCAGGACAGAATGAGAAAAGAATATCCCTCAGGGGTTGTCTTATATCCTCAGTCGCTTTGGATCTTATAGGCCGTGCAATGGCGTATTTGGAGAATTTGTCCATTGCGGTCAGTACTAATTCCTTTCCAACTAAAAATATATCCAAATGGACTATTTGCCCTGGGAATTGTGGTATAGGCGTAGCCTGTATCTGTTGCTTCATGGGGTGACGGTCGTACTTGTTCTCCTTACATATTACGCATTTTTTAATAAGGTTCTTTACCTTTCTGGCCATGGCAGGAAAATAATAATTCTCAAGTATTTGTATCTTATTTTCTCTTGCGTTTCTGTGCGCTCGCTTGTGAAAACTTACGATTATTTCTTCCTGTTCTTGTTCACTTCTGACATCAGTTACTTGTTTATTTGCAAACCTAACTTTGTAATTCGTAAAGTGATCCGTATATACCTCTTGTATTACTCCCATGACAGGTTCTGTTGTTTTTATTCCGTTTATAATAGATGGATACATATATTTTTTTAAAATTCTAACTAGATTTTCTGTATTAAAGTATGGCTGGGTTATTGTGTGTCTGTGATACGTTGGGAAAATGATTTCAAATTTGTAGTCGGGTGTGGGTCCAATATTCAGAAAAATTTGATTCTTGAAAGCGTTTATCGGTGAATCTACATGTCTTACCAAATTGTGGGATGAACTCTCGGCGCTGTTTGTAGCGATAGACAGGGTGTTAATGTCACCTTCAACTGGTATTCTTGAAAGGGCATCGGCTACGAAATTTGCTTTGCCTGGCTTGTATAAGAGCTCATAATCGTACTCCTCCAAGATGGCTTTCCACCGCTTCATCTTGCTATTATTGTTTTTGTTACTTAAGGCATAGATCAGCGGCTGATGATCTGTGTATATTTTTACTTTTACAGAGCCATAAAGGTAATTTCGAAACGAGTTAAGTGCCCAAATAATAGCAAGGAGCTCCTTTTCGTTGGCAGCATAGTGCTCTTCCGCCTTATGCAAAGTTCTGGAGATAAATGCGATAGGTTTGTCGTTTTGTGACAAAACGGCGCCTAACGCGAATTTGGACGCATCGGTTGTGAGTTCCAAATCCTTTGTAAAATCGGGATATGCCAATACTATATCATCCGAAACCAAGGAATGCTTTATCTTCCTAAATGCTTCTTTGGCTTCAAAGTCTAATTTTATCGGCACTTGAGAGGATTTTCTTTTCGATATTCGCCCATCTTCCCCTCTTAAAAGCGACGTTAGGGGCTTGGCTAACTTAGCGTAATTCCTTACGAATTTCCTATAATACCCCGATAGTCCTAGGAAGGATCGAAGTTCCTTCAGGGTTTTAGGTTCAGGAAAGTCTGATATCGCCTTGACTTTAGCGGGGTTTGTACGTATACCTTTCTCAGAGATAATATGACCCAAAAACTCAACTTCCTTCTGCAGGAACTTACATTTGTCCAGCTGAACCTTTAGGTTTGCTTCCTCTAAGGTTTTGAAAATTTTCTCTATGTTATCGAAGTGTTCGCTCTCTGTTTTGCTAAAGATGATTATATCATCAATGTATACATAGCAAATTTTTGCTATATACTCATGTAAAATATCGTCAAGGGCTCGTTGGAAAATTGACGGCGCGTTCTTAAGGCCAAAGGGTAGGCGAGTAAATTCAAATTTGCCATTACAAATGGAAAACGCTGTTTTTTCGCGATCGCTTGGTTTTAGTGGTATCTGGTGAAAGCCACTTTTTAAGTCGATTACAGAAAAGAAAGAATTCTCACCTAGCTGAGATGTTACAATATTTATTTCGGGTATTGGGTAACGGTCTGGAATAGTTACAGAATTGAGTTTTCTGTAATCTATTACCATTCTGTACTGTTTATTGCCTTCCGAATCAGGTTTCTTGCCGACTATCCACACGGGAGAGTTGTATGGAGAGCGTGAGGGCTTAATGATGCCATCATGTAGCAGTTTATCAACCTGTTTTTCAATCTCGGTTTTCAACGATGCCGGATAAGGGTAAAGTCTGGTGTAGACAGGGGTGTCCGTATTAGTGCGTATTTCACCGACTACCTTCGTTGTAAATGTCAGGCTTTCGTCCGGGTCCGCGAAAAGTTTAGGGTGCTTCCCGGCTATATATTTTAGTTTTTCTTTCTGTAATGGGGTTAGGTTATCGTCATGAATTTCTATCGAGTTAATAGGAGAGTGGGTCCTTAGTTGTTTGATTTTGATTCTAACGCCGTCTTTAACTTGTAAGAAGTTTTTACTGGTATGAATGACTGCCTCAAGTTCTTGTAATGTTTCATTCCCTATTATGCCATCAAAAGATTTCAATGTAGGCATTAAATAAAATTTTATTTTATCATTTAAGTTAAACAAATTAGCAAAAGTGTGTTCCCTGATTTCTACATCACCTGCTACAGATTTTGCATAAAAGAGTTCTTTATTCGCTAGGGGTTTTTCAACAAATTGTGGTTGTATGTAGTTCTTTGTCGACCCTGTATCAATAAGAATTTTCAAAATGTCACCGCTCCTCGTTTTACACTCTATATAGGGCAACGAGGGGCTTGTTATCCTAAAAAATGAATATCACTAAATTCTAAGTGCTGGCTTTCAAGCATTGTCGGTTCTTGCGTGGAGGCCAAGTAATCCTCGAAAGTCTCCTCCTCTTGATTTCTTTCTTGATTTGCGTTTGCCTCATATTGTGAATACTCAGAATTTATGTGAAAATTCCGTGCGATTTTACGTTGAGGTTGATTAACTGATGCCGGTGGCCTATCAAAGGTATAACCTGGCTTCGGTCTATTCATATAGTTGATTCTCCTACTATTCATAGATTCGTCAATCTCCATCGGTTCTGCTCTAGGTTGTGGTTTCGGAACTAGAGGTCTAGGTGGGGCCTGTGGCTGGTGGCCGAAAGATTTGCCAAAACTAAGATCCTGATGGTTAGAAGATCTGAATTGCTCCTGGGAACTTCGTGGTACATGAGCTAGCTGGGGATAAAATGCCATTGGTTGGGAGCGAGATGGTATTTGTGAATTTCTGTTATAATGGGATTGCTGAAATCCTGGCCGGCTGCGAGGTGGTAGTGGAGGGGATTGCATTCGGAAATTGCTGCCCCTTCCGCTGAAATTAGTATTCTGAGCATAGTTTGCTCGATACGTCTGGTTTTCGAGCTTTAAACATAAATGGAGGGCCTGCGGGAGGTCCGATGGCTCTCTCATTCCGAGAAGCTTAGGTAGGTCACCGTTCAGACCTCTAATAAAGGTGTCCAGTGCCTTATCTCTATACGTTTGCGTAAGTAGGCATATTGATTCATTTGATGCACTCAAGCATCCTAATTTGTTTAATATTAATGAAAGGTGTTTATAAACACGCTGATAAAATTCTTGTACCGACGACTTGCCTTGTATAAGCGAAGTCATTTGGTACTCGAGAGTCGCAAGATCTCTCTTGTCCGCATAATGCGTTGCTAAACATTTTGAAATTGCCACCCAGTCCAGGGGCGTATTATAAGATTCGAGGACTATGTCCGCGTCTCCCACTATCTTGTTTCTGACCGTATTCAAAATGCCATAATACCTCGGTGTACCCCTTGTACTTTCGTATATCTGTAAAACGCGCTCCACACTCTTCCTCCAAGAGCCAAACTCACCTTGTCTTCCTGAGAATTCGCGCAAACCTTTTACGATATCGGGGATCTTATCAAGATCCCCAAGGTTGTTTCTATACTCTTCATTTATTACCTGATCTCTAACTATACCATGTCCCGCTTCAGGGTTGAGGGTTTCCTGTATAATTCCCGGTCCTTGCCTCCTAAAAACTTCTGTCGCTACATTTGCTATTAAAGCGTTTAAATCCTCTAAACTTAACTGCGCATTGGCAGGACGGTTATTAGCCTGGGAAAGGACGGGTGGTCTAACTAAATTCTCTGGGTTTGACATGTCTTAAAAAATTTCCCCTATAGGTACAATCTACACTTTTTTACTTAATTCTTTTTCCCAAGAAGCTTTTTCCAGTTTATTGTACAAGGTTTTATTTAAATTTTCATATGGATTATCTCCTCTTTTCTTTATTTTCCTTTTTTTCCTATTAAATACTATTTTCAGGTGTATAACAATTTTTTATTTAATTCTTCTTCCCAAGGGGCACTTTTTCTAATTTATTTTACAAGGATTTATTTTCATATAGATTGTCTCTTTTTTCCTTTTTTTCATATATTAAATATTATTTCCAAGTATATAATAACTTTTTATTTAAAACTTTTGACACAATAATGTAAATTTAGAGTATTGTCAATAAAATAAAAATTAAAGATCTACTACAACTTATATTATATTCTACCTTGATTTAATATAGTTTCTTTGTTGTCTTCTTTATGGTATGGCTGCGGCTGTTGCAATGTTGTATGTTGCTGAGGGTGTTGTTTTGTTTCCTAGGGCTCCCTATTTAACACGGCGATTGATACTTCGGTTTCCTGCTTTGCGTTCTTTCCTCAATCAATTTTGATTCGACTTCGATACAAGTGACTCTTTATAATATATCATTTTAGCTTAATCGTTTCTGTATTTCATTTGCAATTTTATTGTTAGAGTTTTTATAATTATTTTACAGATAGTTCGTCACATTTACGCTTTAATATTTTATCTTAATTGTTTCTGTAATTTAGCATGCACTTCTTTACTCGTCTTTTTATTAATTCACAGATAGTTGGTACTTTTCTGTTCGTAAGTCACTTTTACACTTTAATATTATAGCTTAATTGCCTTTGTATTCTAGCATGCACTTCTTTACTCGTCTTTTTATTGTTCAAAATTAATTTACAGATAGTTCATATAGGATATTGTTATTACTAGTAAGGCTGGTACGTAATACCTCCCTTTTTGCTAAGCTACTCAGGAGCCTTTTTACTAGATTTTTCTTTTTTTCACTACTGATCACTTTCCGATACTCGAGGATATAATTTTCCCTTCTATTACCGCACTACTTCAGGGCTTATTGTAATAAAGGATACGCGTTTGATTTTTATCTTCGTCCTTGCTTTACACTACAAGGATACGCGAGGATAATTTTTACTTTCGTTACCGCACTACTTCAGGGCTTTTCGTAATGAAAGATACGCGTTTAGATTTGCTCGGGCGCCAATTAATATTTTCTTTTTATAGAAAATAAAAAAATAAATTTTTGTTGCGCCGCTACCGACGCGTTTATTGGTAATTATCGTAAATAATTGACAAATGATTACTTAAAATTAGTTTTACTTATACCCTATTCTTAGCTTACTTCCAAATGTGGCGTGATTTGGAATTCCTGATAATTTTGCAATCGCAAAATTTACAAATAATATTTATTTAGTTGATCCAAATAAAATTCCAAATAATTTTATGTTGCAACTGCTTGTGTAAAAGTTGCAAAGTTGCAGTTTGTCTGGCTATTGCCCTTTTCTTAATAATTTTAACAATATGAAAAAAGTTACAATATTTTTTATTTATTGATTTCCTGCTTTTTGATTTGGCAAACGTTGCAATATTAATTATATTATTTTTAATTATTGTTTACCATAACTTGTATATTTATATATTACAAAGTAATTGATTATTTAACAAGACAAATGAGGGATTCAGATGGTGTCCTATTAACATATTGTTTTAAAATTTTAAACTATTTGAAAAATATCAGCCTCAGCTTAAAATATAGTGAACTTTTTAATGATTTGATGTGTGAAAAGAGTAAAAATAAAGAAAGCTGATGCTGTTTACAAGTAAAATTCATTCAGTGAAATTCATTGAAATAATGTTTCAAAACGAAATTTGTCTTCGTTGAAGCAAAAGGTACAAACTTTGTGTAAAAATTTATCGTTAAGGATGGCACAAGGCCCACGGAAAAATTATTTTAATTATTTAAGATTTTGTCTACATTACTCATGCTAAACTAAACTTTTAATAAAGTAATAATCATAAAATATGTACAGTTCGTTTTCAAAGCTAAAATTTTTTATTTTAGGATTTTCACTTTAAATGAAGATTAACAACAAATTCATTTTATTTATGTTTTATTTTTGTATGGAACTGTTGTCTTGTATGTTTATAACAAGAAGACGAGAAAAATTCTACAAATAGACGCACACATTAAAACAAACAAATTACAACATAATTTAACCAGAGTAGGAAAATAAGCAAAACGAATCCTTTGCATTCGTTTTGTTTTGGTCTTTCCAATGAGTAAAACAAAAACATTTAGTTTTGTACTTTTTGTTTTTGTGAGCACTAAATGTACATTAATTTAAACGTACGCAGCTAGAAAAGAAAATAATGGGAGCAAAATTGAAAAGTTTTAAGAAGAAATTTTTGCAAATGTTTGCTGATTGGTTTGCTCATTATCCAATGACGAACGAAATGAAACACTAAAAAAAATAAGTTTAAGCATTTGTTTTGTTCTCAATTGTACGATTGTAACGGGATATTAAAGCAAGCAGATGAGTGAAAAGCCAATAGTTTTGTTTACGCTCTTTGTCATTTAAAAGATATTTTTTGGATTTGCTCATGTACAAAACGATTGAAATAATTTTTAAAGTTTGTGCTTTCATAGGAAACGTTTGCGAAAAGTTTTGTTGGTTTTCGCACTCTGAATAGAACTTACTTTTCATGGTGTAAAAAAATGTTTTCAAAAAGGCAAAGACAAAAAAGATCCGTTAGGTTTTTTGCAGATTTATTGCATATGAGTTTTTAATACGGATGGTATTGCAATTAAAGGGTTTTAAAGGGTAGTAAGTATCGTTTATTCATTAAATAAAACCAGAATTTGCAACAAGTGATCACTAAATTAAGTTTTAATAATCCCAGAAAAACGACTGCACAAAAATATTACTCAATCAGTCTAATACAATAATTATTACAAAGGCAAATCTCACAGAGAAATTTCTGAAATGTTCTCTCTCAACCTAAGGACTGTATACAACGACATAAACCGCGCTGAAAAAGAAGGAAGACTTGAGCCAAAACCAAGGAACTTGACGCATTGAAAGCTATCAATGATAGTCCACATTCCAGTACCAGAGGAATATCACTTGATATTAATAATGACTGTCGGGTATCTCCCACCAGACTGTTCGTTACGTGTTGCAAAAACATAAATAATCCTAAAGAGTTGGTAGAAAAAACCTCTGCTCTCCGCGGAAAACATTCAGAAGAGATATAAATTTGCCATTGAACACATTTCTTTTCCGCCGGACTATTGGGATGACATAATTTTTTGCGTTGAGACGAAGCTGATGCTTTGCTACCACGATGGATCTCAAAAAGTTTGGCGCAAACCTCTAGCGGCTTTAGAAAAAAAATATAATACCAACGGTGTAGTTTGGAAAATTGTCTTTTATGGTTTGGGGTTGTATTTCAAACAAGGGAATTGAGTGCCAGTGTCCGAAAATTCGGCTTTGTTGACCCCAAAAATCCTGAAAAGTTGATATATAAATTTTATCGAGATAATTACCCAAAACATAAGTATGTCAATCGTACATTTGTAGATTGATGCTCAAGGAGGACACACAAAATACTAACAGCGAAATTTTTTTTATAATTTAGAAAACATTATTTTACACCGTAGAAACTGAACTATTTTTTAAGTTACCATTATTATTTTGCTATTGGAATCATTTTTTTTTTCTGTGAAATTTGCTTAAAAACATCTTCATTAATGTAAATAAAGAAAAAAATAATACTAAAACTCATGAATCAAGAAAACAAGATTGCGCACTGCACATCTACATACGTCATCATAGAATAAAAATGAGTGTTTGTTGTAAAAAGTGTAAGATATTTTTTACACAACCCTGGAAATAACTAAATAACTTCTAAACGGGTGCATCGATTTAAAAAAAAAATTTTAAATGGACAGAAAAGGGATGCAGTCGAGTAAAACTTATGAGGTTATTTGAAGAAGACCTTCCTCGGGCTACCAAAGTTTTACATTTCGGCCTACTTTCCATACAAAAGTGTATTTTTGCTTACAACACATTTTCTATGTCTACGTCACAACATAACACAATCACACATAACAAATTAACGGACCTGCGCAATGCGCGACTTGTTTTCTTGATTCATGACTAAAATTTATATATTTTACTTAAAAATAAGCGTTTTTCTCAAAGTTTTTCGTTTTCTCTAGTGTTGAAAACATTTTTTTGCAAACTGTATATGGCTGACTTCCAAAACGTCACCATTTTATAAAATTTTAAACTTGGTTTTTGAACTATGAGGTTTTTTTGGAGTTATGCTGTTGTTTGAATAAGTGAAAAAATCGTTCTTGGCAGACTGGTACTCGTAGACATGTACATACATATGTAGCTCGAGTAAAAATTATATTTGAGATTTTTCTTCAAGCGGTATATATTTTTTTTAATACTCTGCTAGCACGTTTTTCTTTAATTATCCACTAGAGTTATAAAAGGATCTATAGAACAAATACATTGTATCTTGTGATTTGACCTTAAAACACAATAAAAAGTTGTTAGAATTCGTTTATTGTTGGTTTAAGAACAATGTGCTGGTGATTTTTGGAAATGCTTGCTGCTTTCAGTAAACTGAACTCGCTCTGGGCCTATTTAACGATGAAGAGGCTGCTGTTTAAAATCAATAAGCCTCGAACCAGAATAAGATATTTTATTTATTATTTTTTTTTGTTTGTTGTTTACACACTGTTTTACTATATCCACATTTTGCTGTTGCGGTTCGATCTCTATCACATTTTTCCTGCACCGTTTCAATGTTGGTTTTGTTGTTGTAGACGCTGTTAACAATGGGCGTGATAAAAGGTATTCCCGTACATATTTATGACAAACTAAACAAACATATAGTAAGAAAAAAAAAATACCTCAACGCATCATGTACGCAACACTTACTTTTTGCCTTCTTTCATTTATTGTGAGTATTTAATTTTTTTTTATTAAAGCTGTTGTTGTATTCGCGTATTAAGTATGTATGTATTTTTTTTTGTATTTTTGTATTTTTATAAAACATTCAAGTATGTTTGTTGTATAGAGAACAGAACGATCCATTCATTCATTCAAACTCAGTTTCAGTTATAAAAATACACATGAGTACATACAGTCGTGCACAATGGGTATTGTAAGAGCATTAAAGTTAAATACGGTTTAATGCCATATGTTGTGCAATTTTCTCTATTGTTTTCCAGTGATGTGATGTGTTGGGATGGCTGGCAATAACCATAAGAATGAATATGGGAGCGATGATATTTTTTTGTAATAGAAAAAACTCGGGGTGGATTTTATAGAAAACGCACTGGACTATGAATTTGTGTGTGCGTGTGTGTGTGTGTTTTTTTAAGATTTTGATATTCCTAATGAAAATTAAACAACTAATTTGTGAAATTTTATTATTTCAAAGACTTAATTAAACTTGTTCGCTCGTTTGTTTGTTCGTCCTTTTGGTCCTAAAAATTTATATATGTACTTTTACAAGGGTTTATATTTTTTTTTCTGTTTTTCTATTAAGAGAAAGAAGCGTATGATTCGAAAAATCAATAGAAAAGCTAAAATAGATATTTGCGTAACATACACTTACATAGAAATGTAGACAGACAGACATTCATTCAGCAGAAGGATGTTAAGGAAAGCTAAAAATCACACGCATACAAAACCCTTAAAAGAAAATGAATTTGTTTGCATTTGTTAGTTAAAACAAATCAAATACACAACTATTGGGAACGCCAAACGGGGCTGGTTTTTCGTGAATCCCGTGTTTTCGGGTTGGGGGCTTTTTTGCAAATAAAACCCATAAAGTTTATGAATTAAAACATTTTAATTTTGTACATTTGCAACAAAAACAAATAAATGCTAATACATAGAATAAAAAAATAAAAACAAAAAAAATCATATTTAATACACAAGCTGCTTAAAAGTGTCATACTGCAAAAAAATGCATGCCTTGCCATGTCATGCCAACTTAAACAGCATGTCGTGTATTGTTGTGCGAATCAGCGTTGCGATTTAATTAAAACAATAAAAATAAAAAACTCTTATTTGGCCATTACAAATCTTCATTTAGTAATTTTACTTTATATTATTCTTTCGATCAGTTTTAATTACAAAAAATTAAAAAATAAAGAAAATAACTAAAATACATACCTACTTACATATGTATGTAGTTATGTATGTATGTATCTATTTCAGTCTTATTCAGCATATTACACGAAAAAGAAAGATATCCTCAAATTTTTTATTATATTGGTGTAGTTATGTATCTTTTATCGTTACATTGTACATTTCCTTATTAAAATTTTTATTCACTGATTTCGATTGCTCAAAGTTTGTACAGTTACATCTATAATTTAAAAACAAATCTTTCATTCTTCAAATACCGCACAAAGTCAGTACATCTAATATATTTCTTATTTTATTTTTATCTATCTATATTATTAATAAGCATACACGTTTTTTTAGATCCTTTTTGCGGCCGGGAATACTGAACCGATTTTGGAAAGATTTATATTTTTTCAAACGGGTTTTTGCATTGATCTGCACAATCTTATTTTTATTTAATTCAGTTTAATTTAATTTAGTTTTAGGGAGCTATAAGCGCTTAAAGTTGCTACTCACACATGCACACTTATTAAACACGCATGTATCAGCTTCAACTTTGTGCATGTGTGAGACAGTTTTTTAAGTTGTTATTTAGAATGTTTTTTTTTTGTTTTTCTATTTTATCGTAAATTTTTAATATTAATTTCTAGAATTTCTAGTTTATATTAATCGGCGAAAAAAATTCCTTCCACATTGGCCGTGATAAAACAGCATATAGATAAAACAGCATATAGATAAAATTTTTTCAAGCATGGAAATACGGCAGATCTATAGACAAAAATTAATATTCAAAATAATTTTTCAAAAAATTTTAATTTTATTTTCATCTAATAAATTAATCTCCTTAAAATTTAAATAAGGCCACTCGTCATTAGTTTCTTGAATATTTTATATGCGATGTAAAATTTTTTCGAAGAATGATCTAACATAAAAATTGGAAAATATTGGAACCGTTGAGAAGAACGGACGTGTTTTTTTAGAGCTCCGCAGTTAATTGCAATTAAATACTTATAATTAACACAACACCTTAATCAGTGCATAGTTTGATTTATGTACGTTTTTGCTTAAAGGTTTTTCCATCAATAAAAATAAGAAACTTAACAATAATCACAATATAAATAAACCAATGCAAATAACTTAGCTAAATATGTATACAATACAAACCTAAAAAGGTAAACTGTTTAAAATTAAGAGAGCAAACCAAAAAACAATTACAATATCACCTACAAACGTGCTTTAAATATTAACAAACAAACAAAAAAATATTATATATAAAAACATCTTGTAATAATTAACAACATACATAGTTCAATAACCTAAAGTGCAGAGAAAAAGACGAACCTTAATTCAGTGAAACAGGATAAAGAGTTAAATAAATAAATACTACTGAGAATCCTCTGAAATGGCAATGTCAACACGTAAAACAAAGAGATTAGTAGATGAAGCTGAACTCAATCTCACTGATCAGTGTAATAGTCCCGCTAGCCTCATTTTTACTAATAATGAATCTTGCCCGCGCAGTCGCTTATGGAACTGGCTAGATGCTAAATTTGAAAAACATGATGAACATATAAGAGAACAATCGGAATTAATACAAAATATGATCGCGGAAAGTAAGAGAAGTTTGTTTGCTAGCTGAAATTGAACAAAAATTTAAAGTTTTAAAAGATCAAATTATAAATGATGTAAAAAGAGAAGTAAAAGAATTAAATGATAGAGTAATTGGACTAGAGACGGCCAACATGGAAATTGATAAATTAAAAAGCGATGTAAAAAATTTAAAAATCAAATGTCTAAATCTAGAAAACTCTATAGTGGCACAAGATGCACGAATTACTGGTATACCCTTCCATAATGAAGAGAATTTAAACGAAATTTTTTTAAAACATCTGTAACACTTTGCATCTTAATATACCATCACTTAAATCTATTTTCCGAGTAAAACACTTCAAAAGGCATCGAAACATAGATGATCCACCAATTGTAGTAAAATTTAAAACGCCATACGATAAAAATCATTTTCTAAAAACTGTTGCAGCTCATCGCCGTAAAACCAAATCGTCGTTACTATTATCAAATGCTGGTTTTGAGAGTAATATGGCAACTCTAGTGCCTGAGTAGACATAAATTTTTCGTCAGCTGGTCTTTTTATTACTTTTCAAGTTTTAACTCACAAGAATATATTATCTAGCTAGTCCTGGGAAATAATCTTTGACTTATTTTGTAAAAAACATCAAGTTTTGTTTCGGTGATTATTTATACCCTCTATTACAAGTGTTTTTGATTAAACCTTTGGTTACTGCTACTGTGAGCCATTTTGCTGTTTGTTGAGTTGTTGCATGCTTGTAGTTGCACGCCATTTTGCGAAAACATCAAGTTTTTTTAATTATACACATCGGTTACAAGTATTTTTTGCTGAAACCTTTGGTTGTTGATGCTGTGATCCATTTTGCTGTTTGTTGAGTTTGTTGGAGCCTGTTGTTGCTGTTGTACACCGCTCTGTGAAATAAATCGTTTTGCAGTATTTCTTCTGGAAATCTGATCCTGATTTTGATATGGCTCCGAAAAAGAATGTTCATAAGTGCGGTATGTGTGCTATTAGTATTGGGAATCAGGCGTGCATCATGTGTGACCTGTGCTCGCTGTGGGTGCATGGTACTTGCGCAGGCATATCTGATGATGATATGAATAGAATTGGTGAAATTGGCTCTGCTTCTTTTATTTGTGCTTCATGCAAGAGCAATAACTCGCCTGCCGGTCTGCGTGGGGAAATCTCCAGCTTAAACACAAAATTTGATAAACTTAATTCTAAATTGGATGATATCATGTCTAAAGGAATAGACGATCGTGAGTCTTTTAAGCAGTCTCTTATTGATGTTGTTGCCGATGTTAAGAAGGAATTTGCTGCCTTTGCTAAAGATCTGAAAGTGGATATATCTCAATGCAATGACCTTATTAGAGAAGTTGAATCAGACACAACAGCTAAAATATCAGCCTTGAAGGCTGAAAACAATGCCCTACATTTGAAATTTAATCGTTCTGACATAGTCATTAGGGGTCTGCCTGATTGCTTACATGACCTATCTGAAGCTGTGACTCATTTGGCATCTGCTTATGGAATCCAGGTTAATGAGCATGATATTAATCAAGTGTCATATATTAACTATAAAAAAGCAATACTTTTGAAGCTAAACAGGGTATCCCTCCGTGATAAAATCATGGAGTCCTATTTTAAAACGATTAAAACTAAACCACTTAAAGCATCTGACGTTGTGAAGAATGTTTTAATTCCTTCTAACCTATTGGATCGACGGGTGTTTCTTAATGAACATTTTTCCCCTGAGGCTGGTAGGTTAAACGGTTTATGTCTTAAGCTACGACAAAACAAAATTATTAGCAAGTTTAGAGTGGTGAATGCGTTGAAACCTGTGGCTGTGCTTACGATGTGTGATGGGACTACGATCGAGCGGGATGCAAAGGGATGTGAGGAGCTTCTGAAAGGAGGTATCGTTCCGGCATAGCGGGAGAGACTATGATATGTATGCCGTTTATTCTATTCTTTTTATTTCTTTAATCTTTTTATATGCATGCTTATTGATCTATTCTGGTTATTTCTTTATTTCCCTAAAAAGCTGTCGCTGCAATAACTCATTGTTTTTCTGAATTTTTTCTTGGCTGTTTTTTACGCCCATTTATGTATTTCTGATTTATTGCAGCTAAATGCTTCTGAACGTTAACCTTTTCTTATATTATCTTTATATTCTTGTTTTTAGTATGATCTTCCAGCTGATAAAATAGACTGATTGTTTTTTATTGTGTAATATGAATAACATAAATAATTCTTATTGCTATGAATTGCTTTGCTTAATGCTTTCACAGCACTCTTTTTGGTTCCCCGCTTGTACTATTACTCATGTCGTTGCTTCTTAATGGTAATATGGGCCCGGTGATTAGTGGTAATTCCTATATTAAAAATGTGTTTCAAGATTCTGGTAATAAGCTTAAAGTTGGCCACCTTAATTGCCGAAGTATTAGGCCTGCTTCAAATTCGGTTAAACTCGATGAGTTGGGGACTATTTTAAGTGATGGTGTATTTGATGTATTTGCGGTCTCTGAAACGTGGTTAGATGGTACTGTATCTGGTTGTGCTGTTACTTTTCCTGGCTACATGTTTTGTAGGAGTGATAGGCCTACTAGAGGTGGTGGCGTTGGTATCTTTGTCTCCAGGAAACTTAAGTTCAAGTCTCTCCGCAGAATCTATGTTGCTGGGCAATGTGAGTCTTTATTTATCGAGCTCCACCTTTTTAATATCAAACTTTTATTCGGCGTAGTATATCTGCCGTATGGTAATGTGGCTATGTTTGAGGAGTGTCATCGTGATATTTTCTCTAGGTATGTGAACACTATTGTTGTTGGTGATTTTAACTGCAATTTATTTAATGTCCCTAGATCAAATAGCATGAGGTCTCTATGTGAGGGTCTTAAACTGCTTATTGTTCATAATTCTATGCCCACCCACTATGATTTGGCCAATGACTCGACATCGTTGTTAGATTACTTTCTGGTTAGTGATATCTCTTTGGTTAATTTTACTGGTCAATTACAATGCCCTACGATATCTGATCATGCATTAATTTTCGCTGCCTTAACCTTGAATTTTTCGCCCCCCCAAGAATTTATTGAATATCGTGACTATGACAATATAGACTGGAATGGGTTATTTTTGCATCTTTCTAACTTTAATGTTGGTCTTATTGTAAACTCTACCGATGTCAATATGAAATGCGATTTATTTTCATCTCTACTTACGGAACTGTTTTCGTTTGTTCCTGTTGTTAGAAAGAGGTTATGCTTGAATGGCAATGCGTGGATGAATTCGCGTGATATTTTATTCGCTAGGTCTTTAAGGGATTTGGCTTATTCGACTTTTAGGTCGAATCGTTCTGTGGAAAAATGGACTATATACTGTAAACTAAGAAATAGGGCCAAGAGAGTGATAAGACGCGAGAAGAGGAAGCATTTTTTAAGAAATTTTCAGGGTGTTGATTCTGCATGCTTATGGCGGATTCTGCGTAATTCTGGATGTACTAGTGCTGATAGTGACGTGATCTGGGATGGTGATGTTGGCTCCCTGAATGACTATTTCGTCGGAGATCAACGTTCTATTGATACTGCTGAATTTGATATCGGAACGTTTGTGAATTCTACTGACTCGTTTTCTTTTTCCTGTGTCGATGAGCTGGAAGTTATTGAGGCATTAAATAAAGTTAAGTCTGGATCTACTGGTACTGATGGTATCCCTATCAAATTTATTAAGCTTATATTTTCCCATATATCTTTTATCTTGTTGGATATTATAAATTTTATTTTTATGTCATCCCATTTTCCTAGATCCTGGAAAATTGCTCGTGTTGTTCCGCTACCTAAAACTAAAATTGTCAATAATGCCGAAGATTTCAGACCGATATCTATTCTTCCTGCTCTATCCAAAATGGTTGAACATCTCATTAAGAATCAAATACTTCGTTCCGTGAGGGGAGCTATCTATGAGTCACAGTATGCTTTCCGTGAAGGTCATAGTACCGCATCGTTGCTACTTAGTTTGACTGACTCTATAAGGGATTATATAAATTGTGGCAGACTCTGTGCTCTGATATCGCTGGATTTATCTAAAGCTTTTAACTCTATTTCCCACACAACTATGATATGTAAACTCAGAGATCAATTTAATTTTTCAAGTTCTGCTTGTAGACTTATTTTTTCGTACCTAGTAGATAGGCTACAATTTGTGGAGTTTAAGGAAGCTAGGTCTGGTATTTTGCCCCTTCACTCTGGTGTTCCCCAGGGATCGGTCCTGGGCCCCCTCTTATTCATTCTATATGTTAATGATTTGTATCTACAGACAAATTCTGATGCGTGTGTAACATTCTTGTTTGCTGATGATGTTTTTCTTTTATTCAATGGGGACCGTTCCCTGAGGTTGCAACATAGTGTAGATGGCTGTCTGGATCGTGTCCTGAAATGGACCTCTGAAAATTCACTTTCTATTAATCCTTCTAAAACTAAGGCTATTTTCTTTGGAGCTTCTGACTCTACTTCTCACTCTTTTAGACCTCACCTTGGCCATGCCGATATTGAGTGTGTTTCTCGGCATAGATGTTTAGGTGTGGTATTAGACGGTTGCCTTTCTTTCGAACATCATATTAACACTGTATCTGGTAGGGTGTGGGGCTCGCTACGTAGGATATATTCCTCCAACTTGTATTTGCCTTTTCGGGTTAGGCTCAGATTAGCTCATGCTCTTCTTATGCCGCAGGTTCTTTACTGCCTTGAAGTGGTGTCTGCTGCTTCTGTTGAAATGTGTAATAAGCTGCGACGCATAGTTAATATGATTGTCAGATTCGTGTATAATGTTAGGCGTTTTGACCACATCTCATCCTTCGTACGAGAATTCCTGGGTTTTACGTTTAACGATTTTATTAAGTATCGGAGCCTCCTTTTTTTCTATAGGGTAGTGCGTAGTGGTGCTCCATCTCCATTGTGTGACAAATTTATCTTCCTGCGATCTTCTAGAAATCCACAGATTTTCATTCCAAGAATTTATAGACGTATTTTTGAAAGATCTTATGTGGTTAGAATTGCTCGCTGGTGGAACTGTTTGCCCTATGAACTTCGCATTTTTCCCCATTCCAATAACGTTTTTCGTGTTAAACTTAGAAGGTATTTAACCAGTATCTAGTGATGCGTTTGCCTATATATTTATGTATATATATATGGATGTATGCGCAATTGAGTATAGACTCTAAAATCCTGATTTATTTTCTACTTACTTACCTAATATACTTACTACCGTCTAAACTAGTTTTTGAGACATCAGATATACATATTTAAATTCTAGTTATTTGTAGTATGCTTATTCTTTCCCACTCCAACGATTTTTTCGTTGAATTGCTACTAATGGGACCATGTTACCTTATACTTTGTGCTTTTATTATTACCTTTAAATCTTTTCTTTAAGGCTGGGGAGCCAATAAAGTACTGTGATTATTAATTAATTCATTATTGTTTTTATTCTTTAATTTTTAGTTAAAATGTTTAAACAAATTAGAAGTAAGAACTCGGGATCTTTATTACTATGTAATACATATTTATATTTTTGGCCAAAATAAGGCTTTGTATTACTCTATTGAATAAATAAATAAAATAAATAAATAATGTTCCGTTTCATATTAACGAAAATCTCACACCACACAACTATGGGATTTTTAAATCAGCTCTTAGTCTCAAGAAAGATAGGCTTTCGAAGACAGTGTACACGTTGCGAGGTATTGTCTACGTTAAGAAAAATTAAAATGATGAGCCCATAAATATACTCTTTCCAGAGGAACTGGAACAGCTTTTTCGTCCTACTAATCTGGCTGAATAGTCTCAAAATTTCAAAATTTGCAATAAATTCTTTTTTAATACCAATGTCTTTAATTTTTCTAATATTTTTTGTTTATTTGACACCAATTTTATATTTCCTTTTGTTTTCAATACTACTTTTTTTTAAACATTATCGATTTTAATTACATGTTGCACACTACAATTTTTGTTTTTATTAGCATTGCACTTCTTAAAACTCGATTTAATGACATTTAACGGTAATGAGCGTGGAAGTTCCAAAGATATAACAATGAATATGATCCTGATTTTTGCTAATTATAAAAGAGGTATTAAAGTGGTGCATATAAATGCGCAAAGCATTAATAATAAAGCTGATGAATTTAAATTTATTTTTGAAAACTCTGGTATTGATGTAGTTTGTGTTTCGGAAACATGGCTTTCAGAATCAACACCTGATAGCTTGATATGTCCATATGGTATTAAAGTTTATAGATGTGATAGTGTCATGGTGGTGGTGTTGCCATATTTGTAAAAAAAATATTTCATGCAAAATTTGCTGCAAATCTTCTCCTGTAATTAATTCAAATGAACTGGGAATTGAGTTTATCTTTATTGAAATTTTATCATTTGGCAAAATACTCTTAGTGGGTTGTGTATATCGGCCTAATAAAAGAATACAGATTTTGCCTTTGTACTCTACACTTGAAACTCTTGCCCCACAATACAATGATATTATCATTACTGGCGACTTTAATTCCAATATATTAGTTTAGACGAATCTTACTGATAATATGTTGTCATTTGGACTTTTTCCTGTTAATATTGCTAGTCCTACACATCATACATCCACAACTAGTACGCTCATTGACCTTTACTTCGTGTCTAATATGGTAAACATTAATTTATACGATCAGATATCTGCGTCATGTTTTTCCAAACATGACCTTATATTTCTAAATTACAACTTTTTCGTTCATAATTTTGAGCAGAGTTTCAGTTACCGTGACTTTAACAGCTTAGTTTTTAGTAATTTATGTGAATATTCATCACACATTTCCTGGAGTAATATCTATTTTATGCCAACTATTGATGAGCAGTCTCATTTCTTAGAACACAATATTCAATATCTTTTTGATTTAACAGTACCAATCAAACATAAAAATATTGCACATAAACATAATCCATGGTTTTCAAACACTATAAAACAAGCTATACAACGGAGGGACCTTGCATATGCCAGGTGGAAAAGGTATAAAACACTTGATCTAAAACTGCAATACACAACTGCTAGAAAAAACGTTAATAAACATATAAGACTTGCTAAAACGGAATATTATTCCACCCGATTCAGTAATGCAATTGATACCCGACAAACTTGGAAAACTGTTCGTGAAATAGGCATTGGCAAGCATTTGAACAACATAGATTTAAATATAAATGCAAACATGCTTAATAAAACGTTCACTAATGCTCACCCGCGATAAATGCAGACAATGATGTGAACGGTAATAATTTTCGTTTTTCATGTATATCACAATTTGATGTTATGTCTACGTGTTCACTAATAAAATCAAACGCAGTGGGAACCGATAATTTGCATCCCAAATTTATTAGAATAATTATGCCTCTAATTCTCCCATACGTCACTTACCTTTTAAATAATATTATTATGTCTTCTACGTATCCTTCAAATTGGAAACATGCAAAAATTATTCCATTACCCAAAGAAAATGGTGAATATAGACCAATAGCCATCTTGTGTTTTCTTTCAAAAATACTGGAAAAAATTTTGTATAAGCAAATGATTTCGTACATAAATATTAACAACATGCTCTCTAGTAAACAATCTGGTTTCCGCGAGAGTCATAGCTGTGTTACGGCTCTTGTTAAAGTAAGTGAACACATACGGCAGGGATTGGAGAATGGAAACATAAATTTCTTGGTACTTCTTGACCATTCCAAGGCATTTGACACTGTGGACCATGCCACATTAATTAACAAATTAAAACACTTTTTCAGATTTTCGGCTACTTCAAAATCATACCTCTCGAATCGAACACAATCGGTTCTTGTAAACAATATATGGTCTGATAAACTGACACTTAAAAGGGGAGTACCCCAAGGCTCCATCTTAGGTCCGCTTTTATTTGCAATTTATGCAAATGACTTACCAGAAATACTTTCAAAGTGTAATGTCCATCTTTATGCAGATGACGTACCACTTACGTCAAGTATCGCAGCCAAAAACATTGCTACAGGCATCTCACAGTTAAATTACGAATTAAATCGAATTTATCTCTGGGCTAGTGCAAATGGGCTTTGTTTGAACCCTAAGAAATCTAAATGTATGGTAATTTGCAAAAAAAAGTATAACTCCTTTTATTTCTGAGGATATCGTTTTAAATGGTAAGAAAATTGAAATCGTTAATAGAGCGAAAAACCTAGGTATAATTTTTAATAACCACTTGACATGGACAGATCATGTAAACTCATTGGTTGGTCAGTCGTATTTTAAGTTACGAGCGCTCTGGTCTACACAATACTTTACACCCTTCAGAATTAGAATCTTGCTTGCCAAGACATTCTTGGTTCCTTCCTTACTGTAAGGTGTGAATTATTTGCAAACTGTGACTCTGTTAGTCGAAGAAAACTAAATGTTTTATGTAATAATATTATACGGTATGTGTACGGATTGAGAAGATGTGACCATGTTTCCTCTGTTTCCAAAAATCTTTATGAAGTCAGTTTTGATAACCTATTAAAAATCCGCACTCTGGTTTTCTTACACAAAATAATACATACTCAAACTCCCAAATACATAATTGAAAATATTCCTTTTTTTCAATCGCCACGAATCCGAAACATTATAATACCTCGACATCAATACCTCCGAATGGCAATTCTATATCCATGCAGCTAGACTTTGGAATGATCTTTTACTACGTCAACAATTAAACAGCAACGCTAATAGTTTCAAAAAATTTGTAGTTAATTCATTTAAATAAAATTTATAGTTAATTATTCTAAATAGGTAGTTCTTTTAAATTATATTATTGTATGTGCAATTTTCTAATCTACATACGTATGTAGATATATATATATATATATTTCTGATTTTTATTTTTTCTATTTTATTTGTTTTTTTTTTATTTTTTAATAATTGCAAATGTTTTTTATGTTTAACGCAACCTGTTTCTGTACTATAAATATAAGATTAAATCTTGTTGTACAGGAAATAAATCAATACATAAATAAATAAATAAATAAAATAACAATACTTATGAATGCAAAAAAAATGTTGGTTGGATTTGGCAATGTCATGAAGTGTTAACAAAACAAGATATGTCATGACATATCTAACTATGCGTCTATCGGTGAATATTTTAGATTTTATACGGATCTTACTGTGACGGTTATTTACTTATTTCGAATAATTAACAAAAAAACACATATTTTTCTTCTTCGTAAGAAGTAAATATTAAATATCTCACAGTAGCTGGCTCTTTGGACTGCAATGTATGAACATTTGTATGAAATGATCAATACGTTCATCAGAGTACATATAAATGTTGTAAATGTTGATATGCAATTGTAAAACGAAAGCTCTTTTTTACATTTAGAAAACGTTACTATTATATGTTGACGGAGATATGTTGAGAGTAATGAATTCCTGAAGCATGTGTAAGCTAATCAATTAACAATTAAACCAACACCGCTAACCCCGCAGACATTTATAGATGTTAATAACATTGCCAATTGTGTATATATTAAATGAATGTAAGATTAAATGAAAAAAAACTACATCTTTGATCAAACCGTTCATTACAGTTCATATATGTACATACATACATGAATTTCATTATTGTTTATGCCAATTCATCAATCCTCTAATCTTATTTGTACTCATTTTCAAAAAGTGGCATACATTTTGTCAAAATAATAAAAAAGGATAAATTAGAAAAGCTTCGTAAAAAATGTCATTGGCAAAAAAAGGGTCAAAAGTGACACTTTAGTGTCACAACGGCAACGCTGGCGACAGCATGCAATTTGGCAACTCGTTTTGCATGAAGAGAGTGTAAAAAACAGTATTTTCATTCATATGTATG
The DNA here is from genome assembly GCA_956483585.1 of Gymnocheta viridis. NCBI lineage: Eukaryota > Metazoa > Arthropoda > Insecta > Diptera > Tachinidae > Gymnocheta > Gymnocheta viridis. The sequence continues at coordinate 2,371,137 of OY101445.1, forward strand.
TACATACATACATACTTATGTATATCTTAAACGGACACAAAAATAGCGTTGCAAATCCGAATCATTCAAATATGTATAAAAACACATGAGAAAAATATGGACGGATTTACTGAACTTCTTTCAATAATATTTAACAAATTTTTAACAAAATAATTACTGTGTACTGGCCCGTGCGAATACTTTGAGTTGTTGGTTAACAGTTACATACAAACATACATATGTATGTAGGTTAATGCGTTTTTTTAATTAATATTTTTTAAAGACAATCACAAACTGAAAAGCCTTCTGGGCTTGTCTGCAGAAACACCCAGAGTCTAGGCAAGAATCACACCTGCGACGCCAGACAATAGCTTAGTACACAATCCAATGGCCAACGGAGAGGGGAGTACCTATAATATTTACTTGTTTTTCGTCGTTACAATTTTTTTTTGTAAACACAAGCTGCTTGTCTGCAGGAACGCCCAGGATGATCTAGACATGAATCGAACCAGCAACCAACAGAGCAATAGTCTAGTACATTAGCCACTTGTCTACGGAGAAACCCCACTAACATGCACCAACACATTGCGAGAGCTATCTTTCTTTTAAGTTATTTTCCCACAATTATTGGACGGGTTATGACAAAAGTGTTTCTGTAAGCCGCGGTTAACACACTTCAACTTTTGCTGCTCAACTCGTAATTCAGCTGTAAGAAAGACGGAGATGGAAATACAAATTGCTCTTTTTTTCTTACAGCTGAATTATGAGTTGAGCAGCAAAAGTTGAATTGAGTGAACCGGGGCTAACATTATTATGTGAAATGTTTTTCTCACATTTGAAAACAGTGCGAGATTAATTTCAGTAATTAAAATTAAATTAAGTAGGTATTGAAAGTATAAAGAGCACATTTTTTAATTTAATTTCTTTCAAGTATTTATTTAAATATATGATTGACGGCGGGCAGCCCTGTCAATGTCCGTTTCGCCTATTGTATGAACTGAGGACTTTTTGGTTTGTACTGAAAACATTTTGAAATAATTTTAATAATAATTTTTATAATTATCAAAATAAAACGCCCTAAATTACAAAAGACTCCCTATTATGAAAAGTTGAGGATAATTTCTTATCAAGGAACTAGTAAAATTTTAATATGTAACATTTTAAAGAGACATGTATTTTGATATGGTAGGTGCATTGTAATCATTGAAGAAGTCGATGTTGAATTTCTTGGCACTTAGTGCTTTTTGGAAATCACGTGACAAAACGTTCTATTGAATGTTTTAAAATATTCATATAGAAAAAGGAAAGTGGTGCAATTTCAAAATTTCATCCTGTATATCGGCGGCACTGATTGGCACGGCACTGTGATCGGCGCAGGATAGGGCGATAAAAATCGCCGCATATTTTACAAATTGATTAGTCAACATTGGGCAATAGCGTGTTCACATTATCGGCGCATTAATGTGGATTTTGATTGTCCATGCTCAGCACAATTTCCACGTACATAGATTGTCGCATTTCAAATATGTACATATATAATTGTTTGCTTAGGCAGATTCCTTGCTACACAATTTCGCTCAGGGTCGTTTCACATATCATGTAATGACATTTTCTACGCCCCCTCTCACTCCGTGATATTTGAGAAAATGCTCAGTACCTATATAAATTATAAATTCCATAACAAATTTTTTATTGGCGGCAGGCGAGTTGAATGTGTATGTAACGTTTAAATACTCGTATCATTGAAGAACTAAATAACATGATACGAGTAATAAAAGAAGTTATGTTACTGGCTATTGTTAGCAAAACCTATTAAATTTGTATAAATCATTCTGTTTAAATACAATTAAATAAAAACAGAGCTTCTCTCTGCTTCTAATTGCAAGCAATCTTATTAAAACATAAAACAAATTTCGATTCATTTAATTTTTATTTTACTTTTTTTGTGCATTTGACTGGGGTTGAAAGGAGGGAGGGATAGATTGATTGATATAACCACATAAATTTCTTGGTACTTCTTGACCATTCCAAGGCATTTGACACTGTGGACCATGCCACATTAATTAACAAATTAAAACACTTTTTCAGATTTTCGGCTACTTCAAAATCATACCTCTCGAATCGAACACAATCGGTTCTTGTAAACAATATATGGTCTGATAAACTGACACTTAAAAGGGGAGTACCCCAAGGCTCCATCTTAGGTCCGCTTTTATTTGCAATTTATGCAAATGACTTACCAGAAATACTTTCAAAGTGTAATGTCCATCTTTATGCAGATGACGTACCACTTACGTCAAGTATCGCAGCCAAAAACATTGCTACAGGCATCTCACAGTTAAATTACGAATTAAATCGAATTTATCTCTGGGCTAGTGCAAATGGGCTTTGTTTGAACCCTAAGAAATCTAAATGTATGGTAATTTGCAAAAAAAAGTATAACTCCTTTTATTTCTGAGGATATCGTTTTAAATGGTAAGAAAATTGAAATCGTTAATAGAGCGAAAAACCTAGGTATAATTTTTAATAACCACTTGACATGGACAGATCATGTAAACTCATTGGTTGGTCAGTCGTATTTTAAGTTACGAGCGCTCTGGTCTACACAATACTTTACACCCTTCAGAATTAGAATCTTGCTTGCCAAGACATTCTTGGTTCCTTCCTTACTGTAAGGTGTGAATTATTTGCAAACTGTGACTCTGTTAGTCGAAGAAAACTAAATGTTTTATGTAATAATATTATACGGTATGTGTACGGATTGAGAAGATGTGACCATGTTTCCTCTGTTTCCAAAAATCTTTATGAAGTCAGTTTTGATAACCTATTAAAAATCCGCACTCTGGTTTTCTTACACAAAATAATACATACTCAAACTCCCAAATACATAATTGAAAATATTCCTTTTTTTCAATCGCCACGAATCCGAAACATTATAATACCTCGACATCAATACCTCCGAATGGCAATTCTATATCCATGCAGCTAGACTTTGGAATGATCTTTTACTACGTCAACAATTAAACAGCAACGCTAATAGTTTCAAAAAATTTGTAGTTAATTCATTTAAATAAAATTTATAGTTAATTATTCTAAATAGGTAGTTCTTTTAAATTATATTATTGTATGTGCAATTTTCTAATCTACATACGTATGTAGATATATATATATATATATTTCTGATTTTTATTTTTTCTATTTTATTTGTTTTTTTTTTATTTTTTAATAATTGCAAATGTTTTTTATGTTTAACGCAACCTGTTTCTGTACTATAAATATAAGATTAAATCTTGTTGTACAGGAAATAAATCAATACATAAATAAATAAAATAACAATACTTATGAATGCAAAAAAAATGTTGGTTGGATTTGGCAATGTCATGAAGTGTTAACAAAACAAGATATGTCATGACATATCTAACTATGCGTCTATCGGTGAATATTTTAGATTTTATACGGATCTTACTGTGACGGTTATTTACTTATTTCGAATAATTAACAAAAAAACACATATTTTTCTTCTTCGTAAGAAGTAAATATTAAATATCTCACAGTAGCTGGCTCTTTGGACTGCAATGTATGAACATTTGTATGAAATGATCAATACGTTCATCAGAGTACATATAAATGTTGTAAATGTTGATATGCAATTGTAAAACGAAAGCTCTTTTTTACATTTAGAAAACGTTACTATTATATGTTGACGGAGATATGTTGAGAGTAATGAATTCCTGAAGCATGTGTAAGCTAATCAATTAACAATTAAACCAACACCGCTAACCCCGCAGACATTTATAGATGTTAATAACATTGCCAATTGTGTATATATTAAATGAATGTAAGATTAAATGAAAAAAAACTACATCTTTGATCAAACCGTTCATTACAGTTCATATATGTACATACATACATGAATTTCATTATTGTTTATGCCAATTCATCAATCCTCTAATCTTATTTGTACTCATTTTCAAAAAGTGGCATACATTTTGTCAAAATAATAAAAAAGGATAAATTAGAAAAGCTTCGTAAAAAATGTCATTGGCAAAAAAAGGGTCAAAAGTGACACTTTAGTGTCACAACGGCAACGCTGGCGACAGCATGCAATTTGGCAACTCGTTTTGCATGAAGAGAGTGTAAAAAACAGTATTTTCATTCATATGTATGTACATACATACATACTTATGTATATCTTAAACGGACACAAAAATAGCGTTGCAAATCCGAATCATTCAAATATGTATAAAAACACATGAGAAAAATATGGACGGATTTACTGAACTTCTTTCAATAATATTTAACAAATTTTTAACAAAATAATTACTGTGTACTGGCCCGTGCGAATACTTTGAGTTGTTGGTTAACAGTTACATACAAACATACATATGTATGTAGGTTAATGCGTTTTTTTAATTAATATTTTTTAAAGACAATCACAAACTGAAAAGCCTTCTGGGCTTGTCTGCAGAAACACCCAGAGTCTAGGCAAGAATCACACCTGCGACGCCAGACAATAGCTTAGTACACAATCCAATGGCCAACGGAGAGGGGAGTACCTATAATATTTACTTGTTTTTCGTCGTTACAATTTTTTTTTGTAAACACAAGCTGCTTGTCTGCAGGAACGCCCAGGATGATCTAGACATGAATCGAACCAGCAACCAACAGAGCAATAGTCTAGTACATTAGCCACTTGTCTACGGAGAAACCCCACTAACATGCACCAACACATTGCGAGAGCTATCTTTCTTTTAAGTTATTTTCCCACAATTATTGGACGGGTTATGACAAAAGTGTTTCTGTAAGCCGCGGTTAACACACTTCAACTTTTGCTGCTCAACTCGTAATTCAGCTGTAAGAAAGACGGAGATGGAAATACAAATTGCTCTTTTTTTCTTACAGCTGAATTATGAGTTGAGCAGCAAAAGTTGAATTGAGTGAACCGGGGCTAACATTATTATGTGAAATGTTTTTCTCACATTTGAAAACAGTGCGAGATTAATTTCAGTAATTAAAATTAAATTAAGTAGGTATTGAAAGTATAAAGAGCACATTTTTTAATTTAATTTCTTTCAAGTATTTATTTAAATATATGATTGACGGCGGGCAGCCCTGTCAATGTCCGTTTCGCCTATTGTATGAACTGAGGACTTTTTGGTTTGTACTGAAAACATTTTGAAATAATTTTAATAATAATTTTTATAATTATCAAAATAAAACGCCCTAAATTACAAAAGACTCCCTATTATGAAAAGTTGAGGATAATTTCTTATCAAGGAACTAGTAAAATTTTAATATGTAACATTTTAAAGAGACATGTATTTTGATATGGTAGGTGCATTGTAATCATTGAAGAAGTCGATGTTGAATTTCTTGGCACTTAGTGCTTTTTGGAAATCACGTGACAAAACGTTCTATTGAATGTTTTAAAATATTCATATAGAAAAAGGAAAGTGGTGCAATTTCAAAATTTCATCCTGTATATCGGCGGCACTGATTGGCACGGCACTGTGATCGGCGCAGGATAGGGCGATAAAAATCGCCGCATATTTTACAAATTGATTAGTCAACATTGGGCAATAGCGTGTTCACATTATCGGCGCATTAATGTGGATTTTGATTGTCCATGCTCAGCACAATTTCCACGTACATAGATTGTCGCATTTCAAATATGTACATATATAATTGTTTGCTTAGGCAGATTCCTTGCTACACAATTTCGCTCAGGGTCGTTTCACATATCATGTAATGACATTTTCTACGCCCCCTCTCACTCCGTGATATTTGAGAAAATGCTCACTACCTATATAAATTATAAATTCCATAACAAATTTTTTATTGGCGGCAGGCGAGTTGAATGTGTATGTAACGTTTAAATACTCGTATCATTGAAGAACTAAATAACATGATACGAGTAATAAAAGAAGTTATGTTACTGGCTATTGTTAGCAAAACCTATTAAATTTGTATAAATCATTCTGTTTAAATACAATTAAATAAAAACAGAGCTTCTCTCTGCTTCTAATTGCAAGCAATCTTATTAAAACATAAAACAAATTTCGATTCATTTAATTTTTATTTTACTTTTTTTGTGCATTTGACTGGGGTTGAAAGGAGGGAGGGATAGATTGATTGATATAACCACACATACAAACAAGCAAACATGTGTATGTGTACTTGTAGACACTTGAAAAATTTGTGTGATGCTGGATAATTATATTTGTGTATGGTTGTGTCGACCAAGCGAGAAACGACTATCCATCCATTCATCCATCCGTTCGCTCCGGTCGTCCGTTCGTCCGTCCGTCCAACTTTCTGTCCTACCAGTTATACGGTACCATGTTTATAACAAAAGAAATAATTTTGTTTCTTTGATGTTCTTTGAAGTAAATAATGTGTGTATGTGTGTGTGTTTCTCAAAGTTGTACTTTTGTTGTTTATTTGATTGTTTTTGTTGTTGTTAAGGGGTCTTAAAAACACAAACTTCTGTTTCTAGTGCTATTGCGGCTGCTGTTTGGAGCATTTGACGATCGGCAATTGTAAATTTCAATCGTTTCTGTTCAGCATGCGGTGGCACGTGCCGACGAGTGTTGCACATTGTGTTATTAATACATAAAAGTGACAATTTATATGTAAATGATTAATGATGAAAAAAAGAAACGCTCATGTATCGCCCACCGCGTTGACAAATATTCGAAAAAAAACATGAGAGTAGAAAATAAAAAAAGCACGGTTTTCGTTGTACCTACTTAATTCAAAAACCGGGTTTTTTGTTTTCTTGCGTATTACGAATTCAGCAAGAAAGCAAGTTTAATTAAAGTGTTTTATTAGAAGAGAAAATACACAAAAACACAGAAGATGAAAGGCACACTTGCTTAAATTGTTATAGAATTTATGTAGTACAGTATAACCTCGTTATTCTGCACAAATAAACTCAAAATATCTTGCTTTGTTTTGTCTAATCTCTGTCGAAACAGGCACCTGAAAATCACGTTTGCTGAATGAGCCGTGACAGCAGCGCTTTCTCTAACTGGGGATTTTCACATTGTCTCAACGTTTTTCCTTTGCCTAAAAAAGTTTTTAATTTTGAGTTCATTGTTTAGGAAACAAGTTACCTGATGCTCTCGAAGATTGAAGCACATGTTTGCTTATTTTCTCTTTTTTTACAAATACTTATGATTCCACTAAAACATTTATATTTTTTAAATTCTTTTTTTAACTGGACATTTGCCTAGAATAGAAGATAATCTTGACACAATAAATTGTGTTCGGGTTGGCTGAGCCAGCATATGCTCCACATCGGAGGTGACTTTGATTTCACATAAATCACATATTCACATATTATCGAAGCTACTGGAAGACAAATGGTTGTCACAGCTTGGTATTACACCGATTTGTTTATCCAAAAGCATTTATGTTCTAAACACGGAGTTATCAGCGCATGCCTTGTTAAATATAGCCGGCCACCATATAGACTTAATTTTGTTTAAATTTTCTGCATTTGGGTTTTCGAAATTTAAAACAAGTTTTCGTTCTCAAACTGGTTTTTTTCCTTTCTTGCCGCTACTAAAACAATCAAAATAAATAGATTTCGTTGGCCAAAACTAAAGAAACTCTGCTGTCAAATCAACAACTAAAATGAACAAAATTTTACAGACGCTCATTGTTGTCAGGTTGACACTAACTGGCATATTTAATTGATTTAATGAAGACGCATGGATGTAAATCAAATGTCAGTTGCAGTGCATACTCGACAGACAGACGGACAGGCATAATAAGCCAAATAATAACAGGCGCACGTTCTTTCATCACAAAGATCAGAGCAAGCGGTGTTTGAAGGACTGACTGTGTTTGTAGAGTGTTTTCAGCAAATCAATCGAAACGGAAAAATAGAAGGAGAAACTCAAGTAATTCATTTGACCGCACAAGTGATGTTTAGATGTGTTTGTGTGTGGGTGTGTGTAATTTTTTGGGGAGTGGGTGGTTAGTGTTGTTGGTTTTTGAATTTTTCGACAGACCGACGACAATTCCAAAAGGACAGCTCAAATTATTCAGATTAACCAGAGAGCCTCCAACGTGTTAAAACTCAGAAAGAGAAAGAAATCGGCCACCAAGTAACAAACAAAGCTCTATGGTTAATTATCTACATTAGTACAGCCTAGGGCCGATACAATTATCCGCATTCTAGCACTTACAACAAGATCGGATCCAGCCTTCAGTTCAGTGGGGAGAGGGGCTTACATAGAGAAAATTCAGCCGGTACAGCCCCGCCAAATCCAATTTGATTAAAATAATACCAGTGCTCGACTAGTTTAAGGAGATACTGGTGGCTCAAGGATATATTTTCAATGCAATCTAGCCGCGTAAGATCCGGGATTATTAGCACTGATTGTGAATAAGTACAAAGTTAACCCTTTAAAACATTAGAAGTTTTGAGTTATTTTCTAACGTTCAAGTTGCATTCTGAGAGTTTTGGAGCTTAGAATAAACTTATGGCGTTTTCTTTTTTTAAAAAAAAGTACAACATTTTTTGCCCTTTTTATTGAAAATTTACAATATAATGATTTTTAGAAATTGTTAGTTTAATAGAAATTATTGTCTTATCACTTCCGCGTCAAAATTTTTGTCTTAAGAAAACTTTGAATAGCAATTTTTTTGACAAAAACTAATGTGACATTTTTCTAGAAAAGAAAATGGCATTAGCTGACAAATATTTTTATAGGACATTTCCAATCACTAAATCTCGATGTTTAAAGCAGAGTGGAAAAACAAACAAAACTTTTCGCAAACGATTCTTATGAAAGTACAAACTATTAAAAATTTTTAAAGTCGTTTTGTACATGAGAAAAACCAAAACAAATACCTTTTAAATGACATAAAGCATAAACAAAACTATTGGCTTTTCACTCATCTGCTTGCTTTAATATCCCGTTACAGTCGTACAATTGAGAACAAAACAAATGCTCAAACTTGTTTTTTTGAGTGTTTCATTTCGTTTGTCATTGCCCCGGTTCACACACTTCAACTTTTGCTGATCAACTCGTAATTCAGCGGTAAGCAAAAAAGAGATATTTGTATAACCATCTCCGTCTTTTTTGCAGCTGAATTACGAGTTGAGTAGCAAAAGTTGAAGTGTGTGACCGGGGCATTGTATAATGAGCAAACCAATCAGCAAACGTTTGCAAACATTTCTTCTTGAAAATTTTCAATTCTGCTCCCATTATTTTCTTTTTTAGCAGCGTACGTTTAAATTTACGGCTTTTCCACAGTCAAAGTTTACTTTGCAAAGTTTGAATTCAGCTGGGAGAAAGACAGAGAGACGAATATTTTCTTATTCTGTCTTTCTCCCAGCTGAATTAAATTTGGCTAAGTAAACTTTGACTGTGGAAAAGCCGTCATTAATGTACATTTAGTGCTCACTAACAAAAATTTTACAAAACTTTTTCCCAAAATTAATACATATTTTACTTATTCAGTAAAACATTAACCATTTTGTTAAAAACAAATTGCAATTGATTATTGAGGGGTATATCTTATTCCTAACGCGCATTTCACTGTGCTAATGCAGATCATCAGGGAACTTTACCCAAATATTTCTTAGAACAACTGGAGATATTATATTAAACCTTCATTAAAACGAATGAAAAGTTTAAATAATATCAAAGTTGTAACAAGAACTCAATAATCAACCAATTGTTTTTGTTTTCTTATTTTACCATTACTACCTAGGCTGACTTTTTTCAACTCTAATTGTAGTTGTAAGAGGTTTGTAGAAAATGTAACAACAACAACTGCTATACATTTGTATAGAGTGATGCCAAACAAAATTTTGTGACCGGCTGCTTGTCAAGTTAATAATTGGTGCTTTTTATGGGAATCGCAAAAGTTTAATATTTTAAATTTTTATTCGCACTTTTTCCCAATATTTTGTTTTTAACAAAATTGTTAATGCTTTACTGAATAAGTAAAATATTAATATTGGGAAAAAGTGTGAATAAAAATTTAAAATACTGAAATACTATTTTGTTTATAACAAATTTTATGAAGTCACTCAAAAATGCTGATACCCTGGTACAATGTAAAATAAATGTATGTATTAATTTAAGTATAAATGTACGAATGAGTAATAATTATAAATGTAGGAATGTGTGTCTAAGTATTAAGTTTAAGCAGAAGTTGTTGTGAGTGACGCATATTAAAGTCACTCAATGAACAAAAAGGCGAACTTCTCATATGTAGTATATAAGAACCAAAATATTTGAATAAATCATCAATTAATTGTGATCTATGCGCCTGTGTTTAACCTATTTATTTATTTAAACATTACATGGCAATCCTGCCTTCTCAATTATAAGGACTACATAGCACAACCGCTTATCCTCGTAATTGAGACAGCACCCCAAATAGAAACCTAACACATAGCTTATGCAAAGTTGGGATCTTCTATTTTAATAAAATCCTCGTGTAGAAGACATCCTACATTTTCGCATGAAGCAAGACTGGGAAGAGGTCCTTGAAGAGCTAAAGGAAGCTGAAGCACGCTGGGCACAATTGCTTAAGAAAGGGTGCCAAGAAACAGAGAAGCCAGACATCCTAGAAAGAGGCCCAAAATCAAAGAAGCTTAGAAAGAAGAAGGCCAAACAACCAGTTTACCCCATATTCCCGCTTCCAAATACAACAAAGACCAGAGGCGGCAGAATAAGCAAAGCTAAGACGGAGCTAACTGTGTTACTACATCAACTCTCCTACGAGGATAACACCAAAAAATTAGAAAATAGAATTCATTGCTTGAAACAAGAAATTAAAATTTTAATAAGAATATAAAATAATTTTTAAAAAATGAAAACACTAATAATAATTAATATTATTATTACATTTTTTTCAGTCTATAGGTATTTAAAATTCATATGTTAATAATAAAACCCAAGAACTAGAAAATTTGGCAGAAAGTAAAATACATAAAGTAAGAACAATTTTCTCCAACGTTAAAAAGAATAAATAGTAGGTATAAAAAGAAAAACTATAATTTTATTTAAAAATAAATGAATGAAGAATACTTAACAGTTCTTGCAAAAAAATTAAAAATAAAAGAAAAATAAATAAAACTAATTCGATGGAATAACATAACAAAAAAAATGATTACATTGAACTTTGAAAATATATTTATAGTAACTTTGATTATTATCTTTTACCAATTGTCATTTGTATTATTTTTAAAAACTGTAAAACTTATTTTGGAGGTATTGCCTTAAATAAGAAAAACTAGTCTAAGAATTTAGTTCATTAAAATTTTATATTACTACAATATTACGCACTATATATCGATTGAATCTGTGCTTACCTCTTCATGTAAAAAAGGGCGTAGGGGTGTATTCTGGCTGTAATTTGGCTAATAGGAATAAAATAAAATTATTTATCAACAAAGCGGTGAGATTTGTATATGGACTTAGTAATAAGAATGCATGTGTCCAACCACTTGAAACTATACCTGAATTTAAAATTTGAGGATTATCTTAAATTTCGGCTTTTAATATATTTATTTAAGATTATTAAATTCCAGCGCCCAGCGAACCTGCTGCAAATGATATCTTTGATCAGATCTACAAGAAATCCTCAAATATTTATACCCCGCATCTGCAAAGCGGCTTGTGAGTCATTTTTTGTTGTGAGAGTTGCACGGTTATGGAATGCATTATCTAGAAAACTCCGCCTATTCGCTATGTCGGTAGTAAAGTTTAAGTCTAATATTGTTACTTACTTCAACAGTACAGCTTAATGATTTATTACATACGAGTAATATCCAGCGATCGACGGCGAATCGCCCGCATTCTATTTATTAAATAATAACCATTTACATACATAATTACTCGTACATATATGCGGTAAAATACAAAAAAAACACTCTAAATAAACAACTTAAAATTCTCTTACTTATCTCTCTCTCTTCTTACAAAATACTTACAGAGAAAACTCTGTCTCATTTCTACACAAAGCAAATTGGACAAACACACATACACACTTTGTATGTGTAATACATATGCATGTACCGTTAGCAACTTCAAACGCTTCTATGTAGCTCCAAAATACTAAACCGCTTGAAATAAAATTAAGAGTGTGGACATCTATCTAAAATCCCCATTAACCCTTTCACGCTCAAAGTTGCTTATAAGCAACTTTGACTTTCAAAGCTAATATTTCTTTGCCTTTGCAATTTAAGGAATAACGGTAAATTGTATTTTTTTTTTGTTTATGCGTTTAAAGTACATAATAAAATGCAAAAACATCAAAAAATATGTAAACAAGCATTTAGTTGTGGACAAGAATCCAAAGTAAGTGCGTGTAAAAAATTTTTCTCCAAAAACAGAGTCACGTAAAACTGAAATATATTATAATTTCGAAATTATAAAATTGTTTTATCGGAACTATGGCTGAAAGAAAAGGTAATTTTAGTTATAAAAGCAAAAACAAACAAAAAAAAAATTTAAATGTAGGGGCTAGAATTTTTTGAAATTAGAAGTTGCTTAGGAGCAACTTTGGTTGTTAAGGGTATACAAAGTTTTATATGAATATGAGTAAATTGTAGCTGAAAGGCAGAGACGCAAAGGATTGACAGATACAGATATACAGCAAATCATCGATTTTGATTGGGAAAAGTCATCTGATGAAGAGGATGTTATTGAAGATGAATATTTACCAGAAATATTGGAAAAAAACATTGAGGAAATAATTGGAAATGATCAGGAAATTGAGGTGGATATTATAGATCGAATTATTTCATATTTTTTAGATGACGAGTTATTTGAATTGATCGCAGACCAAACCAACTTATGTGCTCTTCAGGAGAAAGGTATAGAACTTAAATGCCAACCATTTGAAATTCGACGATATATAGGCACGCTTTTATACTTAGGCATTGTAAAGCTTCCCGATATGAGAATGGCATGGTCAAATAAATTGAAATTAAGTCGCATTTCTGATTCCTTGTCACGGAACAGATTTGAAAAAATTAAGCAGTTTTTTCACTTCAATGATAACTCGAAGCAACCAGAAAAAGGCCATCCAAACTATAATAAATTATATAAGTTACAGCCATTACTTTCTGTACTGAAAAAAAATTCAATGCATTGGCTCAGGAAGAGCATCAATCTGTCGATGAATCGATTATAGCTTTCAAAGGTCGTTCTGGCCTAAAGCAATACAATCCAGCAAAACCACATAAATGGGGCTTCAAAATGTTCACCGCGCCGGGTCTTCTGGTATGGTATATGACTTCGGATTGTACGTTGGTGAAGGAACTTGTCCATATTGCTTACTGGTGTATTGGCGCAGCTGTTGTTAATGCGTGGTTGCTGTACCGTAAGGATCTAAAAATCGTTGATCCCGGCTCTAAGCATATGCCTTTAGTTGATTTCCAGCTAGATATAGCCCAATCGCTGTTAAGTGCGTCATCTACACTCTGCGCTGATATAACTCGAAAAAGAGGTCGCCTTCTTTGAAAGAATCTGACTTTCAACCCCAATCAAGTATGTCTTCAGCATCTGCTACTACTGACTGTTCTGAAATAGGAAGAAGCTCTTCAAAAAAACGCAAATATACACCACATCCCTCAAACACGATGCGCTATGACAAATTAGAGCAAATGGTAGTATGGGGTGAAAAAGGTCGTTGCCGTTTTTGTAAAACCGCAACGCCCTTATCAACATGCTCTATATGTAAGGTCCATTTATGCAGTAATACAAATAAGAATTGTTTTTATTCATATCATTACTAGTTTTCTTAATAAAATCGGAAGAATTTAGCTTTACTTCATAAAATAAAATAAAAAATATATTTGTTTCTTTTAAAATTTTTATACCACTAATGCCCATTGTTGCTTAAAAGCAACTTCCTCTGGAGTCCTTCCTGGAAGGATCTGGTATCCGAAACTTGGTATATACCTTATCTGAGCCCAAAATAAACAGAAAAACAAGGTTTCATATTTTTAACACCACCTGGAAAAAAGTGGACATGAAAGGGTTAAAAACATCTAAATCTTTCCGAAATCGGTTCAGTATTACGGCTGTAAAAGGGATCTCAAAAAACGTGTTTACCTATTAATAATTGCACATATGTACTTACATATGTACATATGTATGTATATACATATACATATAACAATATTTTTATTTGAATAAATAATTTAGACATTAATATGTGGTCATTATGTTATTAACTAATAAAAATATGAACTCATAAAATTTTAGTTATAATAATTAAAATACTTAAATACCTAGTTTGTATAAATTAATCTTGTATTATAATTATATTGGCCAAAAGGATACGTACATATTTATATGTATTACATGTGAATAAATATAAATATAAAAATTAATGGCGGTCACAAATCTTCAAAACGCCAAAACAACAATTTCCCCTCTGCCAGAAGCCGCTTAAGAACCTTGTTATTATTTTTTTGTGTGTTATACCTACATACAATGTTATCTTTCATTTACTTGTATTCTCGTACACAGTAAAAGCTCTATTTTTTCATAATAATGATTAATTACATATATTACATACATATGGATATGTATGCAAGTATCTGGTCAATTATGCTAATTCTGTACTATTATAATTATAAGACTATAAGTCTTTTTGTAAGGGAATGCGTATAGATAAATACATACATATGTAAATAAAAATATGTATGTATGTATGTATATGCATTACATTTTTACTTCCAAATCGAGCCCTGAAATGATTAGCTTACTTTTACCCGTTGACAAAAATTAATAAATAAAATTATGAATGTAGAAGGTATATGTAATTAAATCTTTATTTTCATCAGTTTAAATAATAATATGAATGTGTGCTGATGATGTGCTGTGTTTTACTTATTGCAGGTGTCATCCATCAACCGCGTTTTAAGAAACTTGGCATCTCAAAAAGAACAACAAGCTCAACAACAAAGTGAATCTGTATATGAAAAGCTACGAATGTTCAATGGGCAATCTGGTGGTTGGGCGTGGTATCCAGGTAACACGACAACTGCTCATTTAGCTCTACCTCCGACACCTGCCGGCGCAACCTTGACAAGCCAAATAACGCGCGAAGAACTACTTAAGCGAGGTAAATGTTATTAATGTTATATATTACCATGCCAACATAATAAATCCTATTAAACATGTTTCAAAAATAAAAAATAAAACAAGAAACAGACTTATACACACACCTCGTTAACGTCGTCATGTTAACAAATAACTTCATCTATCCATCCATCCACCCATTCAGTTATTCATTCATTTATCCATCCATCCATTATTCATTTGTGCAGCATGTACAATACAGTGCTGGGCACAATAAAAGCAACCAAAATTCATATTAGACTTTATACTCGTACTTGAACATTTCCTACAATTAAGTGAGACGAGCTTATAACTTTGATTTGTCATCATCATCAAACAATGACACTTGGAACTTAAGGTGTCCCCGTATAGTTGAAGCTTCCCGAGATACGAGGGCAGTTTGCTGCGTCTATTATTTTACTTTTGACAGCAATTATAAGCACACAACCTCATCAATTTTCACAAAAATGGAAAAAAAAATTATTTAGTGGGCTGATCAAAAATAATTTTTTACTAAAAAAAAAATCCGTCACAGAACCCAAAGAGGCTTAATAAATACTAGAGTACACCTAGTGGTCGAAATTCGACCGCTAGTTTTAGTTGCATTCATTTAAAGAGAAAAAACTACCAAATTATTATTATTATTATTATTAAAATCTTTTATTCACGAGTCGTATAAACTAAATAAGGTACAATATTATGAGATTTTACTTACAATTAAATTAAATTAAAACAATTAAATCTTATAATTGAATAAGGAAACTATTAATAATACTGTCTTGAGGAAAATTTGTCACAAAAACCTCTTATAAACTTTGAAAATGTTATAGTGAAATTTGGTAAATCAGTCGCTACTGAGATTCTTTTTAACAAAAGAATCTCAGCGACTGTTTAGTATATTTCTTATTGTTTCAAAATTAGACAATCTGCATTTTTCATTAAATGACAGCGTCAGATCATTGGCAAACGCGTTTAACTTTTTATGCTTAAATCTATTGTGCAGTAAGTCAGTTGGGAATCTAGGGGGAAGATTATGAATTATTTTCAAATTTTTGTTCTGGATAATCTGAAGCTTTTTTGTGAAACGTTTAAAATGGCGGTTTTGTCTGCCGTAAGTTAGTATCGGCCTAATACACATATTGTACAACAATATCTTATTTTTGAGGTTGAGCTTAGACCTCCTATTAAGTATGGGGTATAGATAGGCTTGCCAGATCTAATTTGTCAAAAAGCTTGACATTGACCAAAAAAAAACTTGACAAATAAAAACACTCATACTAAATATATAAAAGAGATTTTTAGTTTTTAAAGAAGAACTTCTGGATAATTATTATTGGGAAAATCCGAATTGAATTTTAACTTTTACTCGTAAAAACAATTTTGCTGAGAGTTTTTAGCTAGTCTATAATAAATAAATAATAATTTTCATAAATAACTTGACAATTCTTCAAACACATAAGTTTTATTTAAAAAAAACAATGAAAAACCGCCTGTATTATTCCACCATGGGTATATCAAGTCGGCTAAGCTGATAGAAGGATGGCGCGCTGGTAAAACCCCGGCTCAAGCCGAATCGCCGCCGCCGCCGACGAATTTTCGTACTTGCGCCGCCGCCGATGAAAAGTCCACGACTTGCTTCTCTGGTTCAATGTTGTCAATTTACTAGTGTTGAGTAATGGGGTAAATATGAGTGTTGGCACTTTTATAATAATTGTACAGAAAGTTATAGTTATTTTTTAAACTATAATTGCACAAAAACAATATGTATCATATTAGTCCTTAGTTCTATTGATAGTAAAAATATGGGCTTTAGATTTGTTTTTTAGAAATATACACATACTTTTTTTAAGTATTATTACATAGCTAGAATAAATTTGAGAAAAAAAGCTTGACAAATCACTTTTTCACTTGACACTTGACGGGCATTAAAAAACTTGACAATCAGGCCAAATCAGGCCCTTCTGGCAACCCTCGGTATAGAGCACGTCCACACTTTATAGCTTTATCACAAATGTAATTCATATGTTGTTTAAATTTAAGTTTTTTATCTAAAGTGATACCAAGATATTTAACATCATCTTTGATGGGAATCACGTTTCCCCGACAGTACAAAATTTTAGTAGGAATACGTTTTGGTGATTTATTATATGGGAATATAATAGCCTGCGTTTTATTATCATTTACTTTTATTTTCCACTTATTAAAATATTTTTGGCTTGTGGTAAGGCTCTCTTGCATTCTCTTGATTATTGCATTTGAAAGTTTTCCACTGCATATAAAAGCACTGTCATCAGCATCAAATGCTGCTTCCTGATTTCTGTGCACCTCAACATCAGATGTATACAATGAGTAGAGTGTAGGTGATAGTACTGACCCTTGTGGCAATCCCGCTGGGATTGTTTTTTCTGTTGAAAAGTCCCCGTCAACACACACAACAAATGTACGGTTCTTTAGGAAACTTTGTATAATTTTTTGTAGATATAAAGGGAAACCTAATGCATTGAGTTTGTATAACATCCCATTGTGCCAGATGGTATCAGGTAAGCTTTTTCTATATCGAGAAGAACAATGCCAGTACTCTTTCGATTTCTTATGTTATCTTCGATATAATTTACAACTCGCTTTATTTGGTGTACGGTAGAGTGTTCATTACGGAATCCAAACTGTTGGTGGTTAATAATATTATTTTGATCTGCAAAATCAACTAATCTTTTATGAATGATTTTTTCAAAGACCTTATCCAGTAAACTTAAAACGCTTATCGGCCTATAGCTGGTGGGTAGTTCGGGATCTCTTCCCTTTTTATGAATCGGTATTACTTTTTAATAATTCACGTACACGGACTTACGGATATGTGTCGTTTGAAACTTAAACGGGTAAATTGATTGACTCGGCACACGTTTAAGTTGTTCATTTAAAAATCAGGAGTTCTCATACAAAGTGTCTCGATATTCAAAGAAAATTTCGTCTTGTTCCGCTAGATTAACTAATTAAAATACCAATCTCTGTCAATCGCATTGTAAAACTGAGGTGTTGCGAAAATTCTCTCACGGCATCTGTATATATATATACATTAGACGACAATACAATGGATACTTTTTTTCTAGGTCGAAAAGCAAAAATATTTCTTAAGCAATTTCCAAAATGAAAAAATAGTTTGGCTTTGAAAAATTTACATATGTATATGGAAAAATTGTCTTAAAATATTTTTCAAATAGGTAGGCAGGCACCTACGAAGAATTTTTCATGATTCGTACTTTCATTTACTGTATGCATACATACATATGTATGTACCTACTCGTATGTAGATATTTTATTAGAAAATTCTATCATAATTATCAAAATTGCGAGAGTAGAAAAACAAACACAAATTAATGTGTAGTATCTCTGGTATTGGCAAAACAATGGATACTTGAGTTTTCTTTAACACAATATTTGCTGTACCTAAAAGTGTTGCAATATTAATTCAATTAAATTGCCAATCGTTTTGTTTGTTATTTGGTTTTTCATTTGCTTATAACCAAACGCTTCTGATAAATCTTCCTTTCTGGTGTAATTTAGGGTTCGTATTTTGTGATTTACAATTTATCCGTAGGATTGCTAGGGCACTTTGATCTGGCGGGACATACTTTATTTGATTGCCAACATTGCTGTGTGAATGCTGCAGAAAAAAGAAAGAAAGAAAGACTCAAGAAAAAAGTGGAAAGCAATTCGTGACATTGGAATTTGTAAATCTGGTAATCATGATTCCTGCGAAATTGATGCAGATGCTCTAAACGAAATTTTTTTGAATACTCCAGTAGTAACACCTACTCCTAATTACTACTGCTTCGCCTCTGATTCTCCAGACAATAATTTTTGTTTCACTAATTTCACCCAGTATGATGTGGTCTCTAGTCTATTATCAGGAAAGTCCAGTGCAATAGGAGTTGATGGCATTGACCCAAAGTTTCTTAAGATTCTCATGCCACAACTTACTCCCATTGTAACGTTTGTTTTCAATAAGATTTTTTCAATAAGTTGCGAGAATCATCCCGATTAAGAAATCAAACTCTGAATACAGACCAAAAGATTGGTTCATAATCAGGTGACTCGATACCTTGAAAATTACAACATTTTTACAAATTGCCAATCTAGATTTCGTAAGGAACACAGCTGTATAACGGCCCTAGTGAATGTGTCGGAAGATATTGGACAACAAGTTGATTATGGCAATGTTACGTTCCTTGTACTTCTTGATCATTTGTAGGCATTTGAAACTGTTGATCATAAAATTTTATGTAGTAAATTGAAATTTTTCCATAAATTCTCATCCACTTCTACTTTTTTGATTTTTTCGTATTTAACTGACAGACATCAATTTGTTGAATCAGGTGCCTCAAATTCAAACTCTTTGCCTCTAAGCCGAGGTGTACCACAGGCTTCAATCCTGGGCCCTCCCTCTACTGTTTTCGCTGTATGTTAATGATCTGCCAAGGAAACTTGCACATTGCAAAATTAGATTGTACGCCGACGACGTGCAGCTTTATATAAGTTGTAACATTGGAGATCAGTCGACCGATGTGTGAGAATTTTAAACGAAGAATTGCATTGTATCTTTGAATGGGCTACTGCTAATGGCCTGTCAATAAATCCCACTAAATCAAAATGTTTGATCATTAAGAAGAATTTATTGAAACTTGATTATATCCCTGTTTTAATCTTAAATAGTCAACCTAATGCGATTGTAAACGTTGCTAAAAATCCGGGAATTTATTTTAACAGCACTCTCACTTGCTCTAACCATATTAATTTTGCCTGTGGTCGAGTTTTTTCTATGTTAAAAAATCTTTGGCAAAGTCATCATTGCACTCCTATTAATATTCGCATACTTCTTGCTAAGACATATTTAATGCCAATTTTACTGTACGGGTGTGAACTTTTCGCCAGTAGTGGCAGCATTAACAAAAGAATATCTACTTAATGTAACTTTAAATAATATAGTTCGGTACGTATGTATATGGTTTAAGAAGATTTGATCATGTTTCTTTGTACGTAAACAAACTTTATAGAATGTGTCTTGATGACAACTTGAAGGTAAGGATATTAATCCTAATACATAAAATAATATACACGCGTCAATCCGAACATCTTTATGAGCGATTGAACTTTTCAACACTAAATAGAGGCAAACGATTACTTTGTTTTAGATACAGCACCCAGATATCTAAATACCAATTCTTTATTCAGTTAAATAAATAAATAAATAAATAAATAAATAAATAAATAAATAAATAATAAATAAATAAATAAAAAAATAAATAAATAAATAAATAAATAAATAAATAATAAATAAATAAATAAATAAATAAATAAATAAATAATAAATAAATAAATAAATAAATAAATAAATAAATAAATAAATAAATAATAAATAAATAAATAAATAAATAAATAAATAAATAAATAAATAAATAAATAAATAATAAATAAATAATAAATAAATAAGTAAATAAATAAATAAATAAATAAATAAATAAATATATAAATAAATAAATAAATAAATAAATAAATAATAAATAAATAAATAAATAAATAAATAAATAAATAAATAAATAAATAAATAAATAAATAAATAAATAAATAAATAAATAAATAAATAAATAAATAAATAAATAAATAAATAAATAAATAAATAAATAAATAAATAAATAAATAAATAAATAAATAAATAAATAAATAAATAAATAAATAAATAAATAAATAAATAAATAATAAATAAATAAATAAATAAATAAATAAATAAATAAATAAATAAATAATAAATAAATATATAAATAATAAATAAATAAACAAATAAATAAATAAATAATAAATAAATAAATAATAAATAAATAAATAAACAAATAAATAAATAAATAAATAAATAAATAAATAAATAAATAAATAATAAATAAATAAATAAATAAATAAATAAATAAATAAATAAATAAATAAATAAATAAATAAATAAATAAATAAAAAATAAATAAAATATGGTTGTATAAATTTTAGAATTTAGTGGAAGCAATTAAGAGATGCTTGTAAATAGACTTTGCTCGAAAATTCGTACTTAAGTTCTGGCAATGGGTTTTCTTTAAATGTTTGTGCTTTAGCCTGAACTATTTATTATTGAACGTCTTCGATCGAAAGCAAACGTTTCGTTTTGTTTATTTTCCTACTCTGTTTTTACTATTTTTGTTAATGGCATCTTTTTTGCTTCTCATGTTCTTCTTCTTCTATGTTTTTGTTGTATAAAAACATAAATGAACATGAAATCATTTATTTATGTAAATTAATTTAGAATTCATTGTCCAGGTATTTTTACTTAATTTTTGTATTTTTATTTTACATAGGTATTTAATTTATTTCTTCAACAAATAATAGGTTTTCCAAAATTCGATTTTAAAACGTTTTATTTTATTTGTTTAAATTTTTACTTTTAATTTCTACTATGTAGAAGTTTCAAGGAACGAAGTTCGATACTTAAACAAAATCGTTTTCAATTAAATTTATTTACAAAAATAATTCTTTAATTTTTTTATCCTTTTAGGATACAACATTTTATTTTTTAGTAAAGTTTGATATAAAACAGATTTGTTTTTTTTTTGTAAAACTTTTTTGTTTTATTATTAATTTTTCACACAAAATCCTTTATAATTTAATTTACAAAAATCCTTTTTATTTTTGATCCTTTCAGGATACAATATTTAAATTTTCTATAAAGTGTTAAAAAAAGTAATTTCGGCAAATCCGTGATATCTCTTATTAAATGACATCGTATAGCATTTTTTAATAGTTATTAAAATTTTTAAGAAATTTCTATGCAAAATATTAATTTAAAAAAGAATAATCACAAGAGTGCAAATTATAGTTCTTACTCTAAAGAGCATTTCTTTAATGTTCCCTACAGGAACAGTAACGGCCATTTTACTGGTAATTTGACTGGCATTGCTGATAGAAATACCGGTCATCACATAGAACAAAGATTCAATAATTTTCTTAAGGCCAATATGAAAAAATTACCGAAACTTTTGTGTACTTGTGATCTTGCATCCTTTTCTAACAAGCAAATTTTATCGTACACAGAACATATGTTTGAACTGCTCACTCTTATGTTTTTTACTGTTCAGCGCTGATACAAATATTAGTCACATTTGACCAATCAACCTGGATGTACATATCGGCACAGGGTGGACCAGAGATTAAACTTTGAGGTTATGTTTTGGAGCAAATCAGCTTTTTTCAGAAATAAATAAATAAAAAATAAATAAGGGAAAATAAACAAAACAAAATTAAAGCATTTTGCAATTAAATACATAAATCATAAAGGAGAAAACAATATATTATAAAACTTTTTACAATTTAATAAATGTATGTATAAAATAATGAATATAAAGCAGAGTTATTAATTTGATCTCTTATTGAAATGTGTGCAGTGAGAAATGTGTCGTTGTTTAGTGTAATTAATATTAAAAGCCTAGATGAAATATTTTAATAGTGTGTGTGGGTGTGTTTTTATATGTATGCGTTTGTTCAACGAAAGTGCTTGTTGAAAGTTGCTGTAGAAAAATGCAGAAGCCAAGAAAAGTATGTGATATGGACAATTTGAATTTTCCTGTACATAAAATCATAATTTATGTAACTGTTAATAAAATAAAGTTTGACGGATCAAAACAAAACAATAAAAATCTTTGTTTAGATTTTTTCGTGTGACAGAGTCAGCAAAAAAGCAACAATAGCATGCCGTCTCGTGTCACCTCTGGTGTTCTTTGTGATATCGGTCACCGCTGACTTGTCAAACTTGACCGACATATGTATTGGTCACCGCTGACTTGTCAAACTATATGAATTCATTCATCATGTTGATGGACATTTCTGTTGAAATAAATCGTGATTTTTTTCAATTAAATTTGTATATTATAATTAAATATAAATAAATAATTATGCATAAGAAAATAATAGTGTAAATAATAATTACAATATTCTGTCATGTAATCCCAAAATATGTGAAAAATGCAACATAATTGGTCAACGGTGACGGATTTTTCTATCACCAATGACGGTCATAAGTTTGTTCAAATGTTAAATTCCTATAAATGTATTAGTATGATAGTTGTGTATGTATTAGTTTCGGTTATCCATTTCTTGTAGGGTTGTTTTTTATATTTTTAAGCCATTGCTATAAAAAATATTAATAAAAGAAAATCGACTTAGTAACAAGTAACAAATTGAATAGAAATTCCATGCACTTAGTAAAAAAATTATTCAACAAGTCTGTTTCGTTAACTTACGCATTGAGGAAAAAAAGTAATCAAAACGGCAACGCTGGTCATGTTTCTCAGCATTCAGATAATTTTCAAATGTTTATCATATGAGATACATACATACATGTAGTTTGATTTCAAATCATTATCAATTTGAGATCAAATCGCTAAGATAACAAATAGATTGTTAGTAGATTTTGCTATCTCCGAAGAAAAATTTTTAAAGGGGAAAGTAAAATCTTTGCGGCAGCGATAAATTTTATACATCATTATAAAATTACCCTCATAATTACCTTTTTTTCTTGTACCCTCTCTCAATTTTGTTGTTTGATTTTGCATGTGCGTGCGTGTATGTTTTTGTTTTTAATGCATGATTGTTTCGAGTTGTTCGATGATTTTCATGGACAATTTATCAATGACATGCTAACAAATCTATACACTTTGTTGGCCAAACATTTGCTGACAGCAATGATATGTTTTTTTCTATTTTTTTCTTTTTTTTTGTGCGCTCGCTAAGTTCTGTTCTATTCATTTTGTTTTGGTTCGGTTTGGTTTGGTTCATACTTTTATTTGTTTGTTTGTTTTCATTCGCTTTATTTTATTTGTTGCTTGCGACATATTTGTTCTAGTCATTTATAATTATGTAAGTAAGTCTGAATGGATGAAAAATAAATGAATGACCTTTAATAATGATGATGTAAATCGAAGTCATCAAATTAACTTCCCATATATGTACATACATATGTACATAAACGCATACACAGATGTTATTGATATAGCAATATCCCAGCAAGCACACAGAGGTTAGTTCAAAAAAATTTTGAATCTATGAATAGACAAACATAGTCTCAACAAGTTTTTTTTTCCACAATTCACTCCCTCATTCGTATTTCACACTTCAAGCACAAAATTTGTACGTAATTATCCATAAAAAGAGGGCGTCACACAGTGGTTGCGCTCAAATCAGCGTAGCCAGAATAATGATTTTATCATATTTTTGATGATTTTTTAACCAAAATATGATTTGATAATTTTGAAGCTATTGCATAGCTTTTATCGCGGCCTTTAAGCGCAGCTATCGAATCAAGAAATTCCGTAACGAAAAAAAACCTAACACTAAGTTTGTTTCTTAAGTCTTTTGTTTTTTTAAGTATTTGCATCGCCTAGCGTATGTTAAGCCCTAAACATTAACATACAGTATTGCCAGAACAGAATTTTACATGTAGGAAAACAGAAAATGGCGTACTTACGAGCAATAGTGATTGACAAAAAATTATATACACAAACAACCAGACTATTCGTAGGTTTTTAAGCTATTGCATAGCTTTCATCAAAAAGTGTATCTTGAATTAATATCAAAGAAAAAACTTGAATTAATACCAAAGAAAAAAAATACTGCATAAATAAAAAATAAATAAATATGAATTTATCCAAAAGATTTTCTAATAAAAATGAAATAAACAATTATAATAAATAAAATGGGTAAATGAGGGTGGCGTTGGCTCAGGTAGTAAGCACGTTGACTACAAACCGAAGGACCTGGGTTCAAACCCAGTGTCAGACAGAGTCATGAAATAAAAACACCACGCATTTCTCTGATGTGCATTGGTGTGCCTTTGTGTCAGTTGTTGGCGGAAGATTTCAGTGTCGAAGGCATGGTCACTGAACAGTACCAACTTCAGCTGATACTAATCCCAATGTAACATCAGAGCGCCCTCCTTCGTTGGTACTGAGTAGCACAATCAACGGCGAAGTAAAATAAAATTAATAAAAGAAGTGGCTACTAAACTAAACACAGCTTCAAACCTCGTAATGTCCTCCTCGCCACCAGAGGCGCTGCAACACTGCTCTACGAATAAACGTGCAAAAAAAAGCAGAGTTGTAAAGAACGAATGAAGCTTCCACCTCCTTTCATATCTATCGCTATCCCTTTCCACTAGTTCCAGCACAATGCATTGCATGTGTAGGGGTCATCCCCTGAGTGCTGGTCCAAGATAAAAAAAAAAAACTCGGATTTGAACTTCAGACAAATTAATAGTTTCAATATACATATATACAATATATACATATAAGTTCGACTAATTACTTACAAACATTAATTATAAATATATAAATAATTATAATTACATAAGTTGATAAAAAATGCTATGCAATAGCTTTGACGCGATAGCCCCCGAGTGCCACACGTCTTTTTTATTTATATTTCCAACTAACGCTTTATTTAAAAGTTTCCTAATTTTCTTTGGATCTCCACTACAATTTTTTTAATTATACGAATAATAATCTTTCATTAGTTTGCTGTTGCTTATTTTGATGGTTTTGCTAATTCCTTTTAATCGTTCCGATATGGAGTTGTTGTTGTGCTTTGACGCAATTAAGTTCAGCAAGGTGTCTGATAGCCATCGTGTAGGTGTGTTACCATCATTTAAACGATAGGTAGTAATTTTTGCACTATTGTATGATTGCCAACTTGAATTCCCCCGTAAGAACTCCGTAACTGCCTCTAATATTAGATCATCATATTGCAAATGTTTGATTTTATGTTATCTGGGATACGAATATATTGGTCGTGTGCATGAGTATGTTTGTACTTTCCCCTTACTGTTTAACTGTTATATCCGCAACATCTGTGTCAGTAATGTATTGTTGTTGGTTGTGTATACGAGCTCTTGCAATGATACTCTAGTTGCAATAATTGGCTTCTGGCGATGTCATTAAGGGCCAAATTTGGCCATTCATTCTTCATTCATTAAATATGTATGTATGTATTTCTTAGTGAAATATTGAGCAAAATATGATGGGGGGTCAGAGTACAGTGTGAGTGAGACTTTTAATTATTTTGCTTTCTATTTATTGCCTATTTGTCTAAAGAAGTTAATTTGTTAGTTCACTAAGTTTACACAACAATCCTTGTGCAAATGTTGCAGCATTAAAATTAACCTTTAAATTCAATTGTTATTTCTTTTGCAATTTGATGAAGTACATATGTACTTACATATATAATTTTTCTATTATTTACTTACTTACCTATCGCAACGTAGTCATATCTCAAAAATCGTTATTTTTTTTACTTAAGAATACAGAATTCTTCATCGCATCGTTCTTCTTGATTAAAAAATTCATACAAATGTCTTGTTTACTCACCTCTAGAAAGGAGAATACATTTTCTTTGATGTGTGAGTAAATTAAAAATTTTAAACTCGTTTTCTGAAGAACAAGATTTTTTGAGATATACTCGTAGCTACGTTGCAATAAAGGAGCGATATGTACTTTCATTAGCTGCAATTGCAAATAAAGATTAAATTAAATTTTGCCACCTAGTTTTCAGCAATTTATAGACGCGTGCGATGAACTCTTAATAATTTTGCACGCACATACATTGAGTTGCTCAGCAAATGTAATTTCCTGATTATAAAATTGCCCAGAGAAAGCAAAATAATTTCGCTCAGCCGATATATTTGACAATATAATTTTTCAATGGCGGCGCAGCTTAAAAAAATGTTTTTTTCATATTAATTTCATTCCTATAGCGAATGCAATCGGCCATATTCTAGTACTTATAAAGGGTCCGCCATCTAACGTTTTTTTTTTCAACTAGTGCTTATTTCGTCAATGGCAACACTTAGCTCATGTCTGATTTGACAGATAATCAGTTTTATCCTTCCGCTGAACGAATATGGTTGTGTATACGCTTAAACAACGCTGGGAAATATTGTGACATTACTTTGAAAATCATGGTAATGCTTTGCCAAAAAAATCATCTTTTCAGATGAAGCTCATTTTGATCTTGGCGGGTATGTAAACAACCAAAATTGTCGCATTTGGGGCACAGAAAACCCGCACGCATACATTGAAAAGCCGACGCACCCAAAACGAGTCACTGTTTGGTGCGGATTTTGGTCCAGAGGGATAATTGGGCCATTTTTCTTCGAAAATGAGCAAGGAGTGTCCGTTACAGTCAATGACGATCGTTATCGGGCCATGTTGAACGGATTTTTGTTCACAAAAATTGAGGAGGAGGATATTGGCAACATTTGGTTTCAACAGGACGGCGCTACGTGCGACACAGCCGAAGCTACACTCGATGTTTTGTGCCCTGTTTTTGAAGATCGCATTATCAGCCGCAGAGCTGATGTTGTTTGGCCATCTCGGAGCTGCGATTTGACACCGTTGGACTATTATTTGTGGGGTGCCGTCAAAGATAAGTGTTACGCCGACAATCCAGAGACAATTGACGCTTTAAAGGATAATATTCGTGAAGCCATTGGTGAAATACAGCTGCACACAATCGATAATGTGCTTAAAAATTGGACCGATCGTGTAGGCTACTGCATGGCCAGCCGAGGCAGCTATTTAAATGAAATTATTTTTCATTATTAACCGGAAGGATTGTACTTTCAAATAAAAAAAGAAATTTGAGAAAATATTCAGTAGATTTTTTTTATATCATTTAAAAAAAAAGTTATCTGGCGGACCCTTTATATTAAGCATTTACATATATACATACATATACATATATACGATAAAATACAAACAAAAAATATTCCATATAAACAACTTAAAATTTATTAACCCCCCCCCCCCCCCCCCCTCTTTTTTATAAAGTACATATAGAAAAAGCTCTGTCTCATTTCTTTTCAAAAGCAAATTGGACAAACAATCACACACTCTTTGTTTATTTTTCAACTTGAGGCTTTATTTTTGTATTTTAATTTTATTTAATATATTTTTTCACCAAATAATAAGATTTCCAAAATTCGATTTTAAAACTTTTTAATTTTCTATTATGTAGAAGTTTCAGGCAACGAATTTCGATACCTACTTAAACAAAATTCGATTTCAATTAAATTTAATTTACAAAATCCTTTTATTGGCAAAGTTTTATAAAAACTGTTTCGATTTTTTTTGTAAAACTTCTTTGTTTTATTATTAATTTTTCACCAAAATCCTTTTTAAGTTTTTAATTTAATTTACAAAAATCCTTTTTATTTTTGATCCATTCAGGATACAAGATTTTTTATTTTTTTTAAGCTTTATAAAAACTGTTTTGATTTTTTTGTGAAACTTCTTTGTTTTATTATTAATTTTTTACACAAAATCCTTTTTGAATTTTTAATTTAATTTACAAAAATCCTTTCTATTTTTGATCCTTTCAGGATACAATATTTAAATTTTCTATAAAGTGTTAAAAAAATAATTTCGGCAAATCCGTGATATCTCTTATTAAATGACATCGTATTTCTTATTATGAATGAGTTAAGCTTACAAATTGATTAATGAATGAATAAAAAAATAACACATAGGGTTAATAGGGTGAATGCTCCAGTAGTCGGCAGTTTAACTTTTTACTTTGAAATTGATGCTCTTATGAGCATAAATATGATGTTGGATTGTCAATGGTTTATTGTTGCCAAGTGTTTGGTATAGTTTTAAACTCAATTAACTGTTTTTATGTCCATTTTTATTTCATTTCAGAAAATTTAGTTTTCTCTAAAACATACGATTTGAATCTGTAGTCGGCACCTATTTTCTAAGTTCGGCATTTTATGGCCCGGTTGTCGGCATTGGATTTTTGTTAAGAAAAACAGTAACAGCTGCTGCCGACTTCAGGACTCTCATGCACCTATAGTCGGTGATTCTTGAAATACTCAACAAAAACTATGCCGACTATTTGCTAAAATCATTTTAAATAACTTTTTTTAAGAGAGAGAGAAATGAATAAATTTCTAGAGTTTGAGAGAAAAAAATGTATTAACTGAAGTCCGCACCACCATGCAGACTATTGGAAATCAAGAAAAATTGTATTCCTAATGTCGGCAGTCGCTAAAATGATAAAAAAAATATTTTTTAGGAAAACTTTATTTTTAGGAACAATAAATAAGCAAACTTTTACATGTTGAAACCGACGAAGTAAAAAAAAAATTTTATAAATGTGAACACTAAACTCGTTAAAGTTCACGTTCGCACTAAAAAAAACTTATTAAAAAGGGCACTTACGCACGTGTTGAAATGTGGTCACTGAATGAAGACTATTGAGGATCAAAATACTCATCTCATTCACTTTTAAGCATTGCATAAACATAAATGAGGTTATTTTGAATTAAACCTTAGTCCTACTTGTGTTTAAAACTACCGATAATCTTACATATATATATGACTTTTAACTTAAAAGTGCCGACCATTGGTGCATGCCGACTTTAGGAGCATTCACCCTATACCATTTACGCAAATCAAATAAATTTCAATACACAATTTTTAACAAAATTTCAGAATTCCTAGATGCATTTTAAAAACAACCAAACAGTAATAAACAATTTCGATCTCAAATTAAGAACGATTTGCAATAACAGCTCGCAAATCAAATAATTTCCATGCAAATTGAAAAAGGGCCAACGGAAAAAAGTGAAATGACTAAAGTGCAAAATTAATTAATTTGTAAATTGAATGATTTCTAATACAATAATTCCAAAAGAAATTAAATATCTCCCAATGAAAGAAGTCCTAACAAGAGTGAAAGAATTGCTTATACAAAAAGTCCCAACAGAAATTAAATAAGAACAACAGAATTGTATGAACCGCAATTTTAGGACAAATAAAATAACTCCCAAAGAAATTACATAAGTCTCAATGAAGTTAAGTAATTCCCGAGCTAAAATTAATTAACTGTCAATTCAAATATTTCCCCAATTTAAAAAGCCTCACAAAAAGTAAATAACTCCCCATAACAGACATGAAAATGTGATGACCCCCAACTATATTTCTTTGGGTGTTATAACTTCTGAAAAATAGGATTTTGCATAAAAGTTTGGGTTTAACGCAACTTGAGAAATGTGTTAGTTCTTAATATATAATTAAAATTAAATTATTCCATAATAGTTAAATTGTTCATACTTTTAAATAAAAAATCTTTGGATGAATTATTTACGATACTCAAAGGACTACCTAATACATATAACGAATGGTTTAAGAACAAGCCTCTTTTTGATTGATATGTTACTTTAGCACTTATAGGTTTTTTCTGTCCGAAATATTAACTAGTTGCTTTACGCATGAACAACGTTTG
This sequence comes from Gymnocheta viridis, assembly GCA_956483585.1. Lineage (NCBI taxonomy): Eukaryota > Metazoa > Arthropoda > Insecta > Diptera > Tachinidae > Gymnocheta > Gymnocheta viridis. Next base: position 2,401,568 of record OY101445.1, read on the forward strand.
AAATGTTGTAAACTTATTAGCGCACAAACAACAAAGTATTACACTGAAATGTATTTTTAGTTTGAGAAACACTACATTTAAGGAAAATACACTTTTTCAAATATTCACAGTGTTGAAGAAGATCAATGTAGTTTAACATTAAAATTGAAAGTCCACACGAAGCGTCATGCGTGCTACGCGTCTCTCAAAAAAGTTGAATCAGAGTATTTTCATAAAGCAAGTTACAGAACAAAAGTTTGCATCGCTTGTGACGCGTAAAAAGTTGAAAACTTAAAAAAAGCTAACAAAAAGTCTGCAAAATTTACTTGAAATTTTATAAGCAAAAACGTGTATAAAGCATGGTGTGTAACTTGCAAATTTTAAAGCGTCAAAAGCTGAAAACTCATGAAACGCTAGCGCGTGTGGTGGTGTGGACTTCCAGCTTTATATCGGCATTTTACCCTCAAATATCCGACTCGACACCAAACATTTACTCTCAACTGAAAGTCAATTTGATTTCAAACTTTAATCTCAAACCTTCATCTTGGTGTAAAAAGGGGTTAAGAATAAAGTTTGTTATCAGGTAAAAGCAGTGTATTTGATTCGTAACATAACATAACCGAAAGAACAAATACAATTCATTATATGTTTTTAGTTAATAAAGAAAAAAATTACAAAGATTTTCATTTAATTTTTTGCACGGAGAGCCTAATTTTTAGCTTTTCTTAGTACCTACCTGTAATTGAAATTCTGTAACATGCCATTCAAACGGCGGCAAATTTATTAGTATGTCGTAAAATTATCGCAATCTTCATAATGTATTTTATAGTGTGGCAACATCACAAAAAAAATTTTTTTTCTTTACTGTTTTTTCCTAAAAAAAAGGTTTGCTTTGTTTTTCTACATTCATTTTAAATTCCATGTCAAACTTGAATGTTTGCTTTTAAGAACGGGCAGAAAAGAAGAAACACACATCAATGTGCATGTATAGTTATTGCTATTTCTTTCGCACATTCAAATAAAAAAAACTTGTTAATATAATTGGTTGCTCTTTGAGGTGTGTCTAACAGCAGACATGTTGTTGTTTTTGCATTAACAGAACCAATAAACGACATTTGTTGTACAGATAGAACTTTAGTGGTTGGCTGGTTCCGTTTCCCGTTACACAAGCAAGACCGAATTCACTTGCAGAGTAAATATTAGCAAAAACTAGCAATTATGGTTGCAGAATGAGTTGCCGTATGACTAAGGGCGTCTTTGGCTATGCCAGGGCCCGCGGGCACATCGGCAATTGGGGCCCAGATGAAAATTAAAAACGTAAACGAATACTAAGAAAAAGATTTTCATAATATGATTTTATATGTATGTATGTATGTATGTACATATGTATGTAATTATTATGATTAATTGATACATATACATATTAATATGTATGTATTTTAAAATGTAATCATTCGGGAACTTAGGAAGTACGGTGATCGATTATTTGACATTTTCCAGAATATGTCGAATATTTGAAATTTTGTAAAACCCGGTTACAACAAAGATTGCAAATCTAAACGGCGACTTAGCTAAATGTCCCGGAGAGGTCCGTGTTAATATTTTAGTAGCTTATTCTACTTTATATTATATTTTAAAAACGTTTCAGCTTTACGGAGTAGAAAATTAAATTATTAAAAATTGCCATAAATCGCTATTATAGTAAAATTTTATATAAAAACGTCAAATTTAGAAATGCCGAGGGCAAAGGCCCCCGTAACCTTATAGCTAGCATGGTATTGCACAAATCCTGGCGTCACTGCTTAGATTTTTTGTTAGTTTCACAATGTTCTACACTCATAACTTTTTCTTTCAAAACCTTTTGAAAAATATACAGTACTGTGCAGAACAGAAGTAACAAGCCACACACCAAAAATATTTTAGATTTTTACTATTAATTATACATTAATGTATTTATGGAGCTGAAAAACTTATTTTCAAATTATAAGCGGAGTGTTACTCAAGAAACAATAAACTCTCTTTGGCCTTCAAATGAAAGCAGCGTGTATAACAAAGGCAACGAGCATAAACTCTTTCCAAATTTATTGTAATTTCCAAAAAATAGCGATAATTGTTCAATAATAAAATTTTTTTGGTATAATTTAGAATGCAAAGAATGCAATTTTTAAATTAGTTTCGATGAAGCAATTCAACAAATTAACCGATATAGAATGGCAAGAGATATTATAAGCAAAGCAGTCAATTTAAATATTAAATTTTACACGATTATAATAAAGGGGTGAGAGAGAGACAAATTTCAATTGCCAAAAAAAATACAATATCAATATGTCGTCTATTATTAGTAGATTGATAAAGAAATTTAAAACTACAAACGATGTAACCGTTCATCATTTGGGTACTGGTCAATCGCCAAAAACTACACAGCGGGAACTACATGTGCGCAGTTTTAAAGAAAATGTTTAAAGAAAAACCTTTTGCAACCTCAAAGGAGGTTGCGAGATCTTTAAACTTAAGTATTCATAATAACACGGTTAGAAGAATAAAAATCAAAGATAAGACATGACTTGACTTGACCTGCCATGTCTGACCGAATTTAACTAAAATTTTTGATGTAACAATTTTTTGTATTGTGTATAAATATTTTTTTATATGTAGATCCGGACATACATATATTTATTTAGACGTAGCATATTAATTGCCAGCAGTCCTGCATTTCAATTTAATTTTATTATTAAAATTATTCGATATTAAAATGAAAAAAAAATAAAATAATTATAACAATTTCTTTATTGCAGATGTATTTTCCGGAGATATATCCCACGCTAATTCTCATGAAAGTACCTCAGATGGAAATTCCGATCATAATTCGTCAGGCGATGAAGATTCTCAAATGCGTTTGCGTTTAAAACGTAAACTGCAGCGTAATCGCACATCCTTTACCAACGAACAAATCGACAGTTTAGAAAAAGGTACTATTCAACGTTTACAGCTCTTAGCGGTGCTGCGCCAACGCAAAACAAAGTAGCATGTCTTAATTGTTTGGATTTTTTAAAGCTATTGCATAGCTTTTATCGCGGGCTTTGAGCGCGGCGACCGAATCAGGAAATTCACCACGCTCAAAAAGTGTAACTTGAATTAATATGAAAGAAAAAACTTGAATTAATATCAAAGAAAAAAAAATACTGCATAAATAAAAAATAAATAAATAATTATAATTGCATAAGTTGATAAAAAATGCTATGCAATAGCTTTGTCGCGGCAGTCCCCGAGTGCCAGCCACATGTCTTCTTTTTTATGAAGTCACTATTGATCGTTATTATAATTGCTAACGATCGATTTTAAATGAAACGTTTTACAATAGTTGTGATATTTTAAAACTAGTATTGACTTTTAAAAATGCATTTTAGAAAATAAAATACATACAATTAATATCACATATTTTACGATGCACGATGCGATGCGATCACCTGCTCACAATGTAAACGTCAGTGTTTTTGATGACCTTCGGCCTCTTTTTTTGTCCAAAGCTTAAGACCTGGACTTGGCTGATATGTAGTTTCAACAAAACGGAGTCACATGTCACACATCACGCGAAACAGTGGCGACACAGTTGAGAGGCGAGTTCATTAAGCAGTTTATTTTACGTTTGGGTTCGGTCAATTGGCCGCCTAGATCGTGCAATGTAACGCCTTTAGACTATTTTTTTGGGGGTCTATGTGAAGGCTCATGTGTATAGGGACAAGCCCGCAATGATTGGCACATTAAAAGCCAGTATTGATGAACTTATGCGTGACATACCTGGCCGATATGTTGAAGATAGTATCCCAAAATTTTACCTGTCCATTTGAGGCGCAGCCGCGGTCATCATTTACACAAAATCATCTAATCGTTGAATTATATAAATCGTTCTATCTCAAATAAAGATTTGTTACATTTCTCTCCATTTTTTTAAATCAAATCCCAAAGCTCTTTAAAAATCACTCCTTATTTGCCAAACCTTAACATACTGTTATCGACGGTCACTGCAAAAGCTTCATCAAGCTTTACAGCCTTACCTAAATTAGAGCGTTGATCGTTGCGTTAGCAATTGTAGTGGTGCCAACTATCGTAGCCTTTTAGTCTTTTAATACGGAACCGATTTAAATAATATATAGTCGGGTCACTAAGGCTTAACCATATTTGGTAAAGGAATGAAGTAAATCGGTTGGCAAACAAAGGCGAAAAAAAGTATCATTTGTCTATTTATATAATAGATTTTTGTTATCAAAAATTTTTTTTTTCATTAAGCCCTAAAATGGATTAAATTATTTCTAATTTAAAGTTTTTAAGCACGACTTCATACATAATTAGAATTATAAACAAAAATTTATAAATAAATAAATCTCTTCTGCTTGACTGTTTAAAACATATGACTTGTTTTGTTGCTGCAACGTCGAACTCTATTTAAAATATGTGTGATAAGTTTTTAATAAAATTTTTTTTTGCTTGAAATTTTTGCGTACAGAATTCGAGAGGACACATTATCCAGACGTTTTTGCTAGAGAAAGGCTGGCCGAAAAAATAGGTTTACCAGAGGCACGTATTCAGGTTTGTCTTTTATTTGTTTTTTTTTTTGGTTTTTTTTGTTTTTATAATTTCAGTTATTTTTGGTTTCGATATGACGAATTTTTTTATTTCTAAGAAAATTGCACACGAAAAGTGTGGAAATTAATGTGGCCAATTAAGCGCTTGGCCAAAATGTAAAATGCCTCAATAAATAAAAGCTTTTCTAAATGCTCTTTCTAATGCAGAGTGGAAAAACAAACAAAACTTTTTGCAAACGTTTCATATAAAAACACAAAACTTCAAAAATTTTTCAATCGTTTTGTACATGAGCAAAACCAAAACAAATATCTCTTAAATGACAAAGAGCGCAAACAAAACTATTGTCTTTTCACTCATCTGCTTGCTTTAATATCCCGTTACAATCGTACAATTGAGAACAAAACAAATGCTCAAACGTATTTTTTTGAGTGTTTCAGCAAACGTTTGCAAACATTTCTTCTTAAATTTTTCAATTATGCTCCCATTATTTTCTTTTTTAGCTACGTACGTTTAAATTGATGTACATATGTACATTTAGTGCACACAAACAAAAACAGTACAAAACTGAATGGGACAATCGATCTCATTGTTTTTGTTTTATTCATTGGAAAGAACAAAACAAAACGAAAGCAAACGTTTCGTTTTGTTTATTTTCCTACTCTGCTCTAATGTAATAAAGTACCACAAACAGTGGTGGGAATATATTTTTGGGGACAAAATTTACAACACATGCAAATTATCAGTAATATTTAAATAATTTTGAAAAAAATGTTTGACCCACTGTAAGATATAACGGGAAATCCTCAAGACTAAAGAATCTTGGTAGAACGCGAAGCGTTAACGAAATTTTTTTTGAGCACTCAGGTGTCAACATTTTTTTATGTTTTACCAACACTCACCCACACAACTAAAAAAGCTCACTTGTACATTTGTTTATAAATGCAAATAAGAAAAGGAAAATAAACAAAATTCTTTATAGAGCAGAAAATCCAACACATGTGAATATATAATATTTTTTGCCATTTTGCTTTTGTGCGTTTTGACAGCTTCGAATCTAAACAACCATAAAAAACATTGTTGTGTTTGCTGTTGTTAGTTTGTTGTAGCTTGGCTACTACCTGAATTATTTTATCATGCTAAAGAATTTTACCGATGTGCTTTAGCTTGTGTCACTTGCAAGTCTGTTTTTATTGTGATCAAATAAATATGGTTGATCAAATAATTGGGGAAATGTTTTTAATAATATATACATATATACATAGATAATAATTGATAATAAAATTTTTTGGTAAGTTTAGGTAAATTTGTAATAATTAAGCAAATTAATAACAAAAAATATAGAAGTGCCACGCCAGAAATTATGTACTCCAGATTTCCGCATAACAATTGTTTGGAAGTATTTAAATGCAAATAAAACTATTGTGCTGTAGCAGAGGAACCAGTTTGCTCCAAGCCGATGGTACATAAAATGCATTTCAACATTGTAGAACAAACGAAACAATTGAAAACAAAAAAATGAGAAAAACAAGAGCCAAGACAACCAAGTCTCGTGATGATCGTCTAATTTGCAAAGCAAGCACATTTAACATCTGCGAGACAAATAAAGTACCAGAAGTATCTGGTCAACTGAGTGAACAAAACTTCCAAATACACCATAAGACGTCGACTTCTACAAAATGGTTTGCGGAGGTGCATTTCCAGCAAAAAAAAAAAAACACAAGTATCCAAGAGAAACCTAAAACGTCTAATGAATTTTCAAATTTTGAAGTTCTATATTTTTGTTGATTGAATCTTGTCGTCGGTTTACTTTTAATAAATTACCAAGAATTTTCCTTAAATGAACCTTTTTATAAAAATTTTCGCCAGAAATACACAGGCAACCTTCCCTCCGTAAATTTTCTGTTCGATAATTTTAGAAATAAAAAAAATTACTGTTGCCACAAGCATTTGTTAAAAAAAATGGTAAATATGAATATTTTATGTGTTGCACTGTGTAAATTGTAAATTATTGTTATTAATGTCATGTGAAATTTTCTTAAAAACGAGAAAGAAAAAAATATAGAAAACGAAGAAAAAAACTTTTGATGAAAAGTTGTTACAAGAAGCGAAACAGTTTAATGCCAAAAAAATCTTTTAAATGAACTGAGATTAAAGTGAAAAATTCACAATAATCGCAAAGCAACTGATATATCTTTTAATAATCATAATTAGAGACGATCAAATAATTGCTTATCAAATTTAAAAATGACATATTTTAGATTTGCATCAATCATTGATGACAACGCACACAGTTACAGCGTTTGTTTACAGTGTTTGTTTATTTGATCGGCTCCAGTGTCCCGCCCCCTTTTAGATAATTTAATTAAAATTTTACACTTTTAGTTAACTATTAATTAACTTTTATTTATACAATTCTTTATATTTGATTTCTATTATTTATTTATGATTTAATTTTTTAAATTTTTGTTTCAAATCAAAATTCATGTTAAACAAAATTTAAATTTAATATAATTATTGTATTTCTCGCCGAAATAGGTGTGGTTTTCCAACAGACGTGCAAAATGGCGCAGAGAGGAGAAGTTAAGGACACAACGACGATCTACTGACAATATTGGTCATAGCGGTGGACGAACGAGCTCCACAAATCCAACGGGCACCAATTCTTCAGTTTTAGGGAGTGGCAACAATCCAACATCTTTAGTCGAAAGCAACACATCTAGTCACACACCCAATTCAAATAGTAGCAATACAACAAACGATTCAGCATCGGCAGCGGCATCAACTGTGCCCACAAATAGTACAAACGGAGCAGCTAACATACCGGAAAATAGCGGCGTGAGCCACGTTAATTCTGTTAGTCCGCCTTTACAATCTGTCACATCCAGATTATCATTGAATTCTGGCTTCAATTCAATGTATTCACCGATATCCCAACCCATAGCGACCATGGCTGAAACTTACAAGTAAGTAATTACATACACTTGAAAGGTTATAATAATAGGAATGCAAAGAATTTTTAATATTTCCTAAAATATTGAATGGAATTTGTTTGGCTCAAGCTGAAATCTGAGTTTACAAAAATCAAGTATGTATGTATATGGAATAATTAATCGTCAGAAATGGTAATTTTATACTAACCGAAATGGATTTAACTTATACAAATAAATTAGTTGCACTTTTCGTATTCTAATTTGTTAAATAATACGGTTAAATAGTTGATATTCGTAGTCACTAGTACCCACCCAGAGTACAAAAATTTTCACTCATTTATCACTTATGTATATTCATGAATACGAAGTTTTAAATTTTGCTGTGTTCCGATCTATTCGTGTTGGAATAGACAAAAAAATAGTTTGCTGTATTCGTTCTTGTACATAAAATAAAGTTTTTGTATCTAGAGTGTACTCTCTCTTAAGCGGACACCTAAGGGACTGGCAAATTTGTCCGCTTATGAGAGGTGTCCGCTTATGAGAGAAGTACAAAAAGAGTAAATAAAAATTTATAATACATAAATACATACTTTTCTTTAAGCAGTTTTATTTGAAAACAATAACATATAAATATTTCACAAACTAAACAGAGTTTTCATTAACATTTTTGTGAGAAGTGGAAAAAATTGTTATGTGAAGTACATATTCAAATGGATTTAAAAAAGTCAGAAATTTTAGCATGGCGAGTTTATCCTTTAATTTCAATATCTTGGAGATGTATTTGAAGATTATTAAGGAATTCAATACCTTTGAAGTCACTCTTATATAAAGAAAAATATTTTAGTTTTCTTATAGATAAATAATCTTCTTGTTAAGAAGTTAACTTGTCGTCAATTTCACTTTTTTGGTTCATCTTCAGACGAGTTGGCAAGCATTTCTTTAGAAATAATTTTGTAACATTTCAGTACTAATATTTTCCACATCTTCATCATTAATGAAGACTTCATTATCTAAAGCAGCCTGAGTTTTCCTGATCCTAAATTTCTTTGCTAAATTGCGAACACTAAGTTTTTCATTTTTATGAATTTCAATAACATTTACTTTGTTTTTAATAGTCAATACTGCTTTAGGCATATTGATTCAAGTACATATGTACATATGTATACAACAGGAGTTTATAAATATACGTACATATGTATTTATTACGTGCAAGACAACAAGCAGTTTGTTTTTAGGGATTCCCCTGAATACATATACCCATTATTGTATGAGAAAAAGCTGTACGAATAATGAAAAATAAAATAAAAGGAAAAACAGTGTCACTGTCCGGTTATGGGGAACTAAAATGTCCAAAGGGTGGGAAAAAGAGTGTCCGCGTTCGGTTATGGGAGGGTTGTCCGCTCAAGAGAGAAAAATTGTTTAAATCCCTAAGAATTTTTTTGGGACTAAAAAAATTGTCCGTTTATGGGAAATGTTCGCTTAAGGGAGGCGTCCGTTAGGAGAAATTACACTGTACTTACATACATATATCCATACATACATATGTATATGATTCAAAAATTAATATGAACGAGTAATATCCAGCGGTCGACGGCGAATCTCATTCTAGTAATTAAATATTAACCAATTACATAAATACATACTCGTACCCATATACGAAAAAAAAACAAAAAACATTCTAAAATTTAGATTCTAAATAAACTTAACAACAACTTAAAATTCTCTGTCTTATTTCTCTCTCTCTCTTTTTACAAAATACATATAGAAAAAACTCTGTCTCATTTCTACACAAAGCAAATTGGACAAACACACATACATGCTTTGAATGTGTAATAAATATGCATGTACCGTTATCAACTTCAAACGCTTATAGCTCCCAAAATACTAAACCGATTTAAATAAAATTAAAAACATATAAATCTTTCCGAAATCGGTTCAGTATTACGGCTGTAAAAGGGATATAAAAAAACCTGTTTGCCTATTAATAATATATGTACATATGTACTATATACATAAGTATGTACATATGTACTTAGATATCAAATTTTACTTTGCAGTAAGTAAGCAGCATTAGAATATGAACAACAAAGAATTTGTAATCTGAATGTTCATGTACATGAGTGTATTTGTTGTTGAGCTGCTCATATTCACAAGTCTGTGTTTAGACGCGTCATGTCTCATTGACATGATTGCTACTTTATAGGCGAGAGTGACGAGGGAAGAAGAAACGAGTACACACTCATCAGTGTTGCCAAAATAGATATTCAAAATTACATTTGGTAGGTGCCAAAATTACCCATTTAAATGAAATTGCACCTTATATTAAAAGGAATATTTGAAGCATTTCAAAAATATTGCTTAAGCTCTATTGATGATTGATATCAACCCCAGTGAAATGCAGGATATGGACCAGCTAAACACACAGCAAAAAATACGATTTTACTTTATTTCATAAAAGTTTCTTACAAACAGTAAATAAATATATAGATTAAATGTAATTCAATGTTTCTTATACTATATATACAGTAATTAAAATAAAAAAGGAACATATAAATTTATTTTAATTTTTATTACTACATATTATTTAGGAGATTTTCAAAATTATTATTACCAGGCCCAATATGGCAGACGTATTCTTTATTTCGTACAATTACATTAAAAACAAAAACAAAATTTTACAGTTTGTTTTTGCTTTAAATTTAATTGTACGAAAGAAAGAATTCGATCGACAAAAAATATCATCATCGTAACACTGTTTATTCCGTCTATATAGGCAGGCAATTTAAGTGATGAAATTGCTGCTTATAAGAGGCTGGTAACAGTTTTTCATACATTTTTGCACAAATATACCAGTACTAAGAGCTCTTAAATATTTAAAGTTTTTTTTATGGCATTTAGCAGAGGATTTACCGAGTACTCTTAAATAATTATTGAAATATATGTATTAATTAATATATACTAATTTCAGCTCCATGACATCATCGCTGAGTTCAATGCCATCGCCATGCTTGCAACAACGTGAAAGCTACACGTACATGTTTCATGACCCGCTTTCGCTGAGCTCACCATATGCTGCACACACCCGAAACCCATGTAACCCATCAACAGCACATCAACAAACACCCCAGCATAGTGTCTATGGCAGTAGTTCGAACCCCGGAGCAAATAATGCCGGTAAGTCAGTACGAAATCGACCACATATGTATATTAATTATGTAAAATTTCTTTTGTTTACTGCACCTAAGCTAAGAATAAAATTTTCTTTAAAATTATGTGTATTAATATTTAAATATGAAAGGACCGAAAAAAGTGTCGATTACACAGCATATGAGCAAAATGACTGCATGTACGAGTTAATAGTGGTTAGGCCTCGTACTTGCACCCATTTCGTACATTTTGTAATGAGTTCGACGGATTCTTTGTATGAAGTTCGTTTTTTCCCTAGAAATATTTAAATTTTTGCAGAAGAAGGCAAAACCCAACTTTAGTGATTATTTTTATTTTATTTTTTTAAACAACGTTGTTTCTTGAGAACTGTTCACATATTATTTAACCCCTTTGCATTGTAAATGTGAAAGCAATATCCACTATCAAAATACACAGTACTTTAAAATTTGTTTGTATGCGTGACAACCCCCAACTGGGTACAGGGTAACAATATAAAAAAATACACTCATTCAAATTAGAGATGGACATCGCTAACGTGATTAGCATGAATCACGCGTGAGTGAAAAGTCACTCACGATCCCATCTCTAATTTAAATACACTCAAGAATTCCTTTAACGATATTTTATTTACATAAATATGCTTATAAGAGATATTACGATAATATTTTTGTTTCGTCTTTTCAGAGAATCACACCTTTGCCGGCGTTATTTCAGCTGGAGTGTCTGTACCAGTACAAATTTCTACCCAAAGTAGCAGTGATTTGGCAGGAGCTAATTATTGGCCGCGTCTTCAGTGATCTACGTTTTTTGACTTGACACCACAATTGCTCACAAAGGCTGCTGCTGTGCCGCACAACAGCAGCCCTATAACAGCAACACCATCGTTAGTTGTACCCTCATCCTGCAGTGCAAACATTGATATAAGTAGTACGAGTGCAACAGCAGCAGCGTCAGTAGCTGTTGCAGCAGCTGCTGTAGCGTTGGAAGCCGCTGCCAGCATAGCTAATAGCGATGCCCCAACACATTCACATCAAATAACACCTAGTATATATGACGAACGTTCATCTTCATCTCCACTTATGTTGGCCAGCTCAAATCAACAGCATCCGGCGTCGGGTCATGCAAATGATCTTGACACATCCCTGGAACTGGGTTTTACAAAAACCTTTGAAGCATCTTCTACTGCATCTAAGTCGGTGGAACAGCGTTTGTCACAACAGATACATGCCCATGCCCATGCCCAATATCATCATCATTATCTGCATCACCATCATCATCACCATCATCCCCAGCATCTTTCCAATGACCATCATTATGGTAACAACAACAGCAACAACAATAACAATACTAATAGCAACAACCACAGTAATAATAATAATAATAATATCGATTTATGTTCTAGAACCTTACGGCAGCACCAACAACAATAACACAAATTGTTGCAACTTATAAAACAATAGTTAAGCATCACGCACAAATATCCATTTAACGACTACCGGCGGCGGCTACATGGATATACGACGAGTAGAGAGGAAACCCATTTAAATAAATTTAGGATGAAGTTAATTCAATTTACATTATTGGTCAGTTTTTCACTTCTTATTTAAGTTAAGTACACACTGCGCTCATACTCCCAACTTATTCGTAAATAAATATTTTGTAAATAGAACAATTTGCCGCACAAAACCGGTGCAAAAACTATTTCCGATTAACGAAACCTTTTGCAAAAAAATTAATGTATGACGCACATGTTCAAGGAATTAATTCGATTTTCAAGATCCCGATTAACGACACCATTTGCAAATAAGATCTTCAAGCATTTATAACGATTTCATAACATGATTCGGCAGGCCTGTTTGCGTTTGTTTGTTGCTATACGTCTCCATTATTTATCAACTTGGTGTGACTATCATGTCGAACACAAAATATGACTAATGTAGACCGCTCATGTCCATGTTTCATCCTTGCCCGATCATTTGGCTAAGCAACTATGTTCGACATCAAATGTAATTTTTAAAGGAGTAAAAGAGACAGCTCAAAATGAGAAATATGTATATCCCTATTGCACAACCTGAAAATTATATGAGGAGGCAGAACATAAACATCGTACGTTCTGTTCACAAAAAAGAACATGAATATATTTTTTTTATTCTGTTAGCGTCATGTTTCTGGGTGAACAGAACAACGGCTCGTATAGTGTTTATAAAAAATTCTTAGGAAAACCTGAATTTCACTAGCAACTCCGTACCCGTTATTAATTTCATAGCCGGTAATATTGTCAACTTATGTATATTGGTTAACAATATTATCGACTTAAAATGGGAACGATGTTATCGACTTAGCTAGGGTACACTGTTATCGATATGAGCGTGTGTATAACGTAAAACGGTTCAGAAACATTTTCTCATCTGTTTGCTAACCGTTTTGCTTCCATCTTTCTTTTTTTCGTGGCTGTTGACGAGCTTATGTGCAGCGTATTTTACTGCATTTATATGTGGGTACAACTTATTCGCAAATAAATATATAATGAATTAATTTCTTTTTTACGATTAAGGCCACCATTTGCAAATAAAGTGTTTGACGTTACCACATGTTCAAGCCCACATATGTATATACATACAATGTATACAACGATTGTCATAACACGATTAGTCTGCATTCAGACTAGTCATGTCGTATTGACACGATTACCAATTAATAAGGCGAGAGAGCATGTACCCTCATTACGTTTTGCTCTCTCATTCCCCATTTTAAGCCTGAAGGTGTTTGCAAGTAAATTTCGTCAACAGGACATGACCTGTGTGAAGAATCATGTCAATAAGAAGGCATGACTCGTCTGAGCGAAGACTTAGCGTTACCACTTGCGAATAAAGTCTACGATGTTAATTGGGGTTACACTATCATATTTTGCCTTTCTAGTTTTAATACTTTACTCACGGTAGAATAATACAGGTAGTGTCGAAGCTACAACAACTCTGCTTTTAGGTTCGAAGCTGTCAAAAAGCACTAAAGAAAAATTACAAAAAATTATATACTCAAATGTGTGTTTATTGCATTTTCTGTTCAATAAAAAAATTTAATTAACGTAGACTTCATCTATCAAGCTAGTAAGGCCTATAGTTTAAGGTAATTAAAAAAATTTAATTACAATTTTACCCGATTTTTTGTCGACTTTTTCAAGGGTTTTGTCTGTTTATTAATATGTAAAATATAAAATATAAAAACACATGATTAAAATAATATTTTCAAAACATAAAACATTTAGAACTTACAAATTAAACAATGTTACATTAAATTACACTTACAACGAAGGGAACGTTCCAACGCTTTAGTACAACGTTAAAAAATAAAACACATCTTAGCCCCGCTTCACACAATTCAACTTTTGCTGCTCAACTCGTAATTCAGCTGTAAAAATAAACGAGATATCTGTAGGTCCTTCTCCGTCTTTCTTACAGCTGCATTACGAGTAGAGCAGCAAAAGTTGAACCGTGTGAACCGGGGCTATGCAAATCTTGTGTTTTTCATATTTCTGCTGTCGGTCAGACCTGGTATGTATTTTACACTGTGAAAAACACGATCAGTATTGTTGTCCGAATTTTAATTTTGTTTCTTGTAATTTAATTTGTGCTTGACTGTTTCTATTAACGTTTTAATAATGTAATGTAATGTAAAATTTTATTTCTTTTCCTTTTCTTATTTGCATTTGAAAAAACTGTTCAACTTTGTTTTTTTATTATATAATCAAATTTTGACAGCTGCGAACCCCCCAAAAAAAGTCCGTTAACGCTTCGCTAATACCTGTATTATTCTACAATACGCTCTACTTTTCAATATTGATGGGAATTCTCTTTTAAAATTTTCTATCCAGTCGAGTGTCTTAATTTACAGTCAAAAAAATAGCTGTGTGCAATTTTTGTTTTTGTTTTTCTTACAAATATTTTGCCGCATTTTAAAAATATTAAAAAAAAGTAATAATTGTAATGATGTTATGCAACCATTTGAAGTTGCTTTCTTGAAAAATAAAATTATACGTTGTCTAACGCTACAGTCACACCATCAAATTATTTTTCAATTCTCATTCAAGATTTTTACGCATACTGCTTTGCAAAACTCACAAAATTTTAAAAATGTGACGCAAACTTAAAGCAAATATTTTAGCAAGATTTCATCAATTTAAAATGTGGATGAACAAACTGCAATCAGCAGTTTTCTTGACTGTAATTTGAAACACTTTATGGAATGAAAATTTTTAAGCAAACTCTCGTCAAATTGTAAAAGTGCGAGTGTATTGGTAAAAATAAACGTAAGTTACAGATATCAATCCAAATGAATTTTGAGAAGCAGTCTATGTGAAAAGCTTGGAAGAAAAACTTGATCGTGTGGCTGCAGTGTCAATTACAATAAATAAATATGGAAATATTATGAAAAAAAATTAATAATAATAAAACAAAATGTTGTCAACATACATAATATAATTATTATATATTTTATATATACATACATACATATAAATATTAATCGATTTTATTGAATTAAATTGTTGTAAAGCTAATTGATAGATAAAGAAAAAAAACATTCTGTTTAATAACGATATCATTAATACTTTCAATTTTTAAATTTAGGTTTTTGGCCTCGAATTTCCTCTGAATTTCGTGAATATCTCTGGCAAGAGATAATATGCAAAAAAAATTATGTAGTCGTGAAAAAATCGAAATCGAATTTTTGAAATGGTAGTGAAAAATTACTAAAGTTGGACCAAAAATAAAGCTTGGTTATTCTACTGCGTGACCAAATTTTCTTTTTCAATATTTCAAAAGAATGGACTTCAAAAGAGACGTGCAGTGGAAATTTCAAGTCGAGTAAAGTGTTTACGTACAGCATTGGAAGTATGTACGTACACAGTGAATTTTTCTTCAAAACTGTAAATTAATTGTATAAGAAAAAAACGCCAATCGATGTTTTCAAATTTCTTTTAAAATTGCATTGAATATCGTCGGTCACAGATTGACAACTCTTAACATGTTTTTTGTACTTTTCAGGAGACAAAAAAAACGTTATTACTCTGTTACTAAACCGTGTTGGAAGTAAATAAAAAAACAAAATTAGTAGGAGAAGTAGGGGAGGAAATTTTTTAAAAATATAAATATAACAAGCAGAAGGACAAACAGTTTTTTGGCATCAAAAACCCGATTGGATTTTTAGCGAGCTAAGAGTTTTCAACCTGTGACCGACTATATATTTAGTATAATTAAACGGCTTTTAATCGTTACCCGCACGCTAGAATATGTGGCCAGCAGAGCGAGCAGATTTACTAAAAGCAGTGAAATTTTTATTACTTTACTATTTATTAACAAACTTAGCAATCCTTATACTGCGCTCAGGCATGCATTCTTAATTGAGTCAATATTCGGTTTATTGACAAAATTATTTTAGTGTTCAGATATCCTAAATTTAGCTTACTCTCAATAATCATTTGAAAGTTAGAAAATAAAATTGTTTTTATTTTGGTCGTTAAAATTTGTTTTGAAAATTTCAAAAATGGAGATAAATTCCTATTTAAAAAAGAAATTAATATTATGTACTAGAAAGGCCCAGCTGTTGCGTTGACGTACTCGGTTCAGGAGATGGAGAACACGGTGGTAATAGCGATGATGGTGCATCAGGATAGAATGCCATGTTGAACTGCAAGCATCTGCATAAATAAAAATATTTAATAATTATTAATAATAATAAAAACAACAAAACATCAAAAATGAAAACAGGAAAAATGGCCTTTCTTCTAATGAAAATGATTCCCTCAACTGGTTAGAATTAGATACACAAAAAGACTCGAATTTGATTATTAATTTTAAAAAGAAAATTATCTTATTTCTTGCTATATTGGTAATTTTTAAATTTTCAAGATATAAATTCTGCGTTCCCTGAAAAAAACACATACATACATATGTATGTACCATTTGTGCTGTCTAGTGCTAACTCAGCAAAGAAGTTTGCCTTGAACCCACCAATAATTTGGTGGACAATTCCATATTGTATCCATTTGGAAGGTGATCCAGATACTTCCATTGGCGCCTTTTCTTTTCTGCAAAAATGTTAATTTTAAAACATTTTTTATTGCGTTTTTATATGCATGTGAATATACTAAATACCTGTAACGCTGTGTTAAGTTCTGCAACTTTACTTGTATATCCCGTGAACTTCAAAAGTAACCCTGGTAGATGAGCTCATCAGCCATCTCTGCGTAGATGTGGCCATTTTTTCTGTGTCCATGAAGCCCATCCATTTTGCTTGGCCAAATATCTAGAAGGGCTGCCTCACTGGCCTCATTCCAGCCCATTCTCTTCTTCTTAATTTTTACATCTATTTAATTAAAAAAGAAATTGATTTATTTGCTTTTTATTATAAATCATAGATTTAATAAACTTACCATCAACTTTAAACGCCAGTAGATAGTATTGCTTGAGAATAGTGTTGTATTTCAAGTTTTACTCAATTTAATAGCAATTTCGTACTTCAGGCAGAATTAGTTTGTACGTTCTGTTCTGTTACGAATCAGCTGTTTTGTTTCTGTTCAATTGAAAAACTCTATGTGTGATTAGTTGTTACTTTTTCGTTCTGTTCTGTTGCGGACTATTCTGTAGAAAATAGAATACAACGTTAAGTGACAGCCAAGAGTTTGTATGTATTAGTTTTTTGTGGAATGAAATATTACAGATTTTGTTTTAAAAGTCAAAATATTTTATTTTAATTCAAATTTTTAAAGATTTATATATTTTTGTCAAGTAAAAAACATTTTGCAAACATTTACAAAATTCAATCCAATAATTATATCGTCCATATCCGGAAGTTCAGACACAGAACTAGTAAGTAAGAAATATTTTCTACAGAAAAGAACGGAACAGAACGGCAACAAAAAGTAAAAACTAATGAGGCCTTTAGAAGGCTTTTCCAATGTCAAAGCCCCGGTGCGCACGCTTCAACTTTTGCTGCTCAACTCGTAATTCAGCTGTAAGAAAGACGGAGAAGGAAATTCAAATATCTCTTTTTTTCTTACAACTGAATTACGGCACAAAGTTTACTTTGCAACGTTTAATTCAACTGGGAGAAAGACAGAATAAGAAAATATTCGTCTCTCTGTCTTTCTCTCATCTGAATTAAAAGTTTGCAAAGTAAACTTTCACTGTGGAAAAGCCGACTTATTGAGTACACGTATTGAAAATTTAATAATATGAACGAAATCGATAGCTGGGCTAATGCAAATGGGCTCTGTATTATTCCCTCCAAGTCTAAATGCATTTTGCTTTCAAAATATAATAGAGAGTTTGAAGTACCTGAGCTAAATATCAAAGGAAACAAAATTGACTTTGTTAAATCTTTGCATCCAATCTTGGTGTTGTCTTTGAAACCATATTAGTGTCATTGTGGGTCGAGTCTACAGCATGCTTCGTAACTTGTGGGCTTTCATAGATTGAACTCTATTCATCATACGTATGCAACTTGCAAAATCTTATTTAGTTTCCGTACTTCTATATGGCTGTGAAATTTTTGCCAACTGTGAAAGCGATGATCTAAGAAAACTTATCGTTGCATATAACAATATAGCAAGATACATATGTATGTATTCTTACAAGGGAATCGTGACCACATTTCGCTTAAATTGAAAATGTATTAAAACTTAAATGCATAGTGTTTTTTACATATGTAAGATAATAACGTTTAGTAGGATCAAATTTGCTAGATCTAATCGAGGGAGGAAAATCATTCAATATAGATATAAGAGCCTGGTGTCACAATGACAGTTTTTTATAAGTATATGTATACCAAATTCCTTGCCAAATTATAAATGTAGGCAATGCAAAGTTGTTTAAAAAGGAGTTATATATATATATATATATATATATATATATGTATATATATATATATCAGCTTTAATGAATTTTTTTAAATAAATATTTTCATTATTTGATGTACATACCTACATATACCTATTTTTATTTATTATTTTTATCTATTTTTCTTAACTATGCTTTTCTGTATTTTTATGTTTATAATGCCTTAGTATTATTCTTTTCATATCATTTTTACTTATACGCTTGGCTTTTAATCAGAGTAGGAAAATAAACAAAACGTTGTGAAATTCATGTTGTCATAAATTTTCATAATATTGTTTCAATAAGGATCTTAACGTTATTTTGACATGACAATCTCTTTGATTCAATTGGCGTACAATGTCAATTCAACATGATTTTTAGTGTTTTAAAGTGGATAACTATAACTTTTATATTACTTCAATATCATGTTAAATTAACATGAAACGCTTATGAAGCAAAGTTGTTAACAAAACCAGTTGAATCAACCTTGTTTTAGTTGACTTTACAATATTTATTTTTCTGTCTGTGTGTAAATGATTATTAAAGACGGATCAAGTAATTGCTCGTCAAAATAAAATATCACAAGTATTAGAATTTCAGAAATTAATGCCGACAATGCGAAGGTGTTGCCGAAAAAGTAAAATTAAGGCCATTTCACATACTTCAACTTATGCTGCTCAACTCGTAATTCAGCGGTAAGAAAAAAGAGTTATTTGTATATCCATCTCCGTCCTTCTTACAGCTAAATTACGAGTTGAGTAGCAAAAGTTCAAGTGTGTGACCGGGGTATTGTACAATGAGCAAACCAATCAGTAAACATTTCTTCTTGAAACTTTTAAATTTTGCTCCCATTATTTTCTTAAATTAATGTACATTTAGTGCTCACAAACAAAAACAAAAAAACTTGGAAAGAGCAAAACGTAACGAAAGCAAAAGTTTCGTTTTGTTTATTTTCCTACTCTAATTTGTACTTACATATTTGTCAATTGTCCAATTCACAAACTATTGCATGAGTAGTGAGTTGTTTTTATGCTGTATAAATGTCGTTGGTAATTTGTGTGCAAATATTTGCTTAGAGACAGACATACTTACATATTTATGTACACGTGGATGTGGAAATTGCCAACAAGATTTATATAATGATTTCTGATATAATTTCTAGTTTATTAAATAACAGCTGCTGCCCTTCCCTTTCCCTTCCCGCTTCCGTTTCCATACTCCTGCACAGAAACGCCAACATGAACATTTTGGTTCTCAGACAGAATTAAATGTGTTTAGGAACTCAACGAAAACAAAATATATACATATATTTATATACGCATACATATTTAAGGAGTGTAAGGTGAGCGAATGTGAAAGAGTGACCGAGCCCATAAAACATGAAATGTCGTTTTAACATCTGACCAATGGCACTACTCTGTTTACATATTGTGGGTTATATTGGGCTACTATTGCTGCACTCAGTACCTCATATGCATGTGTATATAAGTATATAATATAAATATATATTTTTAACAAATCTACATACATAATAAATCTATATATATATACAACAGCATATACATACGCATACGAGTATATAGTTCTATATTCGTACACTTAGTATTACTGAATATGTACATACATACATACATACAAACATACACACATACATACATACATATATAGTATACTTATATTATTATAATTATTATTAAACATAAGCGAACAATAAAATGTATCTGATGGTTCTGACCTTTTTCAAAAATATATTTCCGACTTTCATTTCATTTTTTTATAATTCTGAAGAAAAACGGTATGTACCCCAAGAATGATAAAAAAATTTATTTAATTTAATAATATTATATATATGTATATATACAAAAATGTAAAATAAATATTTAAATAAAATGTTCACGTAGAACATAGGGCGTCCAACAATAATTATTTTAATTTATTATTTGTTGTTTCAAAAACTTAGTTATATTAAAAGATTTTGTAAATTATTCTATTTGTTCATAATATCTATGTATAACGTACTCTTTCAAAAAACCTAATCGTCTCTCATAATACACCTATTTTAAAACCGTTTTCTGTCATGACATCAAATGTGATCATGCAGACGTGATTACTACATGTATCATCAATGACAACTAAAAATACGGTAGAGTAAGCAGGTCAGACGAATATATTCCATAGTTGATATTTTTAATTAGTTAGACAAAGATGCAAAATCACACGTACACAAAAGTTTACATTAAGGACGCGCAAGTGTATAACTGAAAGTTTTGCAAAAACAAATACACCAAATATGTACTACATACATATTTGTTACTCTTGGTATAAATGAGAGAAGGAGTGTAACTAATATTGTATGGTTTTTCTTTTATGCATTCACTCTACTCTTACAAACAATAATTGTTGTTTATGGTTTATGGTGAGAAATTTATTTGTTTTTTGAGCTGAAATAACTTGTGTACTACAAGTATTTTCATATAACTATTGGTTCAACAAATAAATAAGCGCATTGGTGTGAGGAGTTGTGAACTGAAATAAATAAAAATGAAAATAAAATGCCTGTTGTTTTTGTTCTTGTAGAATCAACCGTACTTTTATAAATATACTTTGATACATGTGTTTATTTTTTCTTTAAATAAAATACACATTTTTTTTAGAAAAAACACCATAATTAAAATACTTATACCTATAAAATATATTATAGTGCGTACTGAAGTTGAAATGTTTTTGTTATGAAAAAATCTTTTAGTTGGCTTAATTTAATAAAACTTATTGTTGGAAAAATATGCAACTACCTATTGATAATATTGTTTTTAGTTTTAATACCCATTTTTAAATACAAATTTAAATGTTAATTAGTTTTTATATGCTTATAGATTTTGAAATTATCATCTGTGGATTTTTTGGGAGTTTATGGGTTTCCAATATGTCATGGCTTTTTGAAGGTGAATACGTGTGGAGCACGTCTTTAGTTTACATCACTGTTTCCACATTGCCCTTAACAAACTGATAGAAACTTAATGTAGGATCACACGATTGCCGCAAATACACCATTCAGACCCAATTTATATTGTGCTGAATTGGTGCACAATAATAATATTAAGTGTTGTGTTTTTCTTCCGACGGGGTTTGATGCAATTTGGAATGAATTTCCGTCATCCCACGTCAAATTTGGTTGATAAACAGACCGGTTTCGGCTATGTGCCATCTTCAGTGTTCTCTCAGTAACTAATCGTTTTTTGTGTTGTCCCTTGTCTTTCGTATAGTTTCCTTGTGTACCTAACCTCTTTTCCTCTCTTGTTCGTGTCTGCATCTCTCTCGTTCGTATATATTCGTGTGTGGCTCTCTCTCGTTCGTATATATTCCTGTGTGCTCTATATCTACCTGCTTCTTGTTCGTTTAATTTTTCTTTTGTTAGTCTCTTGTGTTTACCGTTACAGTTTATTATTTGAGTGATCATTTGCTAGGTGTTTTATCTTTGTGTAGGTAATAGTCTGTGATTGTACGTTTTTGGGTTTCTTTTTGGTTTTGTTCGTTTGTTGTGTTGTCTGGTTTTCTTGGGTTATTGTTTTCTTTTGTGTAAAAATGTTTTAGCGGTTCAAATATTATGTCTGACGCAGTGTTTATTTGTTCGTTTATAATTCTTCCGTCAAACGTTTTTTGTTTGTATATTTCCATGTTTTCTAATACGTTCAGTCGCCGTCCTTTGTGCTGTAAATGCAGTAATTCAACTGTTTGTCTGATGTGTCTTGGTGTACATTTGTTGTTGAATATGTGGTTCGCGAAATTTGATTCTGGCGTTGCTCCTGGTTGTTTCAGTTTCTTGTTGTAGTCTCTTATGTGCTCCCGAAATCTTGTTTTTATTTTCCGTCCTGTTTGTCCGATGTAGCTATGTTTGCATGAGCAAGT
Organism: Gymnocheta viridis; assembly: GCA_956483585.1. Classification (NCBI taxonomy): domain Eukaryota; kingdom Metazoa; phylum Arthropoda; class Insecta; order Diptera; family Tachinidae; genus Gymnocheta; species Gymnocheta viridis. Next base: position 2,424,009 of record OY101445.1, read on the forward strand.
CAATTTGTAAACTCCTTGCTTATCTAGGGGGTCCGTTTCGTTTGTGCTATTTCGTAGTATTCTACCCAAATTGTTTTTTGTTCGGAATGCTGTGTTAATATTGTGTTTTCTAAAAAATTGTGCTAGTTTGTATGTTGATTTGCCCATATACGTTAAAGTAGCCCAAGTTCCATTCTCTTGCTCCTGTTCTCTGTTCCGTTCTTTATTCGTTTTGATATCATTTCGGATTTTGTCTACTAGTTCTTTTTTGTATCCATTGTTTTCTGCTATGTCATATATTGTTTTTATCTCTTTCTTATAGGCCTCACGTGTTAGTGGTATTCGTTCAAGTCTTGTTACTAATTGTCTAATTGCCGCGTTCTTGTGTTGTTGAGGATGGTTCGATGAATTATGTATTATTGTGTCTGTGGCCGTTGGTTTTCTGTATATTTCGTATTCAACTCTATTTAAACTCTTATTTGCTTTAATTGTTAGGTCTAGGTAATTTATTTTGTCGTCTTCTTCTACTTCCATTGTGAATTTAATACTTTTATGTTGCTTATTCAGGAGCTCCAGAACTTGTTCTTCTCTATTTCCTTCCAGTATACATATAATATCGTCGACATATCTTGCAT
>OY101445.1:2424822-2464822 GCA_956483585.1 Gymnocheta viridis
AGATACATCTGCAAACGGATAATAGAGAAGGAAGTTAAATCTAAAAGGAATCAAAACAAGGAACATGAAACAGTTAAAAACTTAAAACAGAAACTAAGGTCTAACAATATCATAACAACAAAAGCAGATAAAGGAAACACAACGGTATTAATAAAAAAAGAGGATTACATCACAAAAACGGAACAGCTAATAGAGGATACTAAATGCAGGAAAATTAGAAAGGATCATACGGATGAGTACCAAGCCAAAGTGAAAGAACTAATAAAAAAGGCAACCAAAGTAATAAAACCAAACATAGCACACACGTTAACACTCATGAACCCATCAGCCCCATCTATGATCGCACTACCGAAAATACATAAAATGAACACACCTATGAGACCCATAATTAACTACAAATCTGCTCCAAGTTACAAATTATCGAAATATCTAAAAACAATACTGAAAGATACCTTGAGCCTAAAAAACAAACACACAATAGCCAACACCACGGAATTAGTTACAAAGCTAGATAATGTAGAAATAACTAACAATAGTAAACTAGTCTCATTTGACGTAAAAGATTTATATCCATCAATTCCAACAACGGAGACAATAAACATTGTACATAAAACACTACTCAACAAAACAGAAAACGTAGAATTTTCCAATCAACTCGTAAACACACTGAAAGCCACACTAGAACAGAATTACTTTAAATTTAACAATAGCATATACAGACAAACTAACGGACTAGGAATGGGAAATCCAACATCAGCAATCCTCATGGAGGTGTTTATGCAAAATCTAGAAGAGAAATACGTAGATGATCTAAAAACCAATTTCGGGGTAACATTCTATGCAAGATATGTCGACGATATTATATGTATACTGGAAGGAAATAGAGAAGAACAAGTTCTGGAGCTCCTGAATAAGCAACATAAAAGTATTAAATTCACAATGGAAGTAGAAGAAGACGACAAAATAAATTACCTAGACCTAACAATTAAAGCAAATAAGAGTTTAAATAGAGTTGAATACGAAATATACAGAAAACCAACGGCCACAGACACAATAATACATAATTCATCGAACCATCCTCAACAACACAAGAACGCGGCAATTAGACAATTAGTAACAAGACTTGAACGAATACCACTAACACGTGAGGCCTATAAGAAAGAGATAAAAACAATATATGACATAGCAGAAAACAATGGATACAAAAAAGAACTAGTAGACAAAATCCGAAATGATATCAAAACGAATAAAGAACGGAACAGAGAACAGGAGCAAGAGAATGGAACTTGGGCTACTTTAACGTATATGGGCAAATCAACATACAAACTAGCACAATTTTTTAGAAAACACAATATTAACACAGCATTCCGAACAAAAAACAATTTGGGTAGAATACTACGAAATAGCACAAACGAAACGGACCCCCTAGATAAGCAAGGAGTTTACAAATTGACTTGCTCATGCAAACATAGCTACATCGGACAAACAGGACGGAAAATAAAAACAAGATTTCGGGAGCACATAAGAGACTACAACAAGAAACTGAAACAACCAGGAGCAACGCCAGAATCAAATTTCGCGAACCACATATTCAACAACAAATGTACACCAAGACACATCAGACAAACAGTTGAATTACTGCATTTACAGCACAAAGGACGGCGACTGAACGTATTAGAAAACATGGAAATATACAAACAAAAAACGTTTGACGGAAGAATTATAAACGAACAAATAAACACTGCGTCAGACATAATATTTGAACCGCTAAAACATTTTTACACAAAAGAAAACAATAACCCAAGAAAACCAGACAACACAACAAACGAACAAAACCAAAAAGAAACCCAAAAACGTACAATCACAGACTATTACCTACACAAAGATAAAACACCTAGCAAATGATCACTCAAATAATAAACTGTAACGGTAAACACAAGAGACTAACAAAAGAAAAATTAAACGAACAAGAAGCAGGTAGATATAGAGCACACAGGAATATATATGAACGAGAGAGAGCCACACACGAATATATACGAACGAGAGAGATGCAGACACGAACAAGAGAGGAAAAGAGGTTAGGTACACAAGGAAACTATACGAAAGACAAGGGACAACACAAAAAACGATTAGTTACTGAGAGAACACTGAAGATGGCACATAGCCGAAACCGGTCTGTTTATCAACCAAATTTGACGTGGGATGACGGAAATTCATTCCAAATAATAATATTGTCCCAATCAAATATACTGCACTTACATGATTGCCCCATTTTATAAAAATTTGATTGCCGCAGATTAGAGAAGAATGAATTTGTGTCAATAATGGCCGCTGCCCAGTCATACCATTGTTCTAACTTGCGGCAACACCAACAAACATGTGTTATGGTAGTTTTTTGCAGAGTGGGAAAACAAACAAAACTTTTCGCAAACGTTTCCTATGAAAACACAAACTTTTAAAATTTTTTGAATTGTTCTGTACATGAGCAAAACCAAAACACATAAATACCTTTTAAATGACAAAGAGCGCAAACAAAACTATTGGTGTTTCACTCATTTGCTTGTTGAGAATTGAGAACAAAACAAAAGGTCAAACATATTTTTTTGAGTGTTTCATTTCTTTCGTCATTGTATAATGAGCAAACCAATCAGCAAACGCTTGCAAACATTTCTTCTTAAAACTTTTCAATTTTGCTCCCATTATTTACTTTTCTAGCTGCGTACATTTAAATTAATGTACATTTAGTGCTCACAAACAAAAACATTACAAAACTAAATGAGACAATCGTTCTCATTGTTTTTGTTTTACTCATTGGAAAGAGAAAAACGTAACGAAAGCAAACGTTTCGTTTTGTTTATTTTCCTACTCTGGTTTTTAGTTTGTTTTAATTTAAAATTAAATTAAATTTAACAAAACTACAATACTGTATAATTAGACGATTACACAACACATATGTACGACCTTAATACGAGCTTGTGAATTGACCAAATGTGTTAACTATGGCATGAGCAGTTTAGTAAGTTTGTTAAGTTGTTTATTATATTTTTTTATTATTTCCCGGGATCCCTCACGAAAAATCCCGGGAAAGCGGGAAATCTTTAGATTGAAATTCCCGGGAAAAACGCGAATGTTGATGCAAATGAAAAACGACTTTTAAATATGAATTGATATTTAAATAGATTTGGTGTGAAATAGGATCTAAATGAAAAAAAACCTCCAACATCTTTCTGCACTAATTTGTGCATTTCTTTTGCTCGATTATCAAGAGTTGAGGGGAACTGTGTGCTGCCATTCTCTTGGAACATCTGCAGCAGAGATATTTGTTTCTTTTTTATACCCTTCACCAAAAAAACTTGGAAAGGGGATATATAGGTTTGTCATTCCGTATGTAATTTCTTCATTATTCATTTAAGACCCCATAAAGTATATATATTCTGGATCCTTATAGATAGAGAAGTCCAATGAGCGATGTCCGTCTATCCGTCTGCTACATTTTGGTGTAGTTAGAATTAAGGCCAAAACACAACATAGAGAAATAAATTTTATACCATTCTCTTGGAATTTTTCATAAATTTGATCGGTTAGAAAATAACAAAACTCGGTCCAATAATTAATGAGATATACCCAAAAGCTTTTTTTTGTTATATTTTCTATTCTGTTGTTTTTTTATGGCCCCAACTGTCCTACGGTCAATTTTATGAAGCAGATCTCTTGTATGGAGTTCTACGAAGGTTTAGACAGAAAATAATTGACGTCGGTCCATTAACGACTAAAATATGAGCAAAAAAAAAAATGGCATTCGAAATAATTTTACTTTTAAAAAAGTTGCGTGGGGATTTAATCCAACAACCTTCTGGTTGGTAGTCACGACCGCTTCTTCTACTCCACAGAGCAGTTGTATTTTTCATAGTAGTTCACGCGTTTAAGAACATAATATATCTTATTTATTATAAAATTCTAAAATTTCAAATTCTTGATGGAAATTGATGTGGTTGTTGTAAATCTTCCCTTTTTGTCACACATACATACATATATCACATCCATACATACTGAAATGCGTTCATGGACACATGTACACATTGTGTGTAAGTTAAGAACGACAGGTAGAATACCCTCACAGACAAACGATAACTATGTAGGTATAAGTAATGATTCATAACACAAACACTTTCTCTAAATTGTAAGATAATAAACCATGTTCAATCATAAGAAACAAAGACACTTTACCTAAATGTACTTGTAAATTATAAACACATTATCTAAATGTTCTTTTGTAAACACCCTCAGAATAAAACATGATCAATCTTGTTTTAGAAAACAAAGAAAGAAGGTTTATCATGTTAAAATGTAGGTAACTGCCTACAATTATTTAGTTGACAAGATAGTATGTATCTTCTAGTATTTAAGCAACATATTTCAGAATTATCAGTTTAGTTAAGTATTAACATATGTATTAAGATTAACTCACTAGAGTTAAGAAAATAAATTAAAATAAAAAAGACGCATAGACGTCTAAAAAATTTATTTTTTTAATTAACCAAAAAAGTAAAAACTTTAATTGGCGATCCTGCCAGGAGTAGCATATACTTTGTTACTCTAAGAGAGCGGACCAAACCTCCTTGTCAAAAAAAAGGATTAAGTCACATAGTGAAAACAAAAAAGAAAATTTTTAAATCCTCATAAAAAGGATTAAGTGAAAAGCAGTTACAAAGTGAAGAAAATCTTTAATACTTTTAATGAAAAGATTCAGACAAAATATATTCGACAACAATAGAGATTTGGAAAAGATGGCACAAACAGATTTGAGTCAAATCATCCAGCAAATGGCTAATTTGCAAGCAACACTAGAAAAAGTAATGGAAGAAAACGCGGCACTAAGAAGTAGACTCGACCAAATACCAACGAATCCGGCAGTAAATTATCCCCAAGCCGAAGCATTGGAACCAAGGACTGCCAGCTACAATAATCCAAAAAAAATAAATTTGGAAATCTTTAAAGCCCTATCCACATTTGACGGCACGCAAAACAAGTACCGTCTATGGCGGGAAGACGCAACGAGACTAATGGATAGCATCAGCCAACACTGTCATTCAAATCGATACGTAGAGGCCCTTTCAATAATTAAATCGAAAATAACCGGCCCTGCTGCCGACATTTTATTGAACCACAACACCATTTTTAATTTTGAGGCCATAATAAACAGATTGGACTACACATATTGTGACCAACGTCCACTGTATGTACTCAAAGATGAGTTAACTAAACTAACTCAAGGGAGAAAAACCTTATCCGAATTTCACGACGACGTAAGTAAAGCCCTAACTGTCGTCACAGCAAAAATATCCATGTCTGGAGACCCACCTGAATCTATAAAATGCATGACTGCACACGCTATGGAAGACGCAGTAAGGACATTTAAGAATGGAATTCATAACGAATTCATACGATCAACACTATATGGAAATCCCATTAGAGATCTGGAGCACGCCTATGCCATAGCACAGACAATTGAGCATGACAACACCCATAGGGACTTTCAACTAGGAAAGACATCCAATGTAAGCAGATTACAACCTCCAAAACATCACCAGAAAGACCAACTACAGTTCAACAAGCAAAATAACAACTTTAGACGTCCGTCGTACAAACCATTCAACTTACAACGACCGAATTGGCAACATCAGAATGTATCTAGACCAGAGCCAATGGATACATCTTCGGGCAACACCAAACAACTACCACAACAAGGTTTCCATAGTCAACCCTGGAAAAGAATGAGAGAGCAAAGCGGTAATTTTCAACAACAATATAAAATACAGAGGAACAACCGAATACAAACAAATCATCAAGAAGACGATAATACCAGCACTACAGCACAAAAAGGTAGCAATTCATTTTCTAATAATAATATATATAAGAATTTAAACTAATAGGCGGGTTGTACTATATTTTTTTGAAAGATGAGGGTAACAAAGAATATAAAATTTTCATTGATTGCGGTGCAACCCATAACTATATTAATAAAAATTTAGTTTTAGGTAATAGAATTAAGACTAAACCATTTAGAATGATTACCATGCACGGTGAATCGATATTAAATTACAAACAAAAAATAAGTGTATTAAAGAAGGAATTAGAATTTTTTGAATTACAAACTAATGACGACTACGACTTAATGTTAGGAGTTGAGGGCATAACACAATTAGAAGCAGTCATAGACATTGGAAAAAAATTGTTTATAGTCCCAGAAAAAATACAAAAAATAAACTACTCCATAGGAGATAAAAAATACGAATTAGAGATTAATGAACTTATGAAACAAAATAATAAAATAGGACCTTTACCATTCACAACAGCCATAGAAGCTAGCATTAGAACAACAACTAAAGAACCAATCTGGACTAAACAATATCCAGGCAATTTAAATGATACTGAATTCGTGAATGAAGAAATAAAGAACCTACTAGAACAAGGGATTATACAAAAAAGCTATAGCCCTTATAATTCACCAATGTTGACCGTACACAAGAAAGGATTAGACAAAAACGGGAAACCAAAACGACGAATGGTCATAGATTTCAGAAAACTTAATGAACACACTGTAACAGATAGATACATCATACCTGATGTCAATGTTACATTACAAAACTTAGGAAATGCCAAATACTTCACCACGCTAGATTTAGAATCTGGTTTTCACCAGATAAAAATAAAAAAGGAGGATAGAGAAAAAACAGCTTTTTGCGTTAATGGAGGTAAATACGAATTTGTACGTATGCCTTTCGGTTTAAAAAACGCTCCATCTATTTTCCAACGTTGTGTAGATGACATACTTAGAGAATTCATAGGGAAATTCGTGTACGTCTACATCGACGATGTTTTAATTTTTTCATCTTCTTTAGAAGAACATATGAAACACATACACATGGTGTTCAATGCCTTAAATCAAGCCACCCTTAAAATTTCGGACGAAAAATCTAAATTTTTTATGACTGAAGTAGAATATCTAGGTCATATTATTAAACATAATAAAATAACAACAGACCCCGAGAAAATAAAAGCTATTGAGAAATTTCCCATTCCCACTACACTTAAGGATTTACGAGGCTTTCTAGGATTAACTGGATATTATAGGAGATTTGTACGAAATTATGCACAAATTACGAAACCATTAACGGTTCATTTAAAAGGAGAAAATGCCCATATAGGCAAGAATAAAAGTAATAACACAAAAATTTACTTAGACCAAGCAGCCATTGATGCTGTAGATACGTTAAAATCAAAACTGAAAGAGCAGGTCGAATTATTTCAACCTGATTACGAAAAACCTTTTGAGCTTACTACAGATGCATCCAACATAGCTATTGGAGCAGTATTAAGCCAAAATAAGAACCCAATATATTTTTTATCTCGCACATTGAGTAGTACAGAACAAAACTATAGTACTAATGAGAAAGAATTATTGGCAATTATATGGTCATTACAGAAATTAAGAAATTACATTTATGGCATAGCCGATTTAACTATTTTTACTGACCACCAGTCACTCACCTACGCAATCTCCGAAAAAAATCCAAATCACAAACTAAAACGCTGGAAGTCTATCATAGAAGACTATGGCGCGAAAATCAAATATAAGCCAGGAACACAAAATGTTGTAGCTGACGCCTTGTCTCGACAAATAATCAATACTTCATCCATCGACACTACACATTCCGCCGAAAGTTCCGCTAGTGAGATAATAAAAACTGTTTCACAACCCTTTAATACATACGGCATACAACTAGAACTCGTACCAACACCAAACCTTACTGAAACAAGAACACGAACTATTTTTTCTAATAAAATACGTCATACTATCAATTTTATGAATAACGACGATCTTATAATCGAATTAAAGAAAATACTGCAGCCCAACAGAGTCATAGCTATACATATGAATACAGAAGACTTATACAAATGCGCAGAAATAATAAAACAAACATTTGTCAGTAATCATTTCATACATACGCCAAAGAAACTGAAAGATATAATAGACAGAAATGAACAACTTCATATAACAAAAGAAACCCACAATAGAGCCCATAGGAGCTTTAATAATATAACAAAAGAAATACTTGAAAAATATTATTGGCCAAGCATAAAGAAAGATGCCAAGCAATTTAATAACCATTGTTCCGCTTGTTTATTTGGACGTTATGAAAGAAATCCAACTAAAGAACCACTTCGCGATTCAGACATACCAACACAACCTAGAGAATACATACATGCAGATATTTACTACAATGATAAAATCACTTATTTAGTAACCATAGATAAGTTTTCCAAATATATAGTCGCTCACGAACTTAGTACTAAAGCTAATATAGAGAATAAGATGGAAGAAATAATTACTAATAACTTTCCTGAATGCAAACGACTCATGACCGATAACGAAGCAAGTTTTATCACACCAGCATTCAAACAGATGTGTATAAAGCATAATGTGAAAAAATAGAGACACCAGTTCATCGCTCATCAGCAAACGGACAAGTAGAAAGAGCTCATAACTCTATAAGTGAGCTAACGCGTATTTTCAAAATAAAGAATTCATCTACAACAAAAGACGAAATATTCAAAGCCATCAAGGAGCTTAACAATTCAATACACTCCGTAACAGGATATAGGCCTAGGGAAGTATATTTTGGAACAATAAAATTTAACAAGGAAGAAATCATAAGAAAATTACGACAAGCATCAAATAAAGTATTAGAGAGACTGAATAGGAAAGCAAAACACCGAATATTTGAAGAAGGTACACAAATCCTGGTAAAAATCACAGGAATCAGAAACAAGAATTTGCCCAGATACAAGAAAGAAATTGTTAAGGAAGACCGTGGGGACACGATTTTAACCCAAGGAGGAAAAATTATACATAAAAATAATATAAAAAATACGACAATTAACAAAAATGAACCAAGTATACCTGATATTAGTCGCACTGGCAATATCATTCCAGACACCAGAAGCAATAACTGAAATCGAAGACGTAACAAATAAAAAGTTTATTCTAACAAGAACAGATGACGTATTCCTATTTGACAAGTTCGCGTATTTATTCCATGTAACCAACTTAACAAAAATCTATACGACATATGAAGGAATACGTAACAAATATTCTTACTTTACCTTAGAAGGACACATCTGGATAAAAAAAATAGATATATTAATTGATCAACTTAATCAACATAGAATTGAGAAACGAGGACTAAATTTCTTAGGATCCACACTGAAGTTTATCACTGGTATACCAGACCATGATGACGTAATTCAAATAGAAACGAAAATAAATGCCTTAATTGAAAATAATGAAAAACAAAAATTCATTAACTCCAGATTTGAAAAGTTACTGGATTCCATGCAAGGCCAAATAACAGAAAGCCACATCCTGCTCGAACAAATTCATGAACAACTATTAACATTAGTAAGAACTATAAATGCTGCTAAAAATAACGAATATCTAGCAGAATCACTAAGCTTGGACGATGTAAAGGAAGTATCAGAACAGAAATTATCGTTCATACCAATTATAAATATATTGGAATATTCTGACATTTATATTGCAAGAAGTAATGACACCTTCATCAATATCTATAAGTATCCACTTATAAATAACTACTGCCAATTGTTTAAATTTACACCAATAAGTATTAAACATGGGAAAGTATCCACCGACAAAGAAATTGCTCTCTGCAATAATATTTATACGAGAGTAAATAACTGTAAAAATTACTTGAGCAAAAATATTTGTAAAATCAACAAAATAAATGATGACTGTATTAAACCATTAATAGAAAATAGGAAAGCTAAATGCATAATAATACAAGAATATAATTATCCGTTACTAGAAATAGACGAGGGATTCATTCTTTTGGACGGTACAAATACCGTAAACAACAAACTCATAAAAGGAACTATATTAGTAAAATATACGGACAAAGTGATAATTAATAATATAACTTACATAAACATTCATAAAAGCATAATAGAAGCTGTACACGATAAACATAACGATGACTTAGAGATTATCAAAATAATGACATCCTCTTCAGAATTCGCATTCAGTAACATTGATTCATTAAAGAAATTTTTAATCCCAATAGAAAGACACCCTATCAAATATTTCTTGTATATAACACTAATAATTATCACCATATTAATATCTATACATATTATACTGAAGGTAACAAAGTATTATATAACCCTCAGGCAAATTAAGACACAAAAAAATCTTCAGGCTTTATATAATAGAGAACTAGAAAAAATCAGACAAGAAATAAACATTAAACAAATATAAATCGGGACGATTCATTTTTAAGTAAGGGGAGAGTTAAGAACGACAGGTAGAATACCCTCACAGACAAACGATAACTATGTAGGTATAAGTAATGATTCATAACACAAACACTTTCTCTAAATTGTAAGATAATAAACCATGTTCAATCATAAGAAACAAAGACACTTTACCTAAATGTACTTGTAAATTATAAACACATTATCTAAATGTTCTTTTGTAAACACCCTCAGAATAAAACATGATCAATCTTGTTTTAGAAAACAAAGAAAGAAGGTTTATCATGTTAAAATGTAGGTAACTGCCTACAATTATTTAGTTGATAAGATAGTATGTATCTTCTAGTATTTAAGCAACATATTTCAGAATTATCAGTTTAGTTAAGTATTAACATATGTATTAAGATTAACTCACTAGAGTTAAGAAAATAAATTAAAATAAAAAAGACGCATAGACGTCTAAAAAATTTATTTTTTTAATTAACCAAAAAAGTAAAAACTTTAATTTGTATGCATGTGTAAACTAAACAATCGTAAAGCAGAGTTTTGTTGTTTTGTTTTTGTTTTTTTCTTTAAACTTATTTTTGTACGTTTATAAGTATAATATTATGCATGCATATTACAGTATTTTTTATCGCTTACATTTTCTTTTCGTATATAAATAACCATAATTATTTTTTATATTATTTATATTAAAGAAATGTAATGGATCGTCAAGACACTATCTATGTACGAGTAAATATACAAAATCAATGAAATTGAATTTTAGTTTTGTTTTGAAAATGTATTAATATTTCATTTTTTATGACTATTTGTGATTTCAGAAGAAAGGCAAAATTGATGCTTATATCCTGTCTTATACTTGTGTAATTTTAATTATTTTCTATATTCAGGTGCAGAGCGTACCTGCAGTATATCAGAACCCGGTATTATTATTGTATTTGTACAATTTGATAAAAAATCTTTTGACAATTAAAATGTTGTTTGGATACTTAGTAACACATAACAAAGCAGAAAAATCTCTTCCCGGCTAGAATTTGATAAGAAATGTTTCTTTCATTCTGTAACATCAGTGAGTTAATCTTCAAAAGCACTTCAATTAATTGCCTTTTCTATAAAATAAAAACAAAGTTTAATGTAAGAATTTAATTTGATATCAAGCTCCAAAATGTAATTAGCAAAGAAACTAAAAAATTGAAAACCCCGCGAAAATAGCGCATATTTTAAAAATTGCAACTGCAATATTGGATTTTATTCCCAAAATTTATTTTAAAAAAATCATATAATTGGCAATCGGCAGCCAAAAATCTTGAAAAAATCTCTAAAATGCCAAAAATTCTTAAAAATATGCGAACATCAGAAAAATTGTATGATTCAATATTGATTAAAAAACAGCAAAATTATAGAGTAAAAAAACTTAAAAAATATCATTTACATTGTGAAAATTAAACTTTTATTAAAAACTATTTTGTATTTGGAATAAAAATTTAAAATGCATTTGTATTTTGAATAAAAGTATTGCAAATACCTACTTTCCACAAATTTATATTTAGCTTCTAGATTGCATTATCCAATTGAATAATTTAATGTGGGCTTAATTAAAATGTATTCTAAGAATAGTTCGCAATTCATCAAATATTTTTCAAACAATCAGTTCCTATCGTATACATACATATGAACTTTGGATTTTTGGATCGGAATATTTGGGGGAAATTTCCAAAAATAGTATATGCATACACATTTGTATTTTTTTCATATTTTCCCCAATTCAACATATACAAAATGATAAGTTAAGATCTTAGGAGATAAAAAATTGATTTCTTCATATTCATATAAAATAAACCGGTCTTACGTTCATTAAAAACACTTAAAAATTCATAGTTTTGCTGAATATCGCATGTCGATAGCACGCACTACGGAATTGGACGCGGATTAATGGTTAAATATTACGAAAATAAGCCGAATTATGGGTTGGATTTGAGAGCAAAATGCTTTCTGTTTGCGATTTTATCGTAATTTTTCATATTTACTTCTCTGTCTTACTTAGTAAACGCAGAAGAAGATTTAAATAAAATTTGTTTTAATTAAATTCATCTGTTTTCTTAGCAGGCTGAATATGAATTACCGAATTCGTATTTTTTAAATCAATTGTGGTTGAAATTCCATTGTTTCTATATCAGAAATATACAGGTTATATTGAACCAAAACCTTTATCGTCTGGTCCAACCGCAATACAGATAAGTAAATGGAAAAGTTAACAAAATTTTAAAAAGGCAAGTATCAGAATACTACTAGTTCACATATGTACATACATACGTACATCATACGAGTTTCAAAGAAAAAATTAAATTAAAATAATGAATTAAAATATGTTGTTATATTTTATAATTTAATATTTTTTCTTACACCGTCAAGTTATTTTTTTTTGTTATTTATATTATATTATATTATATCAAATAAAAACGTCGACAACTTACTAAATTCATTATATAATTATTTTATCACTGTACTTAATCCTATCTGATAACATATTGGTTATTTTTAAAAAATAAACCTTTTATGGTTCATAAAATTGGAAAAAACGCAAAAATTAAAAAAAAAATATTATAAATGAGATTGTGCCTGGTTTTTTAAATAAATTGTGGAACAAACTTTTTCAAATAAAAAGTATAAGTAATAAAAACAACTAAAATGTATCGAAAATTCTAAAAAATAGCATTGTGTTGTGTTCAGGATTCGAAACCGTGCCACCGGGTAAGAAGGTACGGTTGGTTTCAAATCCTGACCAACTATTTATTAATTTTTTTTTTAATTTTTATACGTTTTAGTTATTTTTATTACTTTTACTTTTTATTTGAAAAAGTTCGTTCTTTTTTTAAGAATTTTTGATAGCTTTAAATTATTTTTAATATGAAGATAATATTGGAACATTTTAATCATTAGACTAGCAGATTTATGCAATAGGTGTCGATATTTTTTATATATTTTGGGAGAATTTCTTCATTATTAAATCTTTGCTTACGTTTCAAATCATTTCTTTGTTTAGTCGAAGACCATTGGCTTATTGATAAAGACGTTGAAACACTTCTTGGATGTGTGAAAAAATATATAAGTTCTAATAAGGGGATGTTATTATTTTTATAATGCTCTCTAAGCAAGAAAGTGTAACAAATTTGTTACAAAATTCATAATTTATGGCTGACTTCATAAACGCAGTTTGCAAAGCAACACGAGAATGCCTTGTAAACTCATGCTTCCAGTGTTGCTTTGGAAGCTGTGTTTATGAAATCAGCCTTTACTATGAAATAGAGATTAGAACCAATAATGCGTGATCGTGATTAATTTTTTGTTTCCATCACGTGGGGGTGCGTCCCACTGTGGCTGAAAATCGTTTTCCATTGGCCAAAAGTCTTTTTTTTTTGTCACCGATTTTTAAAATTTTTACGCCCTTTTGCAGCTAATATATCCAGATTAAGGTAGCCAAAAAATTAGGTTAAACTATTGATAATTGTGAGCGTGGCATGCTGTCAAACTCAACGGTTTTTTTTTAATTTCAGAAAAAGGTGTTTTTCTTTTGTTTTTTATAAAAAATAAATGGTTACTACTCGCAAGCTATGTATCATCGATAATGGCCTGCGGTCTTTTTTATAATGTTGGTAGGATTATAGTCTTTAGTTGTTGTAAGTGGTCAGAGCTCTAGCGTTTAATATTAGGGGCGTTACGGAATATTTATGAAACTACTATATTTTTCTCAAATTTAAACTTTAGTGGAATAGAACTTCTAGGGAACAAAAGCGAACAAGAAATGTATACCACCCGGAGAAAGGTGAAAGTGTCCTCTTTACCGCTATATATACTTTTGCACCCGTGACGAGCCGTGTGTAGAACACTTTTTTCATTTTAATGAAATTACTCCAAAGTACCCGTATACAATGGTGTATATAATTTTCACTTTTTTGCCTAAAAGTTTATGTTTTTTACTTTAGACTACGTAAAACTAAAAAAATTAAATATAATACCTGGGAAAGGGTTTAATGGCTTTGTTTTGATCAGCCAAAAATTGGTAATAAAATTATCACAAATTATTACAAAATTCTACAGTAAACATATGATCTGTTTCTAAATTTACCTGTTATCAAATGTTAGGGTCAACCAAAGTCATAAGCAATTTTATAACAATAATCGGGACATTAAACCACTAAAAATAAAAAAACAACCCAACAACAACAACAAATATTGGCGAGATACTAATCAGTTTTACCTGATATTAAGGTCTGGACAACATGTGCAGTTTTGTGCAATTTAAGCACTACCTGCTATGAAATTAAAGATCAATGTGTGAATAACATGTATCTAAAAATGTATAAAACTACGGATTCGATAAGGGATTACTCAGTAATAAGTTAATCCTCTAGGTGTACGGGTAAAACATAACAGACGCAAATAAAAATATTCACAAAAATATGGAGAGCTTCAGTTATGAAGAACTGGCCGAAGAGTATTTTAGAAACAAAAACCAGGAAGATGTTCTTAGTTACGTTAAAATAAAATTAAACTTAAATTCGTGTAGCACCGAAATGCAAGAGCAATTATATAATTTCGTCAAAGCACTAAAAAAACGCTACAAAGAAGTTCTCTACAGTAAACAAAACTTTTATATAAAAAGTGCAAACTGGTTAGAGGGCCAACTTACTGTCGCTGCAGAAACAGCAAAGCAAGATAAGGCTGGAAGACCACACAAATCATTGGACAACTGCAGCGATAGATCTAAGAGGCGGAAACTTAAAGATATCAATGATGCAATTGGTTGTACAAATATAAAAAAATCTTTCCTACATCAATTACGATCACAGAACCAATTAACAAAAGTGGATATCATTGAAAAAGTTACTAAAGCTAGTCCAGTGAGAACAAAACGGATTCTTAAAAGTATACCAACTCCGAGTGGATTTGAAATTAACGAAACAGCAATATATTAAGCTCAGACTGCGTGCGATTGAAAAAGGTTCAAATATGTATCCAGCATATCATTACATAAGCGCTGCTAAAATGGACTGTTTGCCATCAAAGGACACTATTACAATCACACCAATTTCGGCAGAGGTACAACTACAATCTCTCCTTGATCACACAGCCAAACGCTTGCTACAATCAATAACAGGAAATGAGTTAAAGAAATATGGAAACACAAAGTTAATTCTTTTTTGTAAATGGGGATGTGATGGTTCTTCGGGACAAAAACAATACAAACAAGTTGTATGTGAAAATATTTCGGACTCGGATATGTTCATGGTATCATTTGTACCATTGCGATTGAAAAAGATTTTGGAAGATTCAGAGCCTTCGACTAGTATAACGCAAACAATGGATATTTGGAGAAATGAGACACCATCTTCTACGAAATACTGCAGGCCAATCAAATTTGAATTCAAAAAAGAAACTCATGATGCCATTAACAAAGAAGTTATTGGTATCAAGGCCCAAATTGCAACACTACAGCCATTACAGTTACAGTTAGATGGGCAGAAAATTGAAGTAAGCTAACAATTAGTGCTGACAATGATAGATGGAAAATTAGGTCAGGCTCTGACTAACACGAAGGCTGCATCCAGCTGCATTATATGCCCAGCAACATCAACCCAAATCCCGACAAAATCATTAGATAATATGGATTATCACCACTACATGCAAGAATACGACTTATGGAACACATACTGAAAATCAGTTATGATTTGGATTTCGGGTCTTCAGGATCAATAAGAAACATCGAAACCAACAAAGAGTTAAGAAGTTCAAAAAGAAACATGTTCAAGATGAATATCGCAAATTTGGATTAATTATAGATCAGCCAAAACAAGGGTCAGGCAATACAAATGATGGCAATACCGCAAGAAGATTCTTTTCAGATCCAGAAACAGCATCTGAAATAACAGGAGTGGATTTAAACCTTATTTTCAGATTTAAAATAATCCTAGAAGTACTTGCGTGCAATGAAGAAATTGACTCTAGAAAATTTTGAGATTATGCTAAGGAAACTGCAAAAATATATATGTACAACCAACTACCCATGGAGAAATATGTCTGCAACAGTTCACAAAATCCTTTATCATGGAGAAGATGTCATTAAATATCATTTGGTGCCACTTGGAGATCTATCAGAGGAGGCTCAGGAAAAAAAGGAACAAGGATTACAGATTTTATAGAGACCACAATACTAGAAAAATTTCACGAAATTCAACAAATGAAGATCTATTTAATATATTATTGGCAACGTCCGTTTATCTCCAGTGTTCGAAATCAATAGAAAGTGGAACATCGGTATTTAGATGAAGAAGCCAAAAAACTACTAAAGAACAGAGGTAGCACAGAACAAAATATGGAATATTTGCAATCAATATTTGAGTCAAATGAATAATAATTATAACTGCCTTTCATTGTTATTTATGTACGAAAAACATAGTATGAGTAAAAAATAATAATAAACAGAACCAACCATTGTTGCAAATGCTATTAATATTTATTACAGTTTTTATTTTTAAAATGTTTTTAAAATTATCAAATTTCACAGCAAAAAATAATAAATTTTTCTGTAGTAATAGCAATATTTTTAGATAATATTATTTACGTTTTTTTTAAATGTTACTATTCTTTGAGTGTAAACAAATTTGCAAATTTGTCAGCAAAAAATTTTTAATTTTTCTGTAATAGCAAAATCTCCAGTTGATTTTACTATTTTTTTCAGTGTAAAATTTTTTTAAGTGTAACATTAAAAAAATTCCATTATTACAAAAAATATTTATAATTATTATTAATTTCCAAATATTAAATTTTTTAATAAATAAAAAAATAATAAACCCATATTTCACTCTAAAAGTTAAAAAAATTCAAAAGTTCAACTTTGACCTAGAATTCCTTAAAAAGTCCTCATTCAATTTTAATGTAATTTAAACTGAGTCAAGCTGAACTAAATATCTATCTAATAACATAAAAATTACTTCAATATTTTGATCGGTTCAAAAGTTACAGAATTTTGGCCAATGAAAAACGATTTTCAGCCACTGTGCGTCCGTGAGACGGTGAGTGGCATTTTTTTTTGCTTTAATGTAATTTTTTCCATTTAAAATATTTTGTTTTTCGTATTTCGTGGGCCCGAATTTTCGTGATTGTGACTTCTTTCGTCACTCCATACTATGGTGAAGGGTATATAAGATTCGGCACAGCCGAATATATCTCTCTTGTTTTGTTTTTATATCTGATCATGTTGAGCAGCTTGTTTGTGATTTATTTTTTATTAATTTTTTTCAAATGATTAATAGAGACATTCTCTTAACGGGGCATGTTTCTTCCGTGCAATAAGGACTGAGATATGTTTTTTTTATTTCAACCAAATTATATGAGTGCTTGCGTCATCGCTAATCTGCTGCCAAGTGAATTTTGTTTTTTTAATGCTTGTAGTATTTAATTGTTGTAAATTAAACAATAGATGTTGACATTTTCATTGAAATTTTAAACACTTCAGTAATGATTGTGAAGAATATAATCGTACAAGTAGGCTGGGTTGCAACTTCAACTCCTCACTGACTGGAATAAAAATTCAGCCACGTACATACACACACATATATGTATATATATAGACAGCAGCATCTTTATGTTTGATCAACGCATTTTAGAAGCATGTTAAAATTTTTGATGAAGTAGCACTTCAAGTGGAACAAACACATTGACATAAGTCATGGTTCGTTCAGACTGTTTGCTTTTTTATTTAATTTTGCGCCGCTTTATGCTTTTATTTGTAAATTTATTATAAAGTCGAAAGCGTAACAAAACTATTGAAAATTATTATATTTTTCTTCT
Organism: Gymnocheta viridis; assembly: GCA_956483585.1. NCBI lineage: Eukaryota > Metazoa > Arthropoda > Insecta > Diptera > Tachinidae > Gymnocheta > Gymnocheta viridis. Next base: position 2,443,009 of record OY101445.1, read on the forward strand.
CGATTATTATGATGATGTTTACACTTGACATCAACATCATCAACAAAAACAACAATAACTTGTTACAAAAGTTCTTGAGACTTTTGACATTTGTTTTTGCTACACAACCCTTAGAATTTGAAAATGCGTTTAGGATTGAAAAACAACAACAACAACAGCAGCAAAAAAACAAATTGCTAAAAACAATTTCAATTTTAAGGGGTTGTGAATTATGATTTATCGTAGTGTTAAATTTTATTATGCCTTAAATGTAAATATCAGCAAAATACACTGGATAGCAACCCTCCAATTAATTTCACAAGATGATTTCATTCCACACAAAAACTTTAAATGACAAGCAAACCGAACTTTTATTTTTATTTTGTCTGAGATGGTACAAAAAAATAATAATAATAAGCCACGGGGTAACTCCGTCAAGGGCTTACAAATGTACGAGCATAAATGTTTTTATTCCAAACATTTTTACAATAAATAGTGTAGGCGACGACAATACAATGGAAACATGCCCCTGTTCATATTCATGTCTTCATTTATTCGTGCTTAGAGCTCGAAATCAGGAAATCCCTAATAAGTCCAAGGCGAATTGCGAAATGTTTAGTGTTGCAGTAATATTGTACTTTTATGCAGCTTTAGCTTCGATCTCTGTCCGGATTATAGAATCTTCCGGACTACAAATAAAAAAAAGTTAAAAATTAATATACATATACATAGTTGAAAAGAAAACAAAAGGGAAACCAAACTAAAACTGTTTAAGAAATTATTGTTTAAAAAACGAACTTATTTTTGCTTGTATACACAAAATGAAACTCGAAAGTTACGATCAGGGGACTAATTCTGGCATACGTATACGAGCGAATTCTAACTCGATTGTGCGTTTTATTTTACTTTTAGGATTCTCTTATCCGTTATCGAATATGTATCGATGATGGCACTCGATAACGAGTGATCATTCGGACGCAACCGTTCGGTTTTTTACTCGTAAGCTAAGAAGCATTCGAACTAACGTGTTTTTAAGCAAAAAGTAAATGTAAGTTACAAATTGTTATGAATAACAAAGAAATAAATTAATATTTTTAGTTTTTTAGGTTAACAATAACAAAAATAAATTATACTCAAAAGGAGGTACTTGGACGGCTTTTCCATAGTCAAAGTTTAATTCAGCTGGGGGAAAGACAGAATAAGAAAATATTCGTCTCTCTATCTTTCTCCTAGCCAGTGGCGGATTTAGGCCTGCTTCCTCCCTAGGCACTCTTTAATATGCCGGCCTTTTAGATTATATATAAGTGATTATAAAAAAACAGTATTTAAATACTTCGTGTGTATTCCATTCGCATTAATTTAGGTACTGTTTAAAGCTATAATTACTTTACATAAGTTATAGGATTTATCTTACCTTTTTCTTAACAACATTATGGATAATGGACCGATTTTTTAATTTGAACACGTTTTCGGGAATAAAATATTTTTTTTTAATTTGCTTATAATTATTCCCATCATTTGGCCAATTTAAAGCAAATTCATATTTTTCATAAATATGTTGTTCAATTATTTTATGCATGCATACAAATTTTTTTATAATTTTCAAGCAATAAATGTAAAAAATTTTACACATGAATGGGGTGGGATGTGTTAAAGAAACGTATTCCGAATTTTATAATTTTCTTTCAAAATTTGAGGTTTCAAATAACATAAATTAAAATACATATGGATGCAGTTGAAATAGAAAAACAAAACTTTTGTGAAAAATAAAAGTAACTTTAAATATAAGTTTTTAATATGAATACTATTTTAAAAAAATCAGTAATTAAGATTTTTAAAAAACATCAATTATATCTTCATAGTTTATTATTTCCATAATTTATGCTTCTATAGACAATAATGCAAGAGCATTAAGTCTATCTTGGCCCATACTTGTAAATAGTGTTTTAACCTTTTCGGGGTGGAAAAATATCCTTCTGCTAAACAGTTTGTAGCAGGGATACTCAAAAAATATTATTTAAAACCTTTTGAGCAGTGCTGAGGATTAGCCATTTTCCCGCCATATCTACCGATTTTGAAAGCAGTGGAAAAAATTATTTTTGTAGGGAATTGATTGCAAAATTGCAAGCGAAGAGAAAAGAGGACAGATTTTTCATTTTGAGAAAATGTAGGGAATTTTTAATACTTTGCTTTTTCCCTTTTTATTACGGTGTAATTGCGTAAAACACCACACAAAAGTATAATTATTAAATATTAAATATATTTCATACAGCCAGAAAACATCTTTCGATAAAAAATAACTAGAGACAACGAGAGGCAAAGAAATGTCTGATTTTGTATGAAAAAACAAAAACAAATTTGACATTTATGTTTAATATATAAATTAAGACTTCTTAAAATTATTTTTAAGCTATTTTAATTATTCAAACGCTTTCTTCTACACAAAAAAAACCTTGGTTCATTCTATCTTTCCGGGGTCCCACATTTTTTTAACGTGGTCAAAATTTTATTAAGCATTCAGAATTAAGATTTGATTAACCTTGTGAGAACTGCGCATCCTTATTTTAAAATGAAATTTTTGTACCTGGCGATATAAATGTGTCCAAATTTTAAAAATGCAAATAAAATGTTCGTTTTTGTTAAATTCAATGAATTTTTAAAGCGGGGAAAAATGTAGGGAACTTTCTTTGTGAGTGTAGGAAAAAAGGGGGAATTTTTTCGAGACATGTAGGGATTTTGTTTAATTTCTGCTGACATCACTGTGTATATGTATCATCAAAATAAAAAGTTGGGTACACTGGCTTTTTAGGAATACGATTTTATTTTTTTATTAAATCAGTGATCAGAATCGATAACCATTTAAATCGACTTACTAATTAAAAATAAATTCAACAATTGAATTACTTAACATATGTAATTTAATAGAAATTTCGTATTCGTTTAAAGCAAAACTTGCCAAAACTAATTTTCAAATTTGAATTGCCCTTACATTATTTTTCATTTTTCCTTTAAATTTTGGCGCCCTTTAAATTATGCCGCTCTAGGCCGTCAAAGTAAACTTTGACCGTGGAAAAGCCGTCTTGCGAATTTTATAGCTGTGCATACAGTCTTGGCAAAGGGCATATTGTCCAACTTTTCGCAAGGTAAACCAAGGACTAACCAACTGTGGGAAGTGCTTACACTTATGTATGTATAATTAATGCTTCTGGCCCACCAGCAAAATATTCCAAAATGTGGTGCAAGGCAGTGTATTTATGTATACGCTGATCAAAAACAACATGTACATATAAAAAAACCCATAAAAAACAACTGGTGGTAAGAAAAAAAACTTCTCTCCCAAGTAGAAGAACAAATACTGGCTGCTGTAGGCATAGAAGTTGCTGTTGAGGTTTTCAAGACTGTCAAAGCGTTTGGATCGTGTTTGCAAACAAAAGCAGTAGAAGTCCTGTCACAACCAAAACATATTGACGAAAGTTGCATTTTTCCAACAAACATCACAGGACAGCAATTACAATACATCTTCTCTCTCACTCTCATATGACGAGGAGCTTGTTATGCGGGATCAGTGATGCCAAGAGTAGGGAATTTTTTTTTTGGAAAATTACAAGCGAAGGGAAAAAGGACAGTTTTTTTTTATTTTAAGATAAAAGTAGGAAGGGAATTTTTAATACTTTGTTTTTTATATTTTTATATTACGGTGTAAAGTGATAATATATGGTACATACGAGTAGATATAAAAATCTAAATTTTATTACATTACTGCACGAGATATTTCATACAGACAGAAACCATATTTTCGTGTATAGTATATAGAGATGACGAAAGGCAAAGAAACAAATTTTTTAATATATTTTTTTCAATATATGAATTAAGACTTTTTAAAAATACATATTAAGTTATTTTAATTTGCAAATGCGCTCTTCGAAACAAAATAAAAAAGCCGTTGGTTCTTTACATTCTGGCTTACATTTTTTTTGACTTAGAAAAAATTTTATTAAGAAGACAGAATTAAGATTTGATTACCTTGTAAGATCTCCCTCCACTCCTTATTTTAAAAATTTAAGAAATCTAAATTGTCAATAAATTGCGAAGAATTATTAAAAAAAAATTGTGCAACAAAGTGCCTAACAGATAAAATATAAACTTTAAAACTTAAGTTCTATATAACATCTCTTAAGATAATTCAAAGAAATAATTTTTGCAGAAATGTAATTTTATAAAGTCGTTTGAGAACTATGATAGCACAAAGGCAGATATTGGAGATTGTTAAAATTACAAATTTATGTTATCTATGGATATGTATATATTGTTAATAGGCTAACACGTTTTGTAGATTTTGTAGATCGTTTTGACGGCCGTAATACTGAAGCGATTTTGGAAAGATTTATACGTATGTAAACGGGTTTTTCCATAGACGTACACAATCTTAATTTTATTTAAATCGTTTCGATATTTAGGAAGTCATAAGCGTTTAAATTTGCTACTAACACATGCACTTATTACAAATGCATGTATCAGCCTCGGCTTGAAAAATAATCAAAGTGTGTATGTGTGTTTGCCCAATTTTCTTTGTGTAGAAATGAGTCAGAGTTGTTTTTCTATATGTATTTTATAATAAGAGAGAGTGAGATAAGTACGAGAATTTTAAGTTTTTGAATTTTTTTTATTTTTCTATTTTATCGTATGTATTTACATATGTAAATCTTTAATATAATTTTTCTAGAATGCGGTCGATTGGGTCGGCCGCTGGATACACTAGTATGCAATAAATGTATTGTTTTGTATTAATCTTAAAATTACCCTTTTTCTTCCACACAATGCAAACGCATTTATTTATTGTGAATTAATAATAATAATATTAATAATTTATTTATTGTAAATTTCTTGGAATTTAAAAGCCAATGGTTTATAGTTTCTGTTGTTATCTCCAGTAAAAAACGTAGGAAATGTTACTAACAATAACTATCAATATTAATCAGAGTGGGAAAACAAACAAAACTTTTCGCAAACGTTTCCTATGAAAACACAAACTTTAAAAATTTTTTCAATTGTTTTGTACATGAGCAAAACCAAAACAAATAACTTTTAAATTACAAAGAGCGCGAACAAAACTTTTCGGTTTCACTCATTTGCTTGCTTTAATATCCCGTTACAATCGTACAATTGAGAACAAAACAAATGCTCAAACGTATTTTTTTGAGTATAATGAGCAAACCAATCAGCAAACGTTTGCAAACATTTCTTCTTAAAACTTTTCAATTTTGATCCCATTATTTTCTTTTCTAGCTGCGTACGTTTAAATTAATGTACATTTAGTGCTCACAAACAAAAACAGTACAAAACTAAATGGGACAATCGTTTCGTTTTGTTTATTTTCCTACTCTGGCATTAATTAAATTATTTCAAAATATGTTTGTACATTCAGAGTTACAATAAAATTAATAAGCCACAGCTGTAGAAGAAAAAACTACTCACGGTGTTAAAATCTGTTTTCGTCTGTCACTTTATTTACCAGTGATGCCAAGAGGCATATTCTGAAGAGGGAACTCGGTGCTGCCACAGGTTTAAATGGTCTTACCTGAGGATATTGTGAAACCACCACCGAAAGTATTTAGCAAAAGCACGACCCAACAAATATTCAACAACCGACAACTTTCCCACCATGGTGGCAGTTCCACAACTTGGAAAACCAAACAATTAGCACACCATTTCACCACTCAAATTTATAGCATAGTCAACGGCCAACGAGAGCTGTCACCTCCAAACACATATCCTTGACACGAACAAGCTAATGGTGCTCAGCACCACTGATGGCGCAATAACAACCTTAAATTTAAACAGAGTGCAGACTCGGTTAACGAAACCCTTGATAAGAGCAATACCTCGTTTTTCGCAACACCCGAATTGTTAACATTGCTGATTCTGTTAACGCAACTTTTCAAAAATAACAAGACCTGAATTAACGCAACTTTGCAAACATAGTAAAGATTTTCTCTTTCACTGTACATATATTTGTTTCAATTTAAGTCATCAGTGGTGCTGAGTACTATTAGCTTGTTGGTGTCAAGGATATGTGTTTGGAAGTGGCAGCTCTCGTTGGCTGTTGACTATGCTATAAATTTTTGTGTGAAATGGTGTGCTAATTGTTTAGTTTTCCAAGTTGTAGAATTGCCACCGTGGTGGGAAAGTTGTCGTTTTTTAAATATTTGTTGGGTCGTGATTTTGCTACATATTTCAGTGGTGGTTTCATAACATCAGTTTCAAACAGTACTTGTGTTTTCCCTTCCAAATCAATGAAGCACATGTACAGAACAAACAACTAATTGCGTAACAGCAAAATGTTAATGCATAATTAGCGGAGTGCACCAGTACCGTACTGTATCAGCTGTTCGTCTATATTATGGGAAAAGCAATACAAAAGCTTACCGAATTTAAATGTACCGAAGTTGCAACGTACCAATTTGTATAAAATAGAAATTGCTAACGTTGTTACGTGACATTTGTAAGCCAGTGATGGGCTGTTTCTTTCGTTCTTATTTTTTGGTACTTTTTGATAACAATATTTGTTTACTTTTGACAAAACAACTTAAAATAATGTATATTTGCATATATATGTACATACATATCGTCATATAAAATACAAAACGGCCTATCTATTTTTTTTAAATTTTGCAGGAGAGACAAAAAGCTTAATAAAAAGCATACTATTGTGATCATAAAAACTATTTTTTCTAGGTAGTATCATTAATAAAATCGGAATTAATGATAATATGCAGAGAAAGACAATATTTATTATCACAATAGTTTTTTATCTCTAGTGAAAATTTGGTTAAAATGTAGATAGGCCTTTTGCATTTGATAAGACGATATACATGTTTAGATGTATATAATAAACAAATACATATATTATATTAATGTGATATGTACGTATATAAATATAAAATAATTTAAATGGTATCAATTTTTTTTGTATGCACATATAAACACTAATTTGTTGTTTATATTTTGTATTATAATTTTATAATATAAATGAGAAATAATAAATAATTTTTATATTCATACATACACAAAATAAAGTTCTATCATTTAAATATCTTAGGTACTTTTTCTGCACAAGTCACCAATTGAAAATTTTTAATACCCATCACTGTGTTGTAAACAGCTGTTCCTTTTTCCTGGCAATAAAACAAACAATATAAAACAAACGTACAATCGTTAAGCAGCTCTGGGCTGAAGAATAGCTCTCGCGTCATCGTAATTATTTCTTAAGTGCGGTCAGGCTTGTGTGTGTTGTTTGGCCTTCAAGAATTTTTCGCCTCGCTCGCACTGGTTGACTGATTTGCCACGGATAACCGTATAGTCTTACGGTGCTTTTGTGGAATTTCGTTGGCAACCACGTTGCTACTTCCTATGTGAAGGCATAGATCGCGTATAGTCAGTCACAAAACTTTTTTAAGATACTGTTAATAACATCTTGGACATGTGGTCTAGTTACCGGCGCCATTTTTGTGCAACTATATTCTGCAAATTTACTTTGCAGAATATACACCAATAAATAAATAAAACAAACGTACGTTTTTAAAAGTTCTATAAGTGTACTAATGTGCTAACAGTACGGTACGTATACAGCGACGCTCGGCTAACGGGGCCTTTAGACTTGAATTAAATCACAATTGTGGCACGTTTGCATTGTGTAGAAGAAAAAGGGTAATTTTAAGATTAAATTTGTTTTATTCTGGCACATGTATCTAGAAATTAATATTAAACATATGTATATCTATATAATAAATAAGCAATCATGTTTTTTGAGATCCCTTTTACAGCCGTAATACTAAACCGATTTCGGAATGGAGATTTTAGATAGATGTGCACATTCTTAATTTTATTTAAATGCAAAGTGTGTACACATGTGTGTTTGTCCAATTTGCTTTGTGTAGAAATGAGACAGAGTTTTTTCTATTGTATGTATTTTGTAAAGAGAGAGAGAGATCGAGAGATACATAAGTAAGAAAATTTTAAGAGGTTTATTTATGTTTTTTTTGTTTTTGCATTTTACCGTATAGGCACAAAGTAATACCAGAGGTGACACGAACGGCATGCTATTGCTGTGTCTGTCGCACAGGAACTCGTAAACAAAGAATTTTTCATGTTTTGTTGTGGTTTTGTATTCTTATTAATTTCTGACTCACTAAAAAGAGTTGCAGAAAAATATTCATTTAAGCAATATAAATGCAAAAAGTAATATAACATTAAAAATAATATAAAATAAGAATTATTCATGATATATAGAAGAAGTAAATTGCAACACAATTCATAATTTCTTACTCCCAAAATGCTTAATTTTGTTTTCTTTATTTTCCCTCATCCTTACTTTATATTGCTATCTCTTTTTAACAGCATCTAGTGGCACAAAAAAGCTGATTTGCTCCAAAACATAACCTCAAAGTTACATCTCTGATTACCCTGTGTTATAGGTATATTTATGTAAATGGTTAATATTTAATTACTAGAATGCGGGCGATTCGCCGTCGTCCGCTGGATATTACTCGTTTACATAAATGCACACGATAAAATACAAAAACAAAAAAACATTCTAAATAAACAACTTAAAATTCTCTTACTCATCTCTCTCTCTTTCTTTACAAAATACATACAATAGAAAAAACTCTGTCTCATTTCTACACAAAGCAAATTGGACAAACACACATTCACACCTTGTATGTGTAATAAGTATTCATGTACCGTTAGAAACTTCAAACGCTTATTGTTTCCAAAACGTATTAATCTTTCCAAAATCGGTTCGGTATTACGGCTGTAAAAGGGATCTCAAAAAAAGTGTTTGCCTATTAATATACTACGTATTTATCCCCACCATTTCGATTTTGGCCGATTTTTTTACTCCAAAAAATTCTATATATGAAAATGTTAAATTTCACCAATTTTCAAAACGTAATATATATATATATATATGTGTGTATATATATATATATATACATATATGTACTTCGATAGTATATAGATATGAATGTAAGGAAATAAATGGGAATATACATACATACATACATATGTCTTCATATATGTACATACATACATATTTTAACATTTTAAATTACAAATATAATGCTCCACTTATGATTTTTACATGAAAATAATTGATCAATTCACAAGCTCGTATTAACGTCGTATGTGTTGTGTAATCATCTTATTATACAATATTATATTTTTGTTGTTGGTAATTTTCATACAAAAGTGTGTTATAATTACACGTTTGAAGTTTATATGTTTTGGTATGGAAAAACTCTATTTGTTAGATTAATTTGTTAAAATCTTTTAAATATTTTATAAATTGAAACGATTAATTTTGGCTCAAGTTCAAACCCGGGTTTACCCATTTATTTATTCTAATTTTTTTATTTTTAATTTTTATTAGAAAATTTTTTGGATAAATTCATTATTTTTATTAAGAGAGTACTATATATACTTATAAATATTAATAATCTTTTAAATATGTCATAAGTAAACCCAGAAAATACATTCTTCTTAATGATAAATATATACTTGATTCATTTCAATTTAATTTGCGAACCATTGCAATCTAAATTTTTTTCGCGAAAAAGTTATTAAATATTTCGCGTGAAATTAGAATTCACATATCTGGTTTAATTTCGTATTATCAACTGTTCGACATAAATTATTTATTCACAATGAATTGACTTTATTGAATTGACATTTAAAATACGACAAAATGACGATATAACAAATTTGTCTCTTCACAAGCACATAAACAAATATCGTCTTTCTTTAAACGATAAGCCTTACGAATGAATGAACAAATATCTTTTGATAAAATTTTTTTTTCATGTTTAAAATTATTATTGAATCTTTAATGCAAATTGAACTAACAATAAGTATTTGATAAAAATAAAAAAAAAATCCTTTTGTAGAAATTTTGACAAAATTGTGTAAAATTTTAGCTTCCTTTGGTGGCAACTTTGATTTTATCTTATATACGCGTACCTTATCTATCTATATTATTAACAGGCAAACAGGTTTTTTAGATCTCTTGTACGGCCGTAATACTGAACCGATTTTGTTAAGATTTATATGTTTTTAAACGGGGCTTTTACATAGATGTGCACAATCGGTTTCGATATTTAGGAAGCCATAAGCGTTTAAATTTGCTTCTAGCTCATGCACACTTATTACTCATACATACGTGTGCCAGCTTCAGATTGAAAAATAAACGAAGTGTTCATGTGTGTTGTGCTTTTGCATAGAAATGAGACAGAGTTTGAAGTTGTTTATTTAGAATCTTTTGGTTTTTGTATTTTATCATGTGTATGTGTGTATTTATGTAAATGTTTAATATTACGCCCCTATTACAGTTTACAAATCAACCCAGTTGAGTTGAAGTTGAAACAACTTACAGTAGTAACTCGATTCTTGCACATACTTGATACTTGCACGCCTCGATTCTTGCAACACAGAAATATTTTTCATTACGCACTCAGTACTTGCGACATCCGAAAATTTTGAACTCGATATTTGCAACATTTTTGTATTACTCTTGCGTGCTGCTTTGTTTACGTTTTCTTAGACTGAATACATTTCGGGAAATCCCCGTCGTTTTATGCTGCTGATGAAATGTTGTAATCAGTTTTAAGCTGACTATTGAGAGGTGCGGTGTCATAATGGCAAAGAAAAAATTTAATTTTTTAGCTAATGCGTAGAATGCCCTTAATGAGTCTTTAATTCGGTCATCATTTCAAAAACTATTTAATAAATCATCTGACTGGGATAATGAAGATTCCATTCCTCTTTCAGAGTTACGTTTTCAGCTAGCTGACGATGCATTCAATATTCAATCCATTGCAACTTTGCTTCAAAAAGTAGAACCATTGCAGCAAATATCACACAATGATAGAGCAGTGTACCGATGATGACCTTACTGATGGTGAAGCAACCGGTGATGTGGTACTCAATACGAAGCAAGTTACATGGGAGGAGACTATATCAGCGTTCAACATTTGCTTAGAATGGGCGGAGCAAAACAATGCTTCATTAGACGATATTATGATGCTCCAGAGACTAAGAAGCAGTGTAGTACTGAACAAGCGACTTTGTACAAAACAAAAATTTTACATTTCTTTAATTCCACATAAAATATGTATCTACTGTTATACGAATGCGTTGAACTTAAGTGTTTTGAATTGAAATATTAAACTTAGATTCTAAACAGATGTATGTGCCTTTTATTTTGTATGGGAAATTAATACTCGGTACTTGCGACAACCTCGAAACTTGCACCGAGCCCGGTTTTCATTACGTGAAAGAATCGAGTTTCTACTGTAACTTTAAAACAACTTAACCCTTAAATGCATGGGTTCTCAGATCTTTGCGAAAAATACATATTATATGTAAACCGACAAAAAAATAATAACTGCGTTTAAATTTTTCCAAAAAAAAAAATTATTATTATTAATTTTGCAAAACATCTTAGTTTGGCCTGTACAACATGTCATTTTAGTTAGTGCGGAGCGCATAATGTATCTTTTAAGATACAACCATTAAAAGTGATTCTAGAACTAAAGTTACGATCATATTCGTTTAAAATTAATTAAAATGCACTAGAATCCACAATATATGTATATATTTTTTTGTTAAATTAAATAGAACCGTTAGTAACAAAATCGGACTATGATTTTGACTATTTCTAAAAATGTAAGAACTTTGAAATTTTGAGTTTCCCGTTATTTAATTAAAAGTTGTCGAATAAAAGTCAGTACTGAAAGATAGTGAAAAGGGTTCTAAGCAGTAGTTTAAAATTTTGCTTAGTTTTGCAAATAAATAAAGAAATTACATTGTTTTTTCTGGTTGTATTTTTAAAGACACAGTATGCATTTAAGGGTTAACTCTTTTTTGGTATTAAAAGTGACATTGAGGAGGAAAATTAAAATAAATTTTAATTAAAGTTTGCATATTTTTTTAAGAAATAGTAAAATGGTTATTTTTTTATATTTATTTTACAGCGACGAAAGTGTTTATGCTAGTATTAATGTGTTGTCTTTAGCATAAATTTTTGTATACGCCCTTCAGTAACTGCTCAATTTTTTAGCTTGTGCTTGCTTTTTTAACAGCTCTAGATGCTCAGTTTCGAAATTGTTGCTTCTGCGGCAATTTTTGTTTACAGCTGGTGCTGATGAAGGGGGGATGTCTTCAAGGATTTCTACCTGCGTTGCACATGCCGAAGGCGAGGCTGCGGCGAAAGTGTCTTCCCTTTCTTCATCATCCATTGCCGGTGGTATATTTTCCACAATGAAGGCATAACCACCAGCTGCAACTTGCTCTTTTATTTGTAAATATAAATTGCGCTAAACTTTCTTTGATGAGATTTCTTGCGAGGGACTTTCTATGGTTGGTGTATCCAAATCTACAATAGATATAAATCATCAATACACTTGCTTTGTATTGGTCTAATTTCATGATTACTACTTACCCGTCGCCACTCGTAAGAAGTTCTTGATGGTGGTCCTAAACTATTTATTTCTATGGAAACTTCCTCCCATAATTCCTTGGTTTTATTTTTGCTGCATCCAAATAGCAGCTTACTTCGTCCACTTTCCATGAGTTCAACCAATTCTTCAAACTATTTTCCAGCAAGACATTTTTGTCCAAGTTACTGAATCAGATTCCATTATGGAATAATGACCCTTATTCCAATTGGCGACATCGACGTCACGTCAACACGATACCAAAAAATTGAGACCTGTTTACCCGGCCGGACTCTAACAGACTTTATACTTATCGTAGGCGACTTAGTTCCGATAATGAATCCACACTGGAAGCTACTAATGAATGAAAAAATATTGTTCAACATATGGTTGTATGGATGTATGTATGTTGCACGAAATTTCTCCCAGTGCACTCACAAAACACACACATTTTTAAGCTTGCTCTCTTTGTGAGGACCGCTGCTCTAGAGTCTAGATTCTAGAGCAAAGCTGAGCAATCTTTGCGCAATGAATAGCCAGCCACACGGGGAAATTAGCGGTCCAGTCCACATGTCGTAATTGTTAAGCCGAAAGTACCCACCACGCATTCTACGATTTTTTGCCAACTACGCGTTCCTCAAAAAAGTTGAACCAGATAATTTTCATAAAACAAGTTACAAAACAAATGTTTGCAACGCTTGTGATGCGCAAAAATTTGAACAGGTTTCTACTTTTATGCGTCGCGACGCTTCGTATGCAATATATGTATGTATGCATGGATGTGAGTGCTGCCTTGCTCCGAGGTTAAAATTTTTTTAACATTGAAAATTTTATTATTAGAAAGTTAGCCCCTGTTCACACAATTCAACTTTTGCTGCTCAACTTGTAATTCAGCTGTAAGAAAACAAGAGATATTTGTATTTTCTTCTCCGTCTTTCTTACAGCTGAATTACGAGTTGAGCAGCAAAAGTTGAAGTGTCGCAGCGGGAAGAGGTAATGAATAGTAAACGAGAGAGTAATGTATAACATGTATAATTTTTCATTCCAGAATTCATTATTCTTAACACAGAACATGTCGTAGGAAAGTAATGAATTCGCAATAAACAAGCAAAAACAATACGTTCCTTCTTCGTAAGAAGTGGTAATATACGTGGTAAGCAATGTGTAATTTTTGTGTGTGATCAAATTACCTTCCCATTTCCAAAGGATTGCATTGTTTTGCTTTGGAAAATAATACATTATATCTTCCATTACATATGTAATCAATGACTAGTTTCCCCGCTGGGGTGTGAACCGGGCAGTGTTGCCAAAATGTTGAAGCCAGATAGCTCCTAAAACCCCGTTTAAGACCGCTATCTGAGTAAAAATAAACGCTAACAAAAACTGCTTAAATTTTTATCAACAATTAATTTATTTATCATGACTTTAAAGTAAAAAAAATAGAATGAGATAAATTATATAAGTTGTACATACTCGTATGTATGTATGTATAAAGAATATTTTTTGTTTTAAGAAATCAGTTTTCTTAACTTGTCTTTTAAAGATATTTTTGTAAATGAGATCGTCAATATACATCTACCCACTCATCAATGTCGGTATCATTTCTGGAACATGAATAAATATCAGATGTTCCAATTAAACGTAAAAATTCTGCCGGAACTTCATGACGTCGAAGTCCATACCTAAAGCAAAGAAATAGTATGAATAAAATGAGCTAAAAGGGTTTACTAAATTTTTACTTACTTAACTGTTTAAATAGCATTCACCATTTGAGTTAGCAATCTATTTGTAAGTTTTGATTTAGTTACATTTAGTTGGCTAAAAACGCGTTCAACTGCGTTAGACCATGGCATACATAAAATTTGTAAGCAAAATTTAGCCAATTATTTAAATATTTTATTTCCTGAAGAGTCCTCATGATCTAAAACTTCGAACCAGAAAGAGATAGTATCCGAAGTATTATTCCATCTGACTAGATTAATATTTTTAAGCTGGTTTAGTATCTTTTCAATATTTTCTGGAATACACCCTAATTGTTTTAAGCATGGAATAACATCTTGTTGATTTGCTTGAAATATGTTACGAGCTGAAAAGTTATAAGAAATTTTTCAGCTAAAAAATTCACTGGCGGTTTCTTTAATAGACTTCCCGCTAAGGACAACAAAATACAGTCAAAAATAGCGGGAAAAGCGCCGTTTTGGCAACACTGGAACCGGAGCTTATTTTCTGACATTTATTAAAGCAGCATAAATAACAAAAAAGTTAACAAAATTTGCTAGAAATTTGATAAGCAAAAGAGTGTATAAGATGTGGTGTGTAACATGAAGCTTTTAAAGCAGGCAAAGACAACCTATACTATTACATTTTGTGACTGTGTGAGTTATATTTATTTTCCCTCTCACAACGAAACGTTGTAGCCAGTCAAATTCAGTTGTATACCAAAAAAAATTGTGGCACTTTGGTTTGCAATGTACTCGTATACAGCATGTTCTAAGAAAAAGTATAAAATTATTCTAGGAATTGTAAAGCATTATCAATGTTTTTTTTTTGTTTGACAAACGATTTCTATTCTCATTTTGAATTTGTCGCAATAGAGAAAAAGTTGACTCACATATGTAGGTCGACCCAAAAATATGGAATATAATTTTAAAATTTAATTTTTCAATTTTGGGTATGTAGGTATCTGCTGAAATATTATTCCAGCAATCTATCCCACTGATTGAAAATGCCCTTTCATGTTCTGTATTTTCATACGTAACAACACATGTTGACAAACCAAACATTCCGGTTTGCAAAAATAATTTTCTGAAAATAAAAAATTTTTTTCATGTTTCTCATGGAACATATTTTGTAGCTTTTGCATAAAAATCTTATGGGGAAGAATTACTTAACCTGGCAACACTGATTTAAAAAAAATGCGATACACAACCCACCTTTTCGAATGCTCAAGCTAGACTAGAGTTGGGTAGTTCATGAACGAGCTAGTTCAATTGAACTACTCACACAAGTGAACTAAGTAAGCTGCTCATAACAGTGAGCTCTTTCAGCTCCTTAGTTCATGTTTCTTTTACATTCATATTTATTTTTCGTTTACGTTTCTTTTAATTTCCTACTTGTTTTTTCGCTCACCGACAAATTACATTTTGTAACATAATACGTGATGTATTCCGTATATTTGCATCACCTTATTCAAATTATCAAATACCATACAAATATTTCCTTTTGTATGTTTTTTGACAGTTCTAAGAGGCAAGTGTTGATAGAGAAATCCGATGTTAACCTTTCTGTCATATACATATTATATATATATCACATAAACTCATTTAATTTGTTTTATTTAATTTTTTACATAAAACAATATGTTTTATATAAAACAGTTTTATATTAATTAAACATTTTTACCGTGACAATATTTATAACAATACTTTTATTTACTTGTTGCACTTATTCGTACATAATACTTTTGCCGCTTTTCTTTACAAATGTCAAAAATACTGATTTTATAAAGCTCACTTCTATCTTCGTACACTTAGCAACTGAACTATTGAACTAACTGAACTAAAAGAGTGTGCAAGTTCAGTTAAAAGAGCTGAAATGAAAAGATCGCTCTCTGATAAGAGCTGAAAAGCACAACTCTGAGCTAGACTGATTTATATTTTTCATTTCTCTACAATACACGAGTTCACGTACATAATAAAAGAGAGAACCAAAAGGTGCGGCGACCTGATTTTTCCGATCGCTGTTTTAAAGCGTCAAAAGCCTAAAACGGATGGAACGTGTTGATACGTTAACGCGTGGTATGGAACTACAACTTTAGACGCAAACAAATTTAACGATTGTAGCCAACAAATTTGCTACGTGAAAATCGCATTTTAAAAATATTGTATCGGAATGTATAATTTGTACACCATTTTTGTGAAGTTTTCAATAGCTTCTGCTTTGCCCCGGTTCGCAAACTTCACCTTTTGTTACACAACTCGTAATTCAGCTGTAAGAAAAACGGAGAAGGAAGCACAAATATCTCTTTTTTTCTTACAGCTGAATGAGTTGAGCAGCAAAAGTTGAAGTGTGTGAATCGGGGCTTTTCCACAGTCAAAGTTTATTTTGTAAAGTTTTAATTCAGCTAAGAGAAAGACAGTGAGTCGAATATTTTCTTATTCGGTCTTTCTCCCAGCTGAATTAAACTTTGCAAAGTAAACTTTGATCGTGGAAATGCCGTCTATGTGTAGTTGATTTAATTGTTTTACACGCAAAAAAAAAAGAAGAGAAGTTAACAACAGTATGGATAGATTTCATTACGTGTTTTGTTATAGTTTATTATTAAATATACTTTTGTTTTGTATTTTTTGTATTTATTTATTTTTTTATTTAGTTTAATCAGTGTTGCCAACAGTATTTACTGGTGGCAGAGAAGAATTTATTCTAGCGGCGGCAGCTGCTGCCATATACGTGCCGTAGTAGCGACCAAATAAATTATGAGCTTCAGCATTGATTGGCAACTGGTGATGACTATGAGCGTGGGAATACTGAATATCATTGGTGTGTTCGAGCAGCTGATTGGAATCTAGATGATGATGTGGAGCAGGTGGTGGCGGTGAGTTAACTTTTGTTATATGCATCCGTAAGGGTGCGGACGTTGGCTTAAATATGTGTGAGTTGGTTTTTTCATTACTTTTGGGGAGCTGCGTTTGATCTTGGTTGCTGTTGTTGTTGTTGTGAGTGACACTACTAAATTCCGTTTCAATCACTTCACTGGTATTTTCAGGTTCATCGTCAACTTCAGTTTCATTTTGTTCTTCTTCACCATCATCTTCTGGCGCATAATCATGCATCCTTAGCACCGTTTTGTCTGTGGTCATATTAATTTTGGAAATTTCGCAATGATTAGGTTTTATGCTTAACCGGTGTTCGGTGTGAAATCTTTGTATGTATTCGGCATCATCATCACCGTTATGACTGTGAGAGTTGCTGTGACTACGGCTGCGACTGCGACTTTGACTGTTGCTATCCACCTCATCGTACTCATTTTCGATGTCCTCATCTTCACTGGCCTCCACAACATCAATGTCCTCGATATCTAGTTCGTTAGTCGATTGATTGGCAACTAAGACTTCGTCGTTGAAACACGAAAGAGGTCTCACCTCATCGGTTTCGCTTTCACAGGTATGTTTTCGTATTGTATATTGTTGCTGCTGCTGCTGCTGTTGCTGTATTTCCCGTTTGCTAGAGTAATCGGGAGCCAAAAGAGATGCCACATCAAATTGACGTTTGCGTTTTTGAGAGAACAGCTCATTAATTACGTTGACCTGGACATTGGTGGCGTTTATACAGGGCGGAGTGGAAAGCAGACTTGTTGGTGGCATTATGGAAGTTTCGGTGTTATGATGTTGTTGAAGGCAGGTGGGAGCAGTCAATTGTTGCTGATTATGGTGCTGCTGATGTTGTGATGTGTTGCCGCTATGACACAAAGCAGCGGCAGCAGCAGCTGCTACTGCATAGTGCTGAGGTCTATAGGTAAATATCTGGCCCATGTAAGAGGCGGCTGTACCATTTGTGGTATGATGCTGAGGCTGCTGGCGATGCTGCTGGTGCGTAAAACGCCAGCCAAAGGACTGAGCTGCCAGATGCTGGGCCGCTGTTATAGTGCTGCTACCCATGACAATATGTTGAAAGGAGGGGGGAGAAGGTGATGTTAAATCCATTGCTGGTGGCGGACTAGGTGAATCGGTACCGTTGTCATCAACTGCCAAGCCCATATGCTTGCGCACCTTACGTTGAGCTTTGCGGCGACGAAAGTCCCCTTTGCGAAAGTCATCCATATTAGCCGGATGTATGGCCCAGTAGTGACCTTTACCATTTGCACTGCGACCGGACTTAATGAAACAATCATTCAACGACAAATTGTGGCGTATTGAATTGCGCCATCCGGGACCACGGGTGCGAAAGTAAGGATAGTTGTCCAAAATGTACTGGTATATATCAGACAGTACCAATTTTGTTTCCGCACTGCTCAAAATAGCCATGGCTATTAAACCAATATAACTATGTTGCGGCTTCGGTTCCTCCGGTTGAAAAATGCGTTGGGGAAATAGCGACATTGAAGCCAAAGCCAAACGATTGCTGGAGGGGCATTGCGCCAATACGGCGGGTGTGCGGCTCATGTGCGTAGTAGCGGCAATCAAACTCCCCGCTGTTGTGGCGCATAAATAAGATGTCGATGGTGGCGATTGTCCATGACCCGTTGTTGTATAGTTTGCGCCATGAACTGTGGGACCATTTACTGTAGTCGTTGATACTGTTGTTGTTGAGGCATATGCCGCAGCCGCTGCCATAGCTGCTGCGGCAGTATAGGGTGGTCCTCTTAAACGTTCCATACTCAAAGCATAATTGTACAACTGCAAACGATATTGTTCCAAGGTTGCAGCAGTATTGCACGTTGTTGGGCCGCCACTAACACCTTCCCCGCCATTCGAAACTGCCGCTGCCAACGTATTATTGTTGTCATATAGCAACCGATTGCCGTGATTTGCAGTTGTAGTAGTTGGAGCAACAGCGGTGTTTGATGTTGTAACCATTATTGCAAAAATGCAATCATATGCGCTTTCCTAAAATTCAATAGTTCATATAATTTTTTTCCTATTTGCTTTTCAATATTAAAGTCTTTTTGTGTTATTTCTGTGCAAGTAAAGTCAATAGTTCAGAAATTGTTATTATTCTTAAAAAACTTAAACACTCCACTTTTATTCGAATATTATATCTGGCTTAATATGAAATATTTAGTTTATTATTGTTATACATAAGTATCATACATTATTATAATTTGTTTAATAAATAATTTTTTATCAGGCCGGAGTTCGTTTCTTTTTTCATCTTTTCATTCTTGATTGAATGCCTATTAGACTCACATAGAGAATGTAATGCATTTTCGGTGCCATTACGAATTTTATAAGCGTTAAAATTTACAAAAATTAATATTGATAATGATTATAGTAAGTCAGAAGATGCGTTAAACATGCCGCCAGATAGATTTTGTAGTTGAAAAAAATGCTGCATTCAACATTTCGTATGTTTTCACAAAATGAACAGAGTACAATTTCAGCAGTATTGTTTGGCAATTATTTCATATGCATTTTTTTATATTTGACAGCAGTTTTTTTTAAGAGAAGTACCACTCAGGCAATTAGTATGTCTACCAACCCGTAGGTGTGTTACCTTCTTTGGGAAAGGGATAGTGAGAGAGGATAGATGGTGAAAGTGAGAGAAAGCTTAACTTTTACAACTCTGATATTGTGCGGAGTGTTAGTTTTTAGATCAGTGTTGCAGCGCCTCTGATGTTGTGGCCATTTTATTAATTATTTTACTTCGCCGGCGATTTTTGCTACAATACCGACGAAATGATGAACAGATTACCATGCTTTAGATTTAACAACACGCAATTAAAATCCAAGGGTGTCCGTAAAGAATGCGAGTATTTAGCAGGCGAAATGGCATAACATTATAGAAGAGTGGGAAAACAAACAAAACTTTTCGCAAACGTTTCCTATGAAAACACAAACTTTTAAAATTTTTTCAATCGTTTTGTACATGAGCAAAACCAAAACAAATAAATACCTTTTAAATGACAAAGAGCGCAAACAAAACTGTTGGCTTTTCAATCATCTGCTTGCTTTAATATCCCGTTACAATCGTACAATTGGGAACAAAACAAATGCTCAACCGTATTTTTTTTTGAGTGGATTATTTCGTTCGTTATTGCCCCGGTTCATAGATTTCAACTTTTGCTGCTCCACTCGTAATTCAGCTGTAAGAAAAAAGAGTTATTTGTGTATTCATCTCCGTCTTTCTTACAGCTGAATTACGAGTTGTGAAGCAAAAGTTGAAGTGTGTGAACCGGGACATTGTATAATGAGCAAACCAATCAGCAAACGTTTGCAAACATTTATTCTTAAAACTTTTCAATTTAGCTCCCCATTATTTTCTTTTCTAGCTGCGCACGTTTAAATTAATGTGCTCACAAACAAAAACAGTACAAAACTAAATGGGACAATCGTTCTCATTATTTTTGTTTCCTTTTTATTTTACTCATTGGAAAGAGCAAAATAAAACGAAAATAAACGTTTCGTTTTGTTTATTTTCCTACTCTGCATTATAGTGACTTATAGTTAGCAAAGAATGTGTGGAAGCGAGTATTAAAAATGAACAGGAGTTGTTGTACAAAGTGTCCCGAAATTTCTCTCTTGCTATATTGGGGCGAAAATATATATGTATGTATATATGTGTGTATGTATACTATACATGTATGTAAATACATAACTTAAGCTACCACCACATTCGCAATATTATTACGCAATAATTTATATTGTACAATAAAATTGCAGGTAGATACAATAAAAACTGAAAACTTTTTAATAAAATATTTAAATACTTTAAAAAAAAATTTTATATTATTTGTGAAAAGCGTTGAGTGGCAATAAAAAATTGTAGAAAGAAACCAAGTGTTACTTCACCGGGCAAAATTATTACCAAGTAGTTTCAGTACAAAACAAACAAAAAACATGTACAGTTGAATCGCAATAGAGTGAACACTTATAATATGAACTACTCAATATTACGAACTTCAAATTTTTTTCATTAGCTACTCTATAGAGTGAACAATACCCAACTCAATTGAGTGAACTTTTGTTTTTCTTATACAAAACGAAAATTCAGAAATCGATTTTTACATACTTTTTTATGAAACCGTTTCTGTTGAATTTGCAAACATTTTTGTTTACTTTTCTTCACTTTTTTTGAAGATCTTTCAAAAGAGTGAGCTAGATTACTTTAGTGGTTTTTGTTTTTCTCGTTAAGTGTTTATGAGCAGACAAAAATAAATAAAATGAGTTCAAAAAGCACATAATGCTTGTAAAAGGCAAAAAAAGGTTAAATAAAATCTTAAAAACTGTAAATAATAATATTTAATAAATACACATAGATATTTTTGTATTAAAAATGTTTTTATAGACTCTTTAAAGCGAACATTCTCAATAGAGTGAACAGGTCTTGCACGAATTAGTTCACTCTATTGCGATTCAACTGTATATTGTTTGCTGGGAGTTTAGCTGCTGAGTGTCAAAAACAGACTTTTTACATTGTTGTTTTGACAGTCAGTAACAAAATTCCCAGCAAATAATATACACTTTTTTTGTAATGCAACTACCAGATAATAATTTCAACGTATGAACGGACAATAAAATACTTAGAAGCTTTAAAGGAGAATTGCAAAAATAGCACGAAATAATTGCATCATTAAATTCAGTCAAATTTTGTCAATGTTTTGCTAGGCACTGTTGTTTTGATTGTCA